>JAUKNM010000126.1:0-324390 GCA_030765045.1 Tenodera sinensis
TTTTATTAACGACGGGAGATACTTGCAACGTTCTGAGTTGATATCCGCGAGAACTTTTATTTTCAAGCGTTTAATTCTTGCCTCTTTGCTAAAAATAAGTTACGCAACAAATCGTAGTATATTTACTGGGGACGTGCTGTCACCCGATCAGTGTGTATAATAAGCAGCACCGCCAGCCAGTGAGAGCCGCGGAACCCGTTCTGCTCTATGCTGATCACCCAGTAGTATACAAGTCAAGTACCTGGTTTAAACGGCTTCTCAGGCGAATGCATCGTCCTTCCTATCGTATCTCTTAATAATGAGCTTTCCAAAGTGATTTGTCATGAGGTCAACGCTATTACTTCGCATCGCCTGTTTGTTCTTCTGTATCAATGAGTTATAAGGAATTCAATCTATAAGCTCTTCCATCATCAAAGCAACTCAATGTATCAATTACATGTCCGTAATTAATGTTATATTTTAAAAACAGCCAAAGTTATCATAAGAGTGAACTTAAAAGTGACAGGAGGATATCAGGCTGGACCTCATCTACAAATATTTACCTGTTTATTGCATCCTTTAACGTTACATTTTACTATAGTTATTACTAGACTTTAACCCAACCTCCCTCCCCCCCCCCCCCCCCAAAAAAAAAATACAGCGATGTCGCGGACAGTATTGTCGTTTATATATACTGTTTATGGCTTTTGTAGTTTATTGCTCTCATTAATTTTTGCATGTACTTTCTGAACAAGAGTGCACAGCGAATCTATTAACAACGGTCTGATGTGTACGAGAAATTTACGAGGTAGTATTTTAAATTTGGTAAATGTGGGTCATATGGATATTCTACACCAAATAAAAATTGAACAGCGGTACACAAAATAATTTTTGACTATATTTTCGAGAAAACAGAATACATTTCCTTCTCTATTTACACATATTCCCTTTTGCTTTTGCCTGGCCTATTTTTGCAGCGCGTTTTTATGTTTTCGGACTCCACTTAGAGTTGTTTTTATATGTTATGCCCCACTAATTAAAATGTGCATGAGCCGCAATTGATTGTTGAAATCTAGGACCGGTAATTTATGGTTTCCCAGCCTCAGAGGAGTGCAATTCTACAGCGAGCAATCATCAATTTGTATGGTTCGCAACAGCATGTGTCATTTGTTCTATTGGAATCAATAGCTTGAAAATCGTTGGTACTTCGTGAATCGCAAATTTTTTACGTTACAGCTGTCCTCACAGCATGAGTTGCATGCGAACTACCTGGATGACCCTTTTAACGGTCTGATTTCCATGCCACTAGTACATGAGTGGAAAATAGGTTCTCTGCTAATTAGCTCGCCACGCTGGTTCAGTACAGCCCCGTCTGTCATTGTTCTAGTCACACGTGCCAAGCGTGGAAGTGATTTTGGGTGAAAAAAGAAACGGTGGGCCTGCGTTAATAAGACGTATAAATCCTACATCAAATTGTCACCTACGATGACATAAATTTGAACGGGTGATCATGCACTATCACGAAAATATTCCTGAGAACTGCTTCAGAAGCTCAGAACGCATAATTTATCAAGTGCAAAGTAATTTACTATTAGCGTCACGGTATAACAATTTGCAGGTGTTACAGTCCAAGAAACCAGATTACGATTAAGGAATACAATGAAAATAAAAACTGATTCGTTAACTACACGGCATAACATTAATGCGTTATTGTAAACTTTGGAAAACTGACAATTTCTTCATATACCCGGTCTGTTTCATCGTGTTGTGGAATCCATGGAACCCACTACATACAGAATGGTATAATCCAGGCCTGGGCGACTCGCGGGATAGCTTGAGCGACCTTCATTTTTTGTTACCTGCTAAACATAGTTTTCACTGCAAGGCCGTGAGTAGTCTGCGCTCATTGAGCACCAGTTCCCAAGCCGGGTATAATCTAATTAGCTGGCATACACATCCCTTGTCCGGGAAGCCGTATTTTGTTTAATTTTTGCTCTCAACCATGTTGTAGATTTGTGACGCACTATGAATAGGTATTCACATTTCATTGGCCAAATTATCAAAACTTCGACCACTTAGAGCATGTCAGTTGCTTTCAAGTCTTTCACAGATTTTAAAACTATTGGAAGCAATTTGACAAAAAAGTTGTGGACTTAATTCTTGGAAAGTATTGTAAAGCATTGAATGTGACAATAATCTCATCGTGTACGAGAAGCTTAAGTTTCCAGCTCTTCAAATGTTGTTCGTTCTGACTTCTTTTGTTATGTCGCTGCTTGTACCTGTAATAGCCTGGTCTTGGATCTTTTCTGTCCCTAAACATATTTGCTTCCTTTAATACATATAATATTTAATATTTGTTGTCTTTCAATAATTCTGTTAAAATTATTGCGAATATTCCCCATGCTTTTATTTCTCAATCCTACTCTTCTTTTTATTATATTGTTATATATGCTTTCTCTTTATTTTGTTTCCCTTTCTTACATTTAATTTTTTCATACCGTGGAGATGGGACAGGCCAATAGGCCTAACGCATGAAAAGATGATTGCCTAAAAATGATAATTAGAGCTCGATATTTGCATCTTTACCTATTTTGTTCATTTATTCAAAATCTTAGACTTTGTATATTTAAGGGAACACCGCAGTGATATGTTAACCTGTTTAGTAAAAAAAATCGATTTTTAGATTTTTAATGCAAAAATAAATAATTTATCTGCGAAGTTTCAATCCCCTAGGGAGGGAGGAACGCATGTTTTGGACGCCATTTTTAAAGTGGTACGCCTCTTCCTTTGCCTTTTAAATGGTCATGTCCACATCCTCCATTTCAACTTTAAACTCATTTCTGTGAGAAACGATTCTTTTTTGTTACTTTCTCATATTCAAAATCCATCTTTTCCTACAAAAATCTAGCCATAGATCTAAAATTCTTTTCCAATATAGTTCAGAATATGGGTTATAGAAGTTCCATTTGAAATTTTGATATTGCTTATACCTTTTTTTTAAAAAAAAAAGTTTTTGTGACATCTTTGCACTTTGCGGTATTAAACATTTTTAAGAGAAACTATGCACTATATCAAAATTCACTTCCTCTACTTTGTTACAAAGGCAATAAGGGATAGAATTTTAAAAAATAAACTCTGTTGTTGTACATTTTTGAAGCAGATATATTTTGATTATACCCAATAAAATTGATATAAATTAATATATCAGGAAAGTAATTATATATTGGAATGAAATTTGGTACATACATTTCTTTAGTAGCTTGTAATGTCTGTGCCAAAAAAATTAAGTCTCTGACTTCAATACTTAAAAAAATTACCTTTTTCACTTCGGTGCACCCTTAAATACTCTTTTATGCTTGCTGGAGTAGATTTTGTACTTTTATAGTGTCTAATTTTATACGATGTGCCTTTTTGAAGCTTATTGTATTTTTTAACGAGAACTTTTATCTTAATTTCATCAGCCTTGATATTGGCGGTTGTTTATTAACTCTAAGTATTAATGTGATGTAATATTTCGCGCTCTGAGCCAATGAGCCTCTGTTGACAGCATGCCTGAGAAATGTTGCAATACCACCAGCTTTCCTTTCCTAACGTCAGCAGCTGCATTCTTCGTGTAATAATAAATTAGTGGCTACGTAATACAATAGAGAGCGTCATCTACAAAATGCTCTTGGTTTACGGCTGGGAAATCATTCATTTCAAAATTAACTCATCGCTTTGTTCATTAACATGATAGCTTTATTGTTTTTCACCGTCCACGTGAGCCAAAGCACAGTATTGACGTAAAACACCACACTGATTTCACCGCAAAACAACAATAGCGCACTTAACAATAATAACAGACTCAATAATAATTAACAAACCAGCCTAGGTGTGTAAAACGTATTCAAGATCGAAATATAATGTTTGTCATAAAAAGATGAGCGCAAATTCCAACAAATAATGTTTACAGTTCTGTTAACAATTACGAGAATAGAAGTGGCTATTATATCAATGTGTTTTAAAGTGCTAAATGAACAACTGATTGCGCCTACTTCATGCATGTGACTTTTTGTGGTGCCTATTTGCCTTCATATTTTAAGTTTCTTAGCTTTTGTTATAATTTACTCCAAGAGACAGGAACTGGTTCCGCTTTCCTTAGTTTGCCTTGTACTTCTAATTATTAAATGGACTATAAGAGTAAGTCGACATCGTATGTTATCTCAAAGTGAATTTTGGAACTGGGGAATTAAATGCCGAAGCGGCATGTTGCCATGGTGGCTCTTTTGGACAGAGCAGCGGCACGATAAGCCGAAAATCCATGGTTCAAATCACGCCCATTGCATTTTTTTGCTTTCTTTACCACGTGTAGTAAGTAGGAATCCAAAAAGAAAAAAAGCATTTTTAGAAAAAGGCCCGCGCGTGTGTGTGTGCGTGCGCGCGCGCGCGTGTCTGTCCGTGAAAAGCGTAACTCAAAGACGAAAAGGCGGTTAAAAACCAAAGTGGGTATTTAAGTTTAATATCCTTCAAGGATGCAACACGAAGATTTTGAAGAAAATCCCTCCACCCTAAACTGCCCTTTACACGGAAAATTTTTCGAAAATTTTTGTTTTCTGAAAAGGGGCCCTTGCTATTTTGATTAAAATGCCATATTTAAGATACTTTTATGACAAACAAAATGTATATCTTGAATTTTCTGGCTGTGGCCTATGCACATATATTCCTGTTTACCCTTGATAACTTTTGCATAACTGATAATCCATACCAGATAGTCCAAATCTTACTATACAAAAATATAGATCTTATTAAAACTCACAATGTCCAAATGTATTTTTTGTGGAGTGAATCATTTCGGAGATAATACTTATTTGTGTGAGTTTTTAAAATTTTTTCTCAAATGTAAGGTCGACAATCACTTTTTACCTCTTGGCGGTGCAAAGAGAATGGAATTTCTAAGCTTTAAAAGATTTGACTATAGCTCAAAGCCTACTGTATTTCCATATTTCCCTTGCACCTACAAGGAAACCAGCAGTAAGATAATTTCTGCAAATGTTTACCTCGGCTAACATGAAGCAGGTACAGGAATAGGAGTTCTTAAGAACAGTTTGTACATGAGTAGAGAAAGCAATGAGAGTGCATCACATGAAATTCTACCTTATCAATACCATCTGTTTATATATATGTTTGCTTAAGTTTACATATGTATAATAGAAAGGTGTTGAGCGCCACATTGTTCAAATGAAAAATAACCCCTTATTCCTTGGGAAAATCTTACAGCACTCTTAGCAGTTTAACGATAATTTCCAGCCCCTACGAATTACCCATTTTTTCGTGAAGAGAAATGACTACCCGCCAACCCGTCCCCTGGAAAAAAGATAATTTGCTAGGAAAATTGCTGCATTACGGATATAAAAACGCTCCTTAGGCAGAAGGCAACCCCTCCATGTCTCAGAAGGGAGCAGGAAATTACTCCATTAGCATAGCAACTTTTGAAAATGGGCAAACATCTTAATGGCACTCCATCAACGAGAATTTTTAGGTTCTTTGGAGACGCAGACTGCAAAATCTACATTTAAATTATTATATATTACTATCAACCCCCGTTCGTTCCGACCACGCCATATGGAAACTCTTCCGAAGGAAAATGCTTTTATCAGAAATTGAGGGCTGGTCGCCACTGAAGTACAAAAGCTACATCTGCTGTACTGCATTCACATGGATTTCTCTACACTTTCTTACAGAAGTTATTCTTCTATGTTTTTGTTAATCGAGATGAATTTTCATGTTCAAAGACCTGGAAGCGGGTGGTCAACGAAGCTCCAATGCTCCTTAGCACCTCGGAAAATTATAAGCATTTGAAAGTGCACACTAACACTGAAGTAAAAAATTGTATTTGATATAAAGTGCATACTTTTACGAGATCTACATTTTTGTATAGGTAGTAAGACTTTGTCTATTTCTTACGGTTTACCAGTTATGCCTAAGTAATTCATAATGAATTCACAGGCTATTCCCCAAATATTCAAGATATGCAGTTCACTTGTCATGAAAATGCATTAGACATGTTCCATACATGTTATTCAAAACTGTTAGTGAGATTTTTTAGAAAATCAAAAGGTTCTAATTTCTTTTTCCATGTGGGTAGTTTGGGGTGGAGGGAATTTTATGAAAATCTTCGTGACATATTCTTGGAAGATACTGAACGTAATTCCAAGTTAGGTCTTCAATCGACTTTTCGTTTTTGAATTATGCTGTTCACAGATAGGCACACATAGGCACGCTCACCCATGGGACACTGTAATTTAGGTTGGGAGGACAGAAAATAAGCTTTTTTTTTTTTTTTTTTTTTTTTTTTTTCAAAGTAACAAATGCAAGGAGTGATACAGTGATACTAAATATGGGATCAATACTTGTAAGATGGAGCTGACACTTAATGTAGTCTACTGTGAAGCAATATTCCTAGGTACTGCCTCACATTGATCGAGACGAAGATATCTATAGTATATGCCAAAATGTTGGGCGTGTTTATAGCTGTCTCCATTTGGCAACTCGTCAATAGGGATCGCTGATTTCTTGCCACGGTTATGTAGATTTTTAATTAGTTCAAATACTGAAAACGGTTCTCAGGGTTCTTCCAATTAATAGTGCAATGTCTCAAATTAACACTGAACTTACGTTTAATAAATATCGTATGAATGATTATGGTAACTACTGTTGAACTCAAGAAAGCTGACAGTATTTAGCGAACTACCGTGGAATTCACGACCTATTGAACATCGACACATTCGGCCTCCTCTCATCGCACAACCGAGTGAGATGCCTCCGCAGTAATGTGTGTGACTCGTATTCGAGAGGTCCCAGGTTCGATTCCCATCTACTCTGACTTCGGGTGTTTCATGGTGTTCCCAATTGGGCAGGCGAATGCTAGAGTGGTTCCTCTTCTATCATTACTCTCCTGTCCATCGTTTCTTTCATCACGTGTTTCCGGGTAAAGGTGACGGTCTTCGGCGCATTCCGGCTGGGCAGTGGGGGGAGGGGATGGGGGGAGGTTGTGAAGGTTTCTCTCCTACGTCGGTCAGACTGCCCTCCAGATGCTGACAGTAGACTCCGCTTTAGAGGTCTCCCGGAGGTTCGGGGCTTGGGATCGGGCTTGAGGGTCATCGGAAGCACTCCAAATAGTTAGGGACACCGTCCACGATTGCGCAAGTCGTCTCCAGGACCTGGTTGTCCTTCGGGTTTGTCCCCCATTGCTCCCTACTCAAGGGGATCACGTTCGAAGTATGAAGGGCCACACTGGTTTACGTGCGGTGCTCTGCCCCGGCTTTGGGGAGCCCTCTGTGATACGTCTGTCTGTCAGGACAGGGATTCCGACACGTCAGCCGATGGCTTATTATGCGTCAGACCCCGAGAGGAAGGATGAGATGAAAGTACTCTATGGGCGGCCTGAACGCATTACAGACGGAACTACGATGTGTCCCTAACAGGTGCAGGCAGTTGTTCAGCACAGCGAAATGCCAGGTCGCCACAGAGAGCCCGCCACTAGCCACCCAGGTCCGGCTGATCAATCTGTCCCCTTGGAAGGTTGACAGGCCGACCAAAGCGCCTTCTCTCATCCGAACACCGTATTTCCAGCTATGGAAATGCCACCGTAGCGCAGCCCACTGGCGACCCTGGTGACTCATACAATTTGGAAAGTCCGGATAGAGAAAATGAAATGAAAGGAAGTGAAACGGGGGATGTAAGGTAAATATTCTTAGTGACGCAAGAGAACTCCGATAAAAACCCAAGATCAAGTAGGTCGGCCACGGGAATCGAACCCACGACCTCCGGAATTTGGACCACAGACGTCACCACCTGAGCCATCCCGCTCGGTGCTGTGATATGTACTTACCTATCTATCTAATCGCACACCTGTTCACGCATTAATTCATGTTCTAAAATAGATTGCGGAGGAATTCAGCCTTTATGACAATCATTCCAACATTTCACTGCATATTTTTCCCGAACGAGTTTTAGCACGCAAATTACCTGTTCACAAGGGAAAGAAAAATGAGAATGTCTCCGGTTCTTGCTGTGCACTATTTATACAATTTCTACCCATTTCTCTCTTTACTTATTGGAGGAAATTTCGAGCCTCTGATCACGTTCCAATTCCACGTCACTTCATATAACACAGGTTGGCTAAAGTACCTTGTCACATGACTGCTCCAATATGGCGACGTCATTTATCCGAAAAATGCGTTCTTGAAAGGCTTCCCCCCTGATTTCTTCAAGCTTGTTATCGGATAATGCAACAAAAGAATTCTCCCCAGCACGAAAATGTATAAGGGATGCGGGCAACTCTAGGTCATCAAACTGAACTTTTGTTCGTTTTGTGTCGATTTTGAGCTTCAAATATGACTGTAATCTTCGACAAAATCGCTCACAAACACATTCAAGGTTAACGCCCAAAGTCTATTAATTTACACACATACTGTGAATCAGTTCCAGTTTTGAACTGTCACTTCGCCAAGTTCTCACTGTCACTTAGCTAATATAATCAGTTCAATATTTCACTATCACTTCACTTTCTTCGTATGTAACGGTTTAATGAAATACGCACAACATAACCTCTTATTATAGAGGATATATGCGCTAGGGAGTCGAAAACGAGACATCTCCAATGTCTCCTGCGGTAGTAGCACTCACTGCACGTAACAGCAGTCGTCACAAACTCGCACCCTTTTGCACAAAGCACTCACTACTGTTTTTCACATGGGAAGAGTTTTGATCTGCAGCCAATGAGATACATTTACGTGCACAGCGTTGCAAGCTCATTACCCCCACTCTTTTCATATTTCCCTCTCTCTCTCGTGCACTTTCCTACTATTCTCTTGACGCGCGTCAAGCCCCACTTACAGGGAAAGCAATATGACAACACAGCAGGACTCCGATTGGTTGCCGGCCTGGAGGCGCTCAAGGACAAACTCCTTCCCATTTGAAAAGCACAGTAATTCTCTCGCTGACTGACTCTCACTCCTGAGAATGCTCGCTTATACAGTGGTCCATATAAACCTGAACCACTTTAATGGTACATAACTTTTGAATCAATAAAAGGATACATGTGCACCTTTGGGAGAATGTAAAAGACAATTGAGAAATGTACATTGTTCGTTGTTCCTCAGGGCAAGTTTTGGAAGTGTCTTCCAACGGCATCTACACATATCTCCACTTGTTTCACCTATTCTGTGACGTTTTACGAAGAGTATCCTCCCCAAAGTTGCTTATTTCTTACGGAGTTTAGTACTTATACGAGGTCTATTCTTACACGCACTATTTTTAAGATACCTCTATAAGAAAACGTTCCACCAGGTTAGGTCAGATAATCAGGGGAGGCACAGACCTTTGGAGATTATTCGACATCAAATAAACTGGTTACAGCTTCCTTTTGTTAATTCGATAATATCACAATAAAAGCACACTCTCGAAGTGAGTACTACATGTTATTTTACGACTGCAAAGACTGACAACAATGCTCGTAATTGCCACCAAAATCAACAAAATAGGCAACAATAGGCAATGGTATTGATTTTCCCAAAGCCACTGAGATCATTGTAACAAATTTAACATTTTTATGAGTTTTCTGAGTGAAATTATGGCCCATTAAAGTAGTTCATGCTCATTTAGATCGTACAACACCTGGTTAGGATTTCAGAACTTTTAAAACGGAGAGAAGCGAAACGTTCAGATGATTTTGGTTATCTGAAGTAGCGGTTCTGGTGTTTATGCTGGGTGAAAGTACTACCTAATCTCTAACTGCCCGGTGCTGACCTTCGGGTAGCCTTGGACCATAACAATGGCGTCGCAATATTACTTATAATGGGAACCCCCTGCATCCGACCCTTTTTGTGCCCTCTCCAATGTGTCAGCCTTCGATATATCTGCTGCTGCTAGCTGCTCCAGTGGTAAACCGTGAGATATTTATCTCAGGGTATGGGTATGGGTGGGTGTGAGGATGCACAATACCAGTTGATTGGTAAATTTAATGGAGGCTAATAAATGAGCTATTTGAAGCGAATTGCCGGCCGAATTGTCTGAGGATGTAGGATTGAAGTGTTGCTGAATCTTAGCACAAGAAACAGTAAACTATCGAACTATTATGTTTGCTAACTGTTCCGGTAATAATGAGAAGCGTAAGATGCCATGAGTCGCCGAAATAGTATTCATAGAACACTTGCGACGACCGCCAAATATATGTATATCACCCCAGCGCGGTCAGGCCACACTGACTGCCGGTAATCGAGCACAGTAAACACTTCTACAAGACTGTAAAACACGATGGAAAAGATGCGAATTTTACAAATGCATGCCCTTTCACCCACATAAGTCACGTATACTATACGACTCCCCAACAAACGTTCCTACATAATGTTGCCAACTTTCAAGTTTGTTATTTGCATCTGAAACACAAGTTATGCTCTATACCTTGCCAGATTCTCAGAATCTCTTTTGGCTTTCTAATTTTCGGAACTGGGCTACGTTCATTTCCTGCATAATGACTTCTGAAGTAACTGATTTCTAGGTAAACTCTGAGTTAATGGTTTTCTTGTCGGCATAACTATACTAGAACCCTAGCTGATTTAGCATACTGGTTTAACTAATTTATTTTCTTTTGACTTCTTTCTTATGGCAAAGTATTAACCCATGTTATATGGTGCACTGATTTTAACATGTGGAAATTACTTAATGGAATGATTTACCTATCTCCCTGTCATTTCTTTATAACATTATTCTTTCTATCAGTCAACAGTTCTGGTATCAGGCTGGTTAAGATAAACAAGCTATACAAATATATACATTGGGGTGAATTACTGCGGTCCTAGTTGCTAACCTGTATGAGATACAGATTTTGGAAGTCACATTGCAAACTCGCTTCTGAAAGTTTAAGAACCTGGTTGCTCGAAGTGGTAACACTTCCATGTCTATCCGAGGGTTTCCTGACGTAATTAATGAATGGCGCTTCTCTCTAAGAATGCAAGGTGTATCTTCCTCCACAAACAATGTCTGACACATCCCTTCCTACAGGATTGGGGGTAACAATAGATTCTATTTCCTTCTTCTGCGCAGCAGTGACGGTGGGTAATAAATTATGCAAGAATAGCGCAGGTATACGGGCAAGCGCTCTGATATACTACACAAACACATTTCATTGCGAGCTTAATCCGCGGGAGATCAACATTGCTACAATGGGGCTGGAAGGGTGTAGGGGAGGAAGCTGGAGCAGTGGCGGCTAGTGCTCCTACAGATAACAAACCCTTTTAATATACCTATTTACTACTTCATCCCTTAATAAAGTAGAAAAACTGAAATCGACTCAAAAATCCCATATCAACGCTGCAAAGGAAATGCAAGGTTTGTGCATTGATACTGTGTTGTGCACATGAATACTGAAAATGTACTCATAGGAGAGGCTCATGCCCTTTCGCGTATTAAGATTCCCCTACACCAAAGGCGGATAAGTAACAAATTCTGTATTTCAGAATAAAATCTTATGCATTGCAACCATATACCTTACTTTACTCACTATTCTACAAATTTTACACATGCGATAGTTAGATTTTTAAAAAGCGTATTCGCTATATGAAGACTGTTTGCATGACCACAAGAAAAAACGAATAGCGACTTGCTTTTTGAAAAGATTACAAACATTTGAATACAGGAGGTACTAATTAGAACTTTTTGTGAGCTATGTTACATTTGAAAGGTGATTCTTGATATTTCAGTACCGCTGATTTAAAAAATGAACTTCGTTTCTCTCTATCACATTAGATTTTTGACATATTAAGAATACAATTTTTACAACTTTTCTTTACAAAATTACACTACCATGATTTGTGTCAAATGGTATGAACACAGATCATGATAATGTAATTTTGTAAAGAAGAGTGAAAATATCATTCTTGATATGCCAAAAACCTGATGTGATGGGAGAAAAACGAAGTTCATTTTTTAAATCAGCGGTACTGAAATATCGAGAATCACCTTTCAAATGTAACATAGCTCACAAAAAGTTCTAATTTGTACACTCCTGTATTCAAATGTTTGTAATCTTTTCAAAAGCCAAGTAGCTATTCGTTTTTTCTTGTGCCCACGTAAAGAGCATAACATTTCCGGTGGTATGCGCACGTTAGAAGAATGGGGGAGAATAGACGGCCCAAAACCTTTTTAGAATGGTCGCCTCGTGGAAGAAGGAAGCAGGGCAGGCCAAGAGCAACTTGGAGAGGACTACATTCATAGAATGATGAATGATCGATGCCTAGAGGAGGATGACTTGTTTAAACGGAAAGAATGGCAAATGGGAATACAGGGAATTGCTGAAGAGTGGAGAAGCCCTTAAAAGTAAAAGTGTGATTTGTGTAAGAGTTAGAAATCTATTTGAGTTTTTATTATCAAATATCACATTTACGTCCGCCTTAAAATCAACATATAAAACCTTGTTCGTTTGGTTACAAATGTTTGTCTTTTGGATCTTCTCTTCTGTTTTTCCCTAGAATCCCTACCCAGCGTCCTGTAGTAACCTGAAATCACTGAAGTATTCCGTCGTCTTTGGCATCTCCTCTCTATTTCTCGAATATTCTGGCGGAGCCTTTCTCCTTGTGCCTCACTTATTGCCCCCATGGATGTCAGCAGTACGTCCACGCGTGAAAACAGAAAACATAATTTGAGACTAATGTTGCATCCCAATGTTCTCAACTCCTGTAGCATGTTGTTCACAATTTTGACATAATCGGAGTGTTTATAGCTTCATAGAAAATTGTCCATAACTTCTTTAATTAATGTATTCCAAGCATTTTTCTCTTTAAAACTCATAGTTACTTCAAATTTCCTGTCTTTAGCTGGAGCACTGATTTGAGGACCTACAAAGATTCCTTCTTTAATTTTTGCTTCAAAAACAACAGGAAATTTGAAGCTGAGATATTTAAAACAATCACCATCTTGGTCAAGAACTCTCACATACTGTTTCATTACACCAAGTTTTACATGAAAAGGTGGCAAAAGAATTTTCTTAGGATCCACTAGGGAATCCCCTAATACATTCTTAGTAAAACTAACCCTAAGGCGCAAGAGCCCTTTCCGGGCAAGTCCTGCCGCCCGATACTGCGTCCCTCACCTCTGCCTATCCCAGGGGGTGCAGTACTGGAGGTGGGACCTCGTCAGCGCCCCCAGCCCTCCCGGACGGTTATGCAGTCTTCGTAACGAAACCCTAGCAGTTGGGCACAAGGCAAAAGTATTACCAATTGGGCACATGGATCAAACGTCCAGCAAAGTCATCTAAGCGAATTTAAAGCATACTGTTTCCGGAACACACCATGTGGAGTAGATCTCTTATCACAACCTAAAATTATTATTAGGTATTATTGTTATTGTTATTGTCACTGTCATCATCATCATCATCATTATTCTTTATTATTATTATTATTATTATTATTATTATTATTATTATTATTATTATTATTATTATTATTATTATTATTATTATTATTATTATTATTATTATTATTATTATTATTATTATTATTATTATTATTATTATTATTATTATTTCATGTTGTGAGAATTCGTCATTGAGCTTTTATTTCCTTAATATCTAATTACCCTTTCATTTATTTACAAGTTCATTTTGATACAAGGGTTTTCTTTCAAAACAGAATTCATTTAACTTAATTTTTGCACACAGGAGCTTTGCGAGCTTTTCTTAGATCTTCGATTTGCTCGAGTAGTGTACTCTGTTTCTGTGAGTGCCATGTCAGCAACAGAAAGAAAATCAAGCTTATCTTCCTGAGTTACAAGTTGAAAGTCATCTTCACGATGAAACGGTAAAAATAAACCCCTCCATTCCACTTAAGTATAAGGGCGGACCTGAAGTCTAGGTAATTAAGTGTGTGCCCAACTGCTCAACTGCTATGCACCCTTCGCGATCAGGAGCCGATACTTCTCAGTGAAGTAACTCCTCAGTTGGCCACTCAGGGACCTACCGAGTCTAAATGCATTCCGGACAGGGTCTCCCAGCGGGAGAAACTCGCTACACCAGTACCGGGGATTGAATCCCTGTCTCTCCCTTGGTAAGCAGCAGCGCTACCATCGCACTAAGGAGACGACCCATATGAACTTACTACGTGGTGTTGAACTTTCTCTTTTGGGCCATTGTATTTTTTCCAATGTTTACCTCTTGCCCTGCTATCCCACTCTCCCAAATAACATGGACATTTTGTGAATCCCTGGTTTTTGGCCTAATCTAATATCATACAGTTTACTTTCATAATTCTCTTTGGGTCCAAATGACCTAGTTGTCGACGGGCCCTTAAACCCTACATACTCACTCATAATTCTCTTTCAGCTGCACTGAATGTGCTACTAGATCTGAGAAAAGAGTATTACGACAGTGTAGCAGTATACACTTAAGACTTCTTTTACTAGAATCGATAAAACATCGATTTATCGGGGCTATATAATAACCTCCAGTGATTTGGACCATAGATAACGGAACGCAATTTGTTTATTAAGACTGGAATGTTATTACAGCAAACTAGATTTTCTTCATCACTAAAGTACTGCAAGAGATCTTTTGCTCTGTTCCTGCAGAAAGTCACTGATATATCAACAAGTAAATTGTTTTCCTGTGGTCTGGAACCTAACAATTCAGCTGCATCGTTGGAGGGTTTAAAACCCTTACTATGTGGACAGAATTATGTGGACAGATTTGTGAATGCTACCACTCGGAAGTCTTCAGCAACAGAGAACTATCAATTACAGACTATGCAAATCAATAATATACGGTAATTGTAATATCATGGTAATTGTATTCTTATATGGCTATTTATCTGCAATACAAGTATTAATTATATCATTTAGCGTGGCTTATGATAATGGTTGTGGCGCATTTGGTGTTTCAGGAAGAACTCGTCGGATAGGACAAGTGATGATGGTGAATCACTGTTATTGCATATATCTGAAATAAGTTCACTACTATCCGAAGGTGACATAGGTATAGCGATACCAGGGCAAGGGCGTGGTCTCATAGTAGATGGAAAGTCTGGGTATATAATTCTTTTTTTGTTCTTTGCAGTAAAACCCTTCACATTGCATGTGCAAAAGTAACAGTCAATGCTGTGACTCTGAGGTTTATGCCACACCATTGCATTGGTATTCCAAAACATAGTGATTCCCTTTGTCCAAATTCCTAAGTCTTCAACACAAACACTGCACACAGCATGAGGAGACCAATGCCGATTGATCTAGTTCGATACCGTAACATTTTGTAACAAATGACGTTATGTCCATTCCCTGTTTCTTCACAATAAAACTACGACAAATATAGGAAAATGAATTTGGATTGTTTACACAATACCTCTTTTCCATTATTCTGTAGGAAATTACATATAATATGGATAAGAAAATGGCATATTTATGTGTTAAATCCTTGCATTATGGAACAAGTTGTGTGTGTATATATATGAATTCACGACACAAATTGGTGTAAGCAGCTTAGAAAATGTGCTGCCATATGCTTTCATAACAGTCAATCAGTTCAGTTAGCTAGATCTATTTCAATAGATGGCATTGTTGTAATGTAGTAATTTGCATGTCCTGACTCCAAAAATTAGTCGTATCACATACCATTTTCTTAGATCTTTAATTCTTATTTATTTGGCTATTTTGGCAATCATCTAACGTCATTTTTTGGAACAAACACATGGAAATTAATATAAAAAGACGTCAAAACCTAGGACAGCAACATCGCTATTCATCTGTGAAGTTCACCCATAATAAAGAATATCTCCAAAATGGTTCATCCCACAAAGGTTTACTACACTTAGATTGCGTACTTGAAAGAGATCTATATCTTTTATCTGTGTGTCTCTATATATAAAATAAGGGCTTTGTAAATCTGTTTCAATCTTTTAATAATTTACGAAATGAAATTAGAAATGTTTTACTGCACATAAGAACGCAAATTGGGATTTTCAACACTGAAAGAATTATCAAAATCTGTTAAGTGGTTTTTGAGATTATCCTGCATATACATACCTACAAACACATTTTCTCTCTTTTTATTAGTATAGATTTAAATAGAGTCCTTACTTGGAGTCCTTAATGATTAGCTATGCTATTGTTATTTAACCATTAATATCCTATTTCTGTTTTAGCAATAGTTTTTATTCTTCCATTATTGTTCGATATACCGTATTTCAATACGTACTGCCATATTATGGCAAAAAAGCACTGATGTTTGCATCCTGAAATATTTTAAAAAGTAGGAAGAAAATTCCAAAACTCAAAGTTAACATCAAATGAATTTGAATTCCAGTTTACCTTGTTGCATATATGCGTAAACAACCACAGTAGCAAAAGCGAAAATAAATTTTGAAAGTATAGCATCTGAAAATTTTAGATGGTAAATCCGTAAGTCACTATCCCAAAATTTTCACCAAAGTTCAGTTGCACATCCCCGGGGCAATTTATGTCATTTAATCGATCGTTAACGTTTCCAAAGCCAGCAGAATTAAGAGATTAAGCATACTTTAACTAAACCATGTACTCTTTATATAAACTAGTTTGAATACTTCCTATCGCATTCAGAGAGGTAATGGAATTTAGAGAACAACTTAGAGACTCTTACATTGGAAATCCCTACAGTATCAGCAGGGCTGTAGTCCATATATTACACACAACCTTCACACCACCTTTGTATATGTTCAGGGTGAAGTATAGAGCAAGGGGCTGGGGGTGCAACAGCAGCCTGAAAGCGATTGGCTCATCCTTTCTCACTCCAAGGCAGATAATCGAAAACGCTTTGAGCGTCCAAGGATCAGGAAAAAAAAACCCGGCCTTCTGTCAGGAAATAGCGTCCAACAAAATCCATCGCGGTTCAAGACTCCTGTCATGCGGAAAGGAATATAACGTCTATAGACTTCATACTCTGTAAGAAATGGAAACGACAAGAACCTGTATTCTCTCGTCAAGCTATCTAGAGCAATAGCGGAAATATTCCTTTCGAATATTGCATAGACAGTGGTGTTTTTGACTAGGGAATACACCCTGGCCTTTCAGGAAGACGTGCTTTTATTTCTGCAAGAAGCATTTTAGCATTTCTGGAATGCAATACTTACATATCCTGTTCCTGCAAAACATTATATGTGACATTTTTCTTCAGCGAAGAGCAGAATATTGATAGACCAAATAACAAATATGTATGCAATTTCCTTCAGAAGTACAGCGAGAATTTAGTAATATGCACCACTACAAATGTTTCCATCGCACATTTGCTGCAAGCATTTTATTACTGCAAAATTTGTTTACTGAAAATGTAGCCAACAACCCAAGCATATATCTTTCTTTACATGTTCAATAAATTAGTAATCAAGGCTTTTAAAACTCTACATTGTGTACAAGTAATTTTCACCTATTACATCTATATGAGGTTACGAAAAACAGAGAATTTGAAGAATTGCTGCCTCTGTTTGTGAGATATTTTCATTCAAGAATGACTGAACTAAATGCTTTAAAATTTAGGTACAACGTGCTTTTGAAGTCTATAGGCTCTTAATGCGGCTAGAGTACTAGAATTATTGTATTTTCCTATAGTTTTACTTCTACTTCTTAATGGTTGCGAGAGGAAGTATTATATTCCACCAAAAATTTGAATACATCGGAAATAAATTCTTTGAGGTTCTCTGTATCCAAAAAGGAGCAGTTGTAAATAAAGGACTCCCTTGCGCGCAAGCAAGCTCGTGTGTGCAAACAGCATAATTCAGAAAAAAAACGAACGTACTTAAGTCCAGCATATTTAAATATGCAATTTAATGATTTTCACTAAAAATCCCATTTCAGACGTGGAAAAATTCCCATTAACATGTTTTTAAAACATCCCTTATGTTTTTATTTAAATATATTATGTTTGATATAGTGGCAAGAGGTATAAAATGCACAGCTTAAATTTTTCATGAGTAGCCTATAAAGTCCTCTTAACTCTGATGAATTTTGTATAAAGCTGGAAAGCCATTAGACATAGAGAAAAGGTTGCTTCAGGAAAAATGTAGAGTCCATTAAAGTATACCATTCATGTCAATATTTTTGTAGCTTTAGCCGCTTTGGAAATATGCCATGCCGTATCTTTAAGTGACCGAACATGCTTCAAACTTTCCGATTCTTCCTATTTCTTTTCATTCCCGAGCGTTCGTTACTATGACTTTTGAATTTATTCATCCATTCTTCTGGTACGACGTTTCAATATTTATTCCTCATATTATAGTTATAGCCTCGCATTTACAATCTAAACTGTATTTATTTCTGGATAAAAATATATCATAAATTAGGTAATGCAAAAACAGGAAACACTTTGTATGCATGTGATGTGGTGTGATGTGATGTGTGTAGGATGAGAGGGGGACACCTCGACCCACTTCGACCCCGACATGGATCTATTGCAAGCTACCATCCTCAGGAGGAAGGAATGAGGCGAAATGAGATCGGAGGCTTATCAGAGAACGGAGCCTTCGAAGCCCAAAGACACAGAGAAGTCCCTAATAGTTATAGATATTGACACCTGGCGCACATCCGAAGTGTTTCGTCTACTCAGGGAGAGGGCGACGAAACGACCCTTGCGACCCGGGCATCAACTTCCACGAGGCGTCAGGGAAGGAGGGTTTCCAGGGCGCAAGCATCTGTGTCCGCATCCGCCGGAACGTCCCGCGCCCAACCAAACCTAAAGGATGACAAGGGAGGGAAATAAGAAATGAAGGGAAAGGAATCCACCCCAGCATTCGCCTAGTGACAAGGGGAAACCACGGAAAAAGCAAGTCAGAGTGGGATCGAACCCGGGACCTCCCGAATGCGAGTCCACATGTTGCCGTGGCGCCACCGTAGGTTGAAAATCAAACTTGATGTTTAAGTTCTGCGTTTTTCAAGGATCCAACAATAACTTTTTCAACCAAATCCCCTCACGTCGATGTACTTCTTACATGGAACATTTTTAAAAAAATTTGATTTTCTGAAAAATGGTTCTAACGATTGTGATTACAATAGCATACGTTTAGGACATTACAATTACAAATGAAATGTGTATGACTTTTCTGCGAATAGCCTCAGAAGTTCTCTTCATTCTGAATGACTTTTGCATAACCGGTAAACCGAAAGAGGCATAGTACAACATATTGGTGCACAAAAAATATAGATATCGTTATAGCACACAGTTTATGTAAAATATTTTTTGTTTGTGGAGTTACCCATTTCCGAGATATTGCTTGTTATTGGTTTCATTTAAAATACTTATACTTTTCTCAAATAGCAAATTCTTTATGTTAGTGACCAGCTCTTAAAAGATTTAACCATCGCTTAAACCTCTTCATCCCCCTATTCCCATTGTAACTACAAGGAAATATCTAACAAGACAATTTCTGCTAATGTTTATCTTGGTTAACATGAAGGGGATGGAATAGGCATCTGTAAGAATAATCTGTACAAGAGTGAGTAGAGAAAGTCATGTGAGTGCAACACTTCACATTCTTTTTATTACTGTGAAATGTGTTTAACATTGGTGCTTCGCAATATTCACATACTTATCGGTCGGTGAATTAAATACCTAATTCTTATTTTGTAAACATTTTAAATTGTCATTTAATTTGTATACTCTATTAAGAATTTAAATAATTTATTGGAAAGAAAAAAAGCAATAGTGGATCTACTTACCTCTTCATTTTCACTTTAATTATATTGTTATTGTTCAAGGCTTTATCGTAATTTTCTTAATAGTTATGCCTATTATTTCAGCTCACATAACTAGCCACTTGCCTAAAAATAAATATATTATAAAAACAGATACCGGTGCAATACAAGTTATCCTAAAAGACGCTGTTGACATTTGATGGATCCAGACATTGACAGTCAGAACCAATATAAGTTGGCACATCTGGTATTTCAGCTTTGAGAAGGGCAGCTTTAACTAGGAAGGAAATACCTGAGTAAATCGTTCTTGTGTACACTGTAGTTTCGCTCTACTGAAGCTGAAAATTGCACAAACCAACAAATGCCAACAAAGATTTAAACTCCTAGCATTTCTGTCCAGTTTAATCCCACACTGAGACAAAACTCTTTCATTTCGTGAATATATATTAAAGCTGCACTTATTCACACATAGCTATTGACTACGGTTTATTTTATATATAGTAGATAGGTTGCACAATCGAGGGGAACACCTCGCGCACTGCGACCTACATAGATATATATAGTATGACTAACACCCCCAAGAGGAACGGATGAAGTGAACGAACCACAGCAGCCTACAGGCGGACGGTCCTTTGAAATGCACGGAAGTTCCAAGCTTCCACTGCTGAAGCATGGCACCATACGCCATGAAACCAAGAAATACACAAAAAGGAAAAGGAATGAAAGGGAAATGATGGAAAGGAAATCTTGGTACATGAGAACCCACCAGAGCATTCGCCTACTGGCCAGAGAAAATCACGAAAAACCCAAAGCTAGGGTGGGTGGTTGACGTGAATCAAACTCAGTATTTCCCGAATGCAAGTCTCAGGGATGGCCGTTACCACACGAAAGTTTTTTAAAATAAATTCTGTGTTTTAAAGAGATTTACATTTTTGGTTCAGTATACTTTTATGTATCTTTTAATGTGTGGGTACCACTTACACAATTTTATACAAAATTTCTTCCGAATGAACCAGTATTCATACGATATTAAAGGAAACTCAACATACACATTTTGTGATGCAAATATCTCAAATATGTGCCATTTTAATCCAAATAATCAGACCCATGTTTAAGAAATTTAAAAAAAACGTTCTGAATAATACTTCATATAAAGATTAATTTGGGATAGGGAAATTGTCTTGAAAATCTTCGTGTTGCATTTTTGAAAGATACTGAACTTAAATACCAACTATGGTACTTATCAGAAATTTCATTTTTGAGTTATGTTCTTCACATACACACACACGCGCGTGCGCGCTGATATTTCTAAAAAAAAATATCTGATGTGCAACATTCACATGACCTTCAACACACTATTTTCAAATAAAAGCTATTTCCTCACATTAATCAAGACAAACATGTGTAGAAATGCCTTTTACATCACATTTCCTTGGAGATACATGAGGAATATAGTACACTTAATGGATAGTTAATCTTTTAAGAGCTGGTGACTATGTGATGGCTTTGAAATTTAGTTCTTTTTGTATGACCACGTGGAAAAAGAAAACAAAACAACTAACCACTTGCATGTGAGAGAGTTAAGAACAAAATAGGTACAAAATTGAAAGCAATAACAAGAAATATCTCAGAAATGGCTAACTAAAAATGTGTTTCACATAAAAAGTAAGCTTTAAGGAGACATACACATTTTGTAGTAAGATTTTGTCTTTTTTACAGTTTACCAGTTATGAAAAAATCATTCAGAATGAAGAAGACTTCAGAGATTATTCCCAGAAAATTCAAGATATAGGTGCATTTCATTTGTCATGAACATATCTTAAACATGTGGTACATATTTTAATCAAAATTGTTATGGCCACTTTTGAGAAAATCCACATTTTCTAAAACTGGCGTGGGGTAATTTTCTTGAAAATCTTCCTATCGCACCCTTTGAAAATGCTGAACTTGTGTACCAAGTTTGGTATCGTGTGTGTTCTGCTAGTTATTGACTATTTAGAGGCGTGGATAATCGATCACCAACCCTAATCATTCACTCACTCGTTCACCAGCTCGCCACCAATGTTAATGTGGGTGATTTCTCTACTGGAACAATTGTTTAACAGTTGTTAGTAATTATTTACTTTCGCGTAAGTACTATTTCTATTATTTACTATGGTAAAATATTTGATGTGTTGTACTGACATAACTTTCTCTACTCTTGTACTAACAATTCTTCCAAACTCTTATTCTTCTATCTTCTTCGTGTTAGTTGAGATAAACATTTGCAGAAATTATCTTATTGCTTATTTCCTTGTAGGTACAATGGGAATACAGTAGCCTTGAGTGATAGTAAAATCTTTTAAAGCATCAAGATTCCGTTCTCTTTGCACGACTAACATAAAAAATGGACAACGATGTTGCATTTGACGAAAACTTGATCCTAATTTTTATGTAACGGTACACTAAACATAAGACATGTCCTGTGAACATCTTACTATCACTAAGTTTCCCAAAACTGATACAAATAACAAGGAATATCTCGAAAAGGTTCACTCTGCAAAAAATCATTTCGACTTAGATTGTGTTTTAGCGAGATCTACATTTTTATATAGTAAGATTTGGTTTATCTCTTACGGTTAGGAGTTATTCAATAGTCATCCAGAGTAAACAGGACTACATGGGCTATAGCCAGAAAATTCAAAATATACATTTTATTGCCATAAAAATAGCTTAAACATATGTCATTTTAATAAAAATCGTTAGAGCCATTTTCAAGAAAATCAAAATTTTCGAAAAATGTTCCATGTAAAGGGTAGTTTAGGGTGTAGCGAGTTTCTTCAAAGTCTTTGCGCGCACGGACCTTTTTCTAAAAATGTTTCTTTTTGATTCAAGGGACCTTAAAACATATTTCCGGTGAAATCTAGAAATCAAATTTTTCGGTGAAATACAATACTTCCTCTACTTAGTCTACGTAATAAAGAAAGTAAAAAATCTGATGTGTTGCACTCACATGACTTTCTCTACTCTTGTACTAACCATTCTTACAAACTCTTATTCCTATATCTTCTTTCTTGTTAGTTGAGACAAACATTTGTACAAATTATCTTATTGCTTATTTCCTTGTTGGTGCAAAGGGAATGTTAGAATATAGTAGGATTTGTGCGATAGTCAAATGTTTGAGATTCTGTTGTCTTTGCACACTTCACATATAAAAAAATGAACAGCGATGATCCATTTCACGAAAGTTCTAAGTTTTCCGAAACTCACACACATAACAAGAAATATCTCCGAAATGGTTCACTCTATAAGAAAATGTATTGAGACATAAATTATGTATTTTAGCAAGATCTACATTTTTTGTATAGTATAATTTGGTCTATCTCTAACGGTTTACCAGTTATGCAAAAGTCGTCCAGAGTAAATACGACTACAGGGGCTATAGCCAGAAAATTCAAGATATACATTTCATTTGTCATCAAAATATCTCAAACATATGACATTTTAATAAAAATCGTTAGAGCCATTTTCAAGAAAATCAAAATTTTCCAAAAATTTTCCATGTAAAGGGTAGTTTAGCGTGGGGCTATTTTCTTCAAAATCTTCGTATCGCATCCTTGAAAGACATTAAACTTAAATACCAAATTTGGTTTTTAACCGACTTTTCGTTTTTGAGTTATGCTGTCCATAGACTGACAGACTGACACACAGACACACAGACTGACACAGACACACAAACTGACACACAGACGCACACACGGACCTTTTTTCTAAAAATGCTTTTTTAGGATTCAGGGGGGCCTCAAAACATATATTTCCGGTGAAATCTCGACATCGAATTTTTGGGTGGAATACAATACTTCCCCTACTTACCAGTAGAGAAAGTAAAAAAGATGGAATACTATGCAAATGCCGCATGTGAATTCGAGAAGTAGGGAATGCTTGACTGTCTCGTATTCTCAAATTCTTCACTTTCCAATAACACCATTGCTTGCGTGAGAGCGAAAGTTTAAGTTACAGGTTGCCTGATGTGAACTCTATACTAGGATCCCGAGGAAGATTAGGGGATGGTCCATGCAATGATATCTTCTTGTTTCCGAAACATGGCAAAACAGAGGGCTGTAATTACTGTTTCAACGCAGTGAAGATGATCCCACTATTAATCGAACACTGGGGTGGAGATTACAGAGGCTCTGTTCCCTAACAGGCCCGACAACTTGCTGTTTGCACAGACAGAGCCAAACAAGGTAGCTAGTAACCTCAGAACAATTACTTAGATACCATTTAATGAATATTGCCTGGACACCAGAGTGTTGAAGGAGCACTCGAGAAGAGGCAGTGCAAACAAACCCTTCAGTAATTGGCAATGTGCTTCTCTGGACTGGAGTGAGGTGAACCACGCTGAAGAACTATTTGTATATTTGCTATGCAATGGCGCCAACAGCTAACTGTGTCGCATCATGTCTGAAATACATCGATATCACATGACAACAAGCAGTATTTACGGTTATTTCCCCACCGAGATGTTCATAAGTAATGTCATGAGTGCTTGTCAATTTGTCAAGAGAAGTTGACTCCCACGAGTGGCATTTATTAAGACTGCTTCACAAATTAAAAGATGATATGGTCAACCAAATATTATTGTAATTACTAACCTCAAGCAGACATACATCAGAATCCATTGGCACGGCCTACAAGATTAGTATATTGACACTCTAATCTTTCAAGATGTTGGTAATGTGAGTAATTGGAATATCTGCAGTTAATTTATAATTTCGTTCAATACAACGTTTGCCCAACTGATTCCAAACATATTTCCTGATGTATTCTGTGTTCTGAGGTTTCCCTCTTCCAATTATTTAATATATTTCAGCATTAGATGTCTCACCGAGGTGAGAGTCGGCCATTTTTGACATTTAAACCTAGCAGCTCTGTTGCGTCAAATTACGTAAGCTGTTGCACATCTGTGCAATAAGACTGTCCAACCTGATCACAGCATAAGAAAAGCAGAGGAGTTGATAATGAACTTCGATGAATTTTTCGCGAACGAAGTTGAAATTGTTATGCACATGATTAGTTGTTCTCAACCTAGTCACGTATGAGTGAAATTGCAACAATGTCTTCAATGGCAAATTCTGGGCGTAACGTCCTAGACTGCAGTACAATCTATCATCCGTCAACCAGTTAAGATGACAGCACTACAATGTAATTTTCTAAAGTTTTCAGCCAACTTAACTGAACATTTGTTTTTAATTTTGTCGTCTATAAACATTTCTTTTGGTTCTTTTAGTTTCCGAGTTATTGAATATTAAATCCGAATTTTATTATCCTGTGCCAAAAGTTCCACGCTATGCAAATTTAAAAAAGGCCCTTTACCTGATCATAACTCGTACATCCGTCATGTAATTTTGTTTTATTAGCCTCCGTTCAAAAGAAAATAATTTTTAAATCGTATCACTTGAAATTTCTAGTTATTTTCAAGTTTTACATAGCTTTAAAAATTAACTCAAAAACCATTCAAAAGAAACAAAAACGAATATCTTGTTGTTCATCTGATTACACTCCCCGTATGGAGGACCTACACTTCAGGACTTGCGAGCCTGTACCTAACATACATATTTAATTGTTTGTTGCAATAAATTGTGGGGTTTTTAAATTTAATTTACTCAAAAACCGTTGAATCTTTTGAAATACGCCAAAGGAAAAAGTTGTTGTTTATTCAATTTTCTATGAATATAGCCATAAATCAAGAACGTTCAAAGAATAATTTTTCAGCCAGGCGATGATGAATTTTTTTTGATAAAAATGTTTTTCTAAAAAATATAAACTTTTCATCATTTTGGTATTAGACTTTCTTGTTATTCACAACATGAGAAATTCGCTGTTAAAGTCTGGCGGATCACTTCATTTCCATCCTATATATTCATGAAGTCTCAAAAGCTGTATTTCCGGTAAAATCTCCGTATTAAGTTATTGGGTGGAATAAATTACTTTCTCTACTGAGGTACTGCATATGCCCAATAAAGAAAGCAAAAGAGCGGAAAGCTGATAGGTTGGTTCATTGCTTTATATCATCATCATCATAATCATCATCATCATCATCATCATCACCACCACCATCATCATCATCATCACCACCACCACCATCATCATCATCATCACCATCACCACCACCACCACCACCACCATCATCATCATCATCATCATCACCACCACCATCATCATCATCATCATCATCACCATCACCACCACCACCACCATCACCACCACCACCATCACCACCACCACCACCACCACCATCATCATCATCATCATCATCATCACCACCACCATCATCATCATCATCACCACCACCACCACCATCATCATCATCATCATCATCATCACCACCACCACCACCACCATCATCATCATCATCATCATCAATTAATGCCATTTGATGATATAGTTCAGTCACTGCTTCTTGTCACAATTAAGGGGAGGTAAAAAGGTGAACTTCTTGATTGTATCGCAATCCAAGGGCAAGTTCCAGGGAACTTCCATTTATGTCCGTAAACAGACGAAGGAAAGCGCAGAAACCGGTCCTGGTCGCTGCCCTCCAGTTGCCCAGCCACTGGGTCATAGGCTCTGGGCGAAAATAACTAGTAACCCTTCTCCATTCAGAAACTCGTGTCTTGGTTTTACGTTACACAACGAGTGTTTGTGTTTGATGCCCTCAATATCTCAGACAAGAATCGGTCACTTTCGGTGACTTTCTCCTATAGAGGAAACAATTTAATGGCAGCTCCCAAGAATTCAAC
Organism: Tenodera sinensis; assembly: GCA_030765045.1. NCBI lineage: Eukaryota > Metazoa > Arthropoda > Insecta > Mantodea > Mantidae > Tenodera > Tenodera sinensis. The sequence continues at coordinate 26,442 of JAUKNM010000126.1, forward strand.
ATGGCCGACATTACGCTAAACTCAAGTATTCTCAAACTTACTATGGGATTGACTGGTATCAAAATAGTAACAAAAACCAATTTTGCAAATCTTGTTTTCGAACAACACTTCCAAGCTCTAAATTTCGAGTCCCACTTTATTTAGTAAAACGTACTTTGGTTGTAAAACTGACAGAAAGGGTGAAGCACTTAAGCAGGGAACTGGTGCTCTCTGGGCGCAGCCCGCTCACTACCTTATATTGAAAACTGAATGTTTATCACAGCGACGTCTAACGTTTGCGAAATAGGAAGGTTGGATTTACCTCATTCCACTATACCCGGGCTTAGCCATTCCTTAAGACGCGGACGTGCATGGTGTTGCAGTGGCAGCTTGGTTAAATGTATGTTGCGTATGATTTACGAAAGCACTTCGAAACCTTAGGCGATAAACATTCTTTCATTAATGACTTCTTTGGTACTGCTTACTGCTAGCCTTAGAAGATACACCAAGTGATCGTCGCGTAACATATTGCGTTACAGACTTTTAATATGGTTCAGTGTGGAGAAACTCTGCGTATATGTAGAGCTATACTCACTCTTATACAAACTATTCTTGTAAATGCTTATTTCTCTATTTACATTTTAATACCGAAATACTAAGCTAAAAACAAAGCCCCGGCACTACAGCCCATGAAGAGCCAAGCCTTACCCCCCAGCCGCTGCGTCCCCCACCTCGGCCCACTACAGGCGTCATTGGTGGGGTGCAGTATTGGAGGGTGGTACGTGGTCAGCATCCGATCCCTCCCGGCCAGTTATGCGGTCTTCACGACCAGCTGCTTTTCTATCAAGTAGCTCCTCAATTGGTCCCCGCGGGACCTAATGAGGCTGAGTGCACCCCATGCTCCGTTTTACTGGAGCAGCAAGAACGACCTCTACTATGGCTCTTCTTGTGGCCACTGGTACCTGACCAATAGATCTACAGGTTCGCCTATATGGTGCTTACTATTGGCTAAAGAAAAGCAATCAACAAAAGATAGAAGATATTATAGGAAAACGATGCTATATGAAAAGACAAATAAGGACTGAGTTAATATCCTTATGGCAGTCAGAATGGGATAACCTGCAAACTGGGAGACGCACCTATATGTTTTACCCTAATATACGAGAAAGGTTACGACTAAAGCACCTAAATCCCTTACAAGCTGCATTACACTATATCACAGGCCATGGGCCATATGGCACTTACTTAAAACGTTTTAGCATCATAAACTCTGAAATGTGCACCAGATGCAATACAGAAGATACTCCTGAGCATGTAATGTTTAACTGCCAGAAATACAGTGAAATAGGACAATCTAACAGGGAAAAGCTCATGTACCTCACTTTATCGGAAATGGTCAGGAATAAGGAAAATCTAAATACTTTAAATGAGTTAGCGACTCAAATCAGTATAGCAGAAAGATCTTTAAGACAAACTGAACAAGAAAGAAATCTAAGAAATTTTTATACACCTCCAGCGACTGTTGTAGCACCATCCCGTCGATCGTTAAGATTGTCAAACCAACTGTAAGCAGAAAGGAGAAGAACGAGGCCAAAACGACAGCCTGATGAGACTTGGACAGCCTACCAGAGACTAGGGACAACTTTACAATATTTAATTTATATTTAATTTATATTGTTATTTAATTTAGGTTAGTAACTTCTGCACATTCTATTGTGAAAAAATTGTAATAAATAAGTTTAAATAAATGAAAATATCCGCATACTACGTCCAGATATAAGAAATTAGGTATCTGGACATAGCTGGCAGATATTATTTTATTTTATTTTATTTTTTATTTTTTTACCCCATGCCAGGCCTCCCAGAGGGGATAAAATCCCCATGCTGATACCGTGGATCGAACCCGGGCAAGCGCGCTACCAACTGCGCTACGGAGGCGGTCTTTAACAAGATCCACAGTAAGCTTATGTCATCCTCTTATTGTCTACCATTTATGCAAAAATCATCCAGAATGAAGAGGTCTTCTGAGGACATTCCCTGAAAATTCAGATAAGACATAGGAACTGCCATGGAATCGCCCGTTTGTCTCCGTCATTCGATACTGATTGTTTCTGACTCTACACACCACAGGCGTGATTTACCCTACTGAAAGAGGAGGTGGGGAACGGCAGCTAATTACGTCTCCAAAGATGTTATTTGGTAAACTAACAGTATGGGGTTTTCTCCCGATTCAGTATGTGTAAAAGGATTAACTAAATGAGTCTTCTGCAAAAAATAAATAAAAATTTAGCACAGCTGGCTTCATGCAATGGGGAAAAAGTATTCATACATTCAAAGAAAATGACAATTTAATAATAATAATAATAATAATAATAATAATAATAATAATAATAATAATAATAATAATAATAATGATGATGATGATGATGATGATGATGATGATGTTGATGATGATGTAAATGATCATGATCATAATAATGATAATGATAATGATAATAATGACAATGACAGTGACAATAATAATAGTAGTAGTAGTAGTAGTAGTAATAATAATAATAATAATAATAATAATAATAATAATAATAATAATAATAATAATAATAATAATAATAATAATAATAATAATAATAATAATAATAATAATAATAATAATAATAATAATAATAATAATAATAATAATAATTGATCATTAACATGTACAGACAATTCAAAAGCTGTCAATTTAGGATCTTTTTACCATTCTTATTACGATATTTTTTTCTTTTTGCATTAGCTTGTGTGGTCAACTTTTATTTCATTATTACTGACAGCATTTCTTTCTCTACATCACAGTATTACGGCCCACACAGTTGCCTGGCTTCTTACAATATTATCAGCTATTTCAAAAAATGATTTGCCTTTCTATTACGTTACTTCTTTATTTTCGTGGCCCAATTTTCCGTTGTCCGACATTCAACACATATCAGAACCAACACAAAAGAGGTGCAGCTTATCAAAGAAGGCGTGCCTTGCTACAAACAGCTCGTTAGTGGTTTCTATATTTATATTTCTAGTGATGTATGAGTACTTTTTTCCCTGTCAAATAGCACCATAATTAGGGTATTGTTAATTTTGTTGAAGCACATTTAACACTAAAAGCTATGTTACCACTGTACCGTCTATTTAATGCTGTAGCCTTCTAGTCAAAATCTTAGCGCTTTTATTTAATTTAATTTGAAAATATCAGTAATCAATTTTAATTGTAGCACTGTATGAATACTTATTTCTATTACTGTATGTTAGCCGAGCAAAGAGAACGGAATCTTGAAGCTTTAAAAGATTTGACTGTCGCTCAAAGTCTACTCTACTGTATTCTAATATTCCCCTTGCACCACATCAGATTTTTAAAATTATTTCTTGCATCTGTCATGTGGAGATGAAAGCGGAAGGATTCATAAAGAGTAAATATTTTGTTTATTTTATGTCCCTTTCTTCTAAGCCTCTGTATAACTAACACAAACCTAATGAGTTGCAAGATCTCAATTCATAAATTCACTTACCAGTCCCTGCCAAATAATAATTCACACGGCCATAGTCGGGAGCATACACGAAGCAGCGTCGGGTAAAACACTACCAGAAAGCGAGAGAGAGAGAGAGAGAGAGAGAGAGAGAGAGAGAGAGAGAGAGAGAGAGAGAGGATGAGAGAGAGATAGTACTGCCATTTACTCACGAGAATGTCTGTCCTTGAACACGCAATCGCGTGGTGGAGTGGGGAGCCTGATACGATATAAACAGACTAACGACAGCGGTTTAAAATTACTGTCTACAAGCGAGTTGGACTGTAAGCAGTGTCAGTGTTGCTACAATATTATATCGTATGATCACTTGAGTCTCTAATAAACATAATTCATTAGTGATATTATTGAAACTATGACCTTGTTTGATGCGGTAATGTAATGCATTAGTGATGCTCTTTCGCGTAATATTTATTGTCCTCGGAAAGAAAGGATAAGTCACTTTTGAAGCAGGGTGTAAAACGCCAGCGCGAGAGAAATAAACAACAGCGCGATATCTCAGGTTCACTTGCGTCAACCACAAGGTCATATCTGAACTGAGATGAATACAGTACAGGTCTTTGTTACATTCCAAGTGGCTATTCGCTGGCGGGCTATGTGACTCAGCGCAATGCTACTGCGCAACCTTCACTCATCCGCTTCTGTGTGTCCCCTCGAAAAACAATCGCTCTCTTCATCGACCGTTTGCAGAGCTCTGGCCAATAATGGGGAGCGGTATCAGTAGTTAGCTCTTGGTTCTCCAAGATGCTTGTATTTTGTTACCTACATGCACGGAAACTGATTTGCACATTGCTTTTTACATCTTCTAAAAGTTCGATTCTTAGCTTAACATTTTAGGGAGTGGTGCTCTAACCTCCTAACCACTCCGCTGAATAACTTTGGCTGAAATCTCCGGCACTGCCAATGTTTAGGCTTTGGACACTTAGGATTTTAGTGTATTCTGTGTGAATAAATCAAATATTATTTAAATAGTACATTAAAATATGCCACAGTTATTACTTTTAGGCGAATCCTGGCTTAAACACCATTAGAACGCACCTACAATATTAAAATATGTTTCTGAAATTTCATTAATAACATAAAAATAAGCACACCATACGGTTCTTTGTAGTCAAGTTCAGCTTTAGACAACGAAGCTCGAAGCCATAAATTATAAAATTAACTACAAAAGAACTACAGCTGCGCATAAGGTTCTGTCATATGCAAACTAAGCCATAATAAAATGAGAAGCACACTCGCCTCGTTCTAAAGCAAAAAAAAATCTGTAATCGATGTTCGATTACTATCGATATTGCGACGGCGCGCTCTCAAACCGCAAACTAACCAATAACGGCCACCACACCGCGTTGTTCTATTTTTGGAGGCCCCCCCCCCCCCCCACCCTACAATCCCCAGTAATACCTGCGAGGAGATATTGCCAGCACTCCATTAGGCAACCTGGCCTCCCTTCTGGAGATATAAATTAAAATAATCGGCTTAAACCGAGGGTTACACTCGTAAGGTTTCCCAAAGGTGTGACAATGGAACAAAAGTCAGCAACATTTCTATCGAATAAGCAGAGACAAACACTGGTAATGCTAATTTCATGCTCCAAAGATCGTTAAGAAGGTACAGCGCCCGCAGTTTACCTTGTTATGAATGCATGTTGCATAACAGTTTATACCCGCAATGTTTTAAACAAGATTTGCGATTTACCGAACGTGAATGTGATCAATGCGGTTGACCCGCCGTTACACTAACACAGACATGTTACACGTCTAGCAGGGATTTTTTTCTTTTCTTTTTTCTTTTATGTTTTTTTTTTTTTTTTTGGGGGGGGGAGTAAATCGAAGATAAAAATACCTGTATAGCAATTCTCTCTCCCATAGGCCCAAGTGAAACAAGAAAAACAATATTTACAAATTAGAATAATTCACTACTAAATATTCAATTATTTGAAATATCGGTGTTTTAAAATGTATTAAATTAGAGAACTTACAAACGCAATATTGCTATATCTTTAGTATTCTCTTGGAAGCACCCTTCACTGTGAAAAAAAGAACTGCGACGATTTTCTCTTCGCTACATACAATCCTAGTTGTGTGGTCTTGCGCGCAGAAACTTTGAGCCTCAGTGTGGCGCAAAGTTTATTATCCCATCTGAGGCATCTGATCGTTGAGTGGAAGACGGACCTAAGTCAACCACTACGACGTAGAACTTTATAATTTGTTTTGGAAGAGAAATCTAACACACTGTAATTTGTTTATAATGTATTTTCACAATAAAATTCGCAGCTCAGTCTGCGAAATCAATGTCACAATGGCGATGCGTAAGGCGCCCAGGTTCGATCCCAGGGACCCGCATGTGGTATTAGTGGTGGACGAAGGGTGTCTGGACGGCTTTTCTCCGGATTCTCCGGTTTCCCCCGACACTCATTCCACCAACTGCTCCATCGTCACCTTTCCAATCATCCATTTCGCCTTCATTTCATATCCTCTTCCTCACTATCATACCTGTTGTTGGGCGGACCACCCGCTTCCAGGTCTTCACTCTGTCCTGACCTTAGGTTCGTCTGCTGCCCGACAGGCATCTGACCCTAGGCACTGGCTTGTAAGTCCTAGGGGTGTAAGTCCTACATAAGGGGAGGGTAATCAGGTAAAGAAGAAGAAGAAGCTCGAGGAACCAAGCGAGGTGGTATCACAGTTAAGTGTGCGGCTCGCATTCGGGAGGTCCCGGATTCAAAACTCCCTGACCGACCAACCTGACTGTAGTTTTTTTTTTTTTTTTTCGGTCTTCCTCGGTGCTAGGTGAATGGGTTGTCTAATTTGATCCGCAAATTTAATTACCATTCCTTTCATCATTCATTATATTTCATTTCCTTCTTCACTGCCATACCAGACAAGCGGCTGATTACCTATTATGTCCACAGTTTGCTTCTTTCTGGACAGCCTGCTGTCCTTAGACTTTGGCTTGTAAGTCTTTGGGGAGGATAATCCGTTGAAGAAGAAAAAAGAAAGAAGCACAAGAAGCTGGAGAACCATAAAGTTGTTTTGAAACGTTGCTATTGGGAAATGCATTATCACAGAATCGAAAAATGCGGAGTATTCCTCAATACACGTGATTTTTCATGTCTCTACCTGTTAACTATATAAATAACATAACTAGAGGAAGTATTGCATTTCAAACGAAATGTGAAATCTCGTTACTGACATTTCACCGGAAATATGCGTTTTGAGACTGGAGTGTTTGTGTCTGTAATAGCAAAATTCACAAACGTAAAGATGGTTGAATATTAAACTTCGAACGACCAAAGGATTTTTCAAAAACAAATAAAATGTACATATTGAATTTTCTTTCGGCAGTCTATGAAGTCCACTTCATTTTGAATGACGTTTATATAATTGCTGAACCGTAAGAGATGGACAAAATGGTACTACACAAAAGATGCAGATTTCGTTAAAAAGTAGAATTTATGTCAATACATTTTTATGGGGGCAGAAAGTCCCAATATATTACTTCTTATAGTTTCTGAATTTTGTTCTACTTACACCTTTTCACGGTGCAAATCAAAAGCGTCCTCACAATAGCTTGTTTTCTATCAAAAGTGCACACAGAAATAATTCTAAAGCGCAGCATGTTGTTAGCAGAAAGTGTGATTAAACATTTTGCTTAAAAAACTGGTGCAATGAGATACACAAGTCAGTCACAAGGCAAGTTTACTCTACTAATCTTCCTTATAAGCTCCAAACGGCTAATACTGTTTGTGTCGTAATCCTCCTGACATTTACGAATAAATTTGTATATCCTGCCTTCTTCTTAACTGTTTTCTACTGGCACCATTAAATTTCAAATACATTTCACTTTGAAATTTCATTAGCACGTCAATAACAATGTGGATTGATGGGTTAGACGTATAAAAATTCTCCTTGAGATGCTTGTGGAAACTTTTGGGCCCATTGGCCTATCTTGTATCATTTACATGACTATGTCATATTTGAATTCATTCCGTTACTGAGAGCGGTTCTGATTATTTTCAGTGGTCTAAGTCCCAAATCTTCACAAGCGTTTTTTACAAGTGTTACGGACAATTGCCTTCTCAATGTCTCTGTCCACAATTTGTATATGGTTATGAACGGCTGCATTACATTTTCGTAAGTACATCTCCATGAAATGTCACCATTAGATAACACACGGAACTTTCTGTACTTGTAATTTGAATGCCTTTATTAGTTGCTGTCTTCACTAACGAAGTCATTCTGGCCAACTGAGAGCATGTGTAGTAAGATCCGAGTGATCGGCTACATGAAGTGTTGCGCTTTCATTATTGCATTAAATTAACCACGGGGCGCTTTCAATGCGTAGCCCTTTTTCAAGTGGAAGTCATTATTTTTGTTCCCTCGTGGTGGTGTGAACACCGAATTTCAAAGTCCTCAAATAGCTGTTCGCTTTTTAAAAATCCATCACTTCAGCCTAATCTATTCTCATTAAGAGTGAATATGTGTGTAATGAAGGGTTACTTGATCACAAGTGGATGGACGGATAGGTGAGCTCCTATAAAAATAGTTGTTATACAAACCAGAAAAAGTCATGTAAACACAACACATCAGGCTTTTTTTCTCTTATTACACAAACAGTATACTAAACTAATGGTTGTCTATGTTAACGATGTTAACATAGAAAAGAAGTCTGTGTTACATTCATGCAAATTTCTCTACTCAATCTTCGACAAACTATTCTTTAAAAAAACTTATTCTTGTGTCTACTTCAACTGTAGAGATGCTTTTGTTACATATTTTCTTCCAGACACGTTGGTAATAGGGGAATGCAAGATTTAAGCGATAGACAAATCTTTTAAGAGTTGGTCGCTATATAATTGCTTTGAAATTATATTCTACTTGCATGACCAGGTAGAATAGAATCCCATGTGTTGCACTCATATGGTTTTCTCTACCCACTCTTGTATGAAAACACTTTTAAAAGCGCTTACTATTTTATCTACTTCGTGTTAATGTAAACATTTGCAGAAATTGTCTTAATGCATATTTCCTTGCAGGCGAAAGGGAAATAAAGAAATTACGGTGGGCTTAAGCGATACTCGAATCCTTTAACAGCTGAACGCCATGTGATTGGTTAAAATTCCGTTCTCTTTACATAACCAGAGATAAAAAAATCTGTTTGGCTCGGTTGCGTATTGGACCCTGCAATTTTACGCACGGTTACCTTTTTAAGGGGAACCCTTCTCCTGTTTGTCCGCTGTGTGGCAAACTTCTCTCCGTCCCCATGTCTTGCTGGAGTGTTTCCCTGTCATATTTTCGGAACTCTGCAACTGCCAGTTAATTTTGCGGACGATGACAAAGCGGTGTAAAGGGTTTTTAAATTTTTATCAAAGGTCTTTTTCCTTTTCAAGGTTTGGATTTATCCCGTTCCGCGCCAAAAGAAGTTATTTATTGAAATTGATTCATCCATCTGGACCTCAGCCTTTTTTATTTTTGTCTTTTGTCATCATTACCCAAGTTTCAGTAACGCTGGTTTCGAAACTATATTGTCTAGTCTGAGTTTGACATCCTTTCTCATTGGGTTACCTAAATATCTATTAATGCGTCCATTTATTGCATTGTGCTTTATTACTTTTTATCTAGATCTTGATTCAAATTATAAATCGACAGGTCACAACCTATTTACTTAAAATTATTCACTTGCTATTTTATTTGATTTTTCATCACACTTTTGCCTCTTGTGTTGTACTTTCCTTACAGAGCCATTACTTTCGTCTTACTACTGAAATTTTCAAAGGTGAACTACCAAATAAGGATTTAAAATTTTAGATACAGAGATTTCATATCACTTGACCCATTTTGTAAATTCGTCTTAATCATGTTTTTGCTTATTAGTTCTCTATATTGATCTACAATTTTGTGACTTCTGTTAGGATTTTTATTTTGTGTTCATGTTTATTCTGGCTCTCGCCAGGACTAGTTCTGTATCAGAAGGTTATGTTTACTTTAGGCTTTTCATGATTCGTTTCATAACGACGCCGATGACTCAGTAGTTGACCAGTAAATATATACGTTGTCATCATCATAATCATCATTATCATCCCCTATTTACTACATAAAGTAAAAAGAATAACGTATTTGAGAAATAGAATCGGAACTGAAAAACCAATGCCACAGCTGGGATCTGAACCACAGAATCTCCGCTCAATAGGCGGGCGCTCTAACTACTAAGCTACTGTCACAACCTGCCAGAATGGCCTTGAATTCTCCAAGTGATACGTATTTTCCCGGGAAAGCAACAGAAGTTTGTTGGCAGTAAGTTTGTTGACATAAATAAGAATAACGTATTCCTATTTGAGAAATAGGCCCTAATGACCAAGTTGTCGACGGGCCCTTAAACCCAACACACTCACTCACTATTTGAGAAATACAGGTATTTTAAAACTCAAACAAATATGTAACGTCTCGGAAATGGGTTGCACCACGAAAAATATTTTTTGACAGAAATTATGTGCTGCTTGAACGAGCACAAGATTTGTCTATCTCTTGTGGATTACCAGTTACGCAAACGCCATTTCAAAGGCCTTTTGCAAAAAATTCGGGATACACATTTCATAAAGTATCTTCAACATATGGTGTTTTAATTAAAATGGTTAGCACCAGTTTTGGGAAAATTAAAATATTCGAGTTTTTTCCACGTAAAGTGTAATTTGGAGTAGAGGATTTTTTGTAAACTTTCTTGTCGCATCCTTGGAGGATGACCAACTTAAATACCAGGCTTGGTATTTACCCAGGGGGATGGCACAGGTGGTAGCGTCTGTGGCCGGCATTCGGGAGGTCACGGGTTCGATTCCAGCAGCCAACCTTCCTGGACTTGGATTTTTTCGGTTTCTTTTTTCCTCGGGTCACCCAGGTGGTCCCCCGAACTACTCCCTTTCATTTCATTCTCTCTCTCTCTATCTATCTCTATCTCTATCTGGTCTTTCCAGGTTGTAAGAGTACGATTCGCTGCAATGGAGCTTCCGCTCTGGAAATACGGTGTTCGGCAGAGGGAAGGCACTGTGGTGACTGATCGCGCACCAGGGGGACTGATTGATCAGCCGGACATGGCTGGGGGTGAGCTCTCTGTGGCAACCATGAACTCCATCGGGCAGAAGAACTGCCTGCACCTGCTAGGGGCCCACCGTACTGGTTCGGTCTGTGATGCGTTCTGGCCGCCTGTAGAATACTTTCATCTCATCCTTCCTCCAAGGGTCTGACACTCCATAAGAAAACGGCTGACGTGCCGGAACGCCCACCGTGACAGACAAGACAAGAAAAGGTTTGGTATTTAATCTACTTTTCATTCTTAAATTATACTTTTATAGAAATACCGTTTTCTAACAGTATTTATTGAGGGGATCTCAAAACGTCTATTTACAGTGAAATCTCAGTATCGAAGTTTTTGGGTGGAATAAAATTTTGCTCTAGTTATTGTGAGCATCTAATAGAGAACGAAAGTAATAAATCTGCCAGATTATACACAAATTGCCTATAATTTGGTACAGCCAGGTTCATTCTATGCAATTCGAAATTTTGAAGCCTATTGATAAATATAGAGATAAATTTGTCGGGCATAACGATAAACGATACTCTAGGGAGGAACAGTATAATTTGGAGTGCAGCAAGTTTTAGTTTGACGTCAATGTGCCCCTAGAGATCAGTGATACTCGTATCAGCTCCTGGCGAAGAAGAACGAAGGGGTAAATATGTCAACAGTTGGTGGCAAATGTGCCTAGCCCGTGTGTGAACACATGCTCCTCTGACCACAGAGCTCGTTATTATCGCGTGTTTACTCGAACACGCCCATGTTTCCTGCCACAGCGCATGGTTCCGCTTAAATAAACGTAAGCTTTATGAGCGAACTCCGAGAAAATCTGGTTTGTTTCGTCAAACAGCTGACACAAGCTTTGTTTGCTTAAACGGCTCTTTTATTGCTGCGTTTTTGTAGTAAAAGTGATGAATGTTAATGCAACATTTGCAGTGAAATGGGCCGTGTTGCGGAAATATACACACCGTTTATTTCTAGTTCCAGTGACAGAAACAGGATTAATGCAAGACTGAAGTTGAAACTTCCTCAGCAAAACGCTGGACTGTGATGTTATCTTTTCCACCTCTTATATATGGCAGCACAAACCACGTGTGGGCAATGTTTAAGAGGTGGAATCAGGACTGAAATATTCAATACCACAGCCGGGATTTGAACCACGGATCTTCTAAAGGTTACTTAAACCCGGGATATAAAGTACTTACACTTGTAAGTCGCCCTTGGGGTATTTATCTCTGATGTGAGATGCCCTTATGGTCTACCGGGAAAGTACGAATCGGCTGGGGAATTTAATGTCATACTGCCAATTTGGCCATGGTAGCTTAGTGGTTAAAGCAGCCGCTCAATAAGCGGAAGATCTGTGGTTCAAACCCCGGCTATGGCATTGAATTTTTCAGTCCTGATTCCATCTATTATACCATGCGTTTATGATTCCTTAGTCGCAATACTGAACATTTACAGGTTAGATTCACTGATGAATTAGGTGAAAATGTAGGTAAGAGACTATTTCCTGAGAGGTATTTACAATATCCTGTGACTGTGAACCTGATATCCTCTCCGATATTTAGGTGCAAGTTGAAATTTCATTCTGCTCTCAATTTGTGGAAAATATGGAGGCTATTAATAAATGACAAATGACAATAACACGTTACTAACGTGAATTTTTCTCTCACGATTTAAACATCCAATTAGAATTTAGATATCTCGTAGCCGTAATCGCTAGAGCGTCTGTCTTAGGCTCTCCGCTGCGTAGTGGCGTGCGGGTTCGAGTCCTGCCTCGAGCGTGTATGTTTGCGTGTTTATGTGTGCGCGTGTTTTTATCATCATCGTCATCGTCATCGTTATCATCATCATCATCATCATCATCATCATTATTATTATTATTATTATTATTATTATTATTATTATTATTATTATTATTATTATTATTATTATTATTATTATTATTATTATTATTATTATTATTATTATTATTATTATTATTATTATTATTATTATTCACACACAGTGGAAGTGAATTGTGAATAACGAGAAAGTCTAACACCAAAAGGCCGAAGAACTTATAGTTTTCTAGAAAAAATGCTTTTATCCAAACAATCATAATCATCTTGCTGGATTATTGTTGATTAAAGGTTCTTAATTTATGATTATATTCATTCAACGATCTTTCCTTTGGCGTGTTTCAATTGAATAAACGATGTTTGTGTAAATTAAATTTAAAGTCCATAATTTGTTGCCTTCTTAATTCGTTTATAACTGACAACAACGCATCAGCTGTGTTGACTTTATTTCAGTGTAGATTGCGGGGAATGTTTACTTAATCGCAACTGTTTCTTTGCCAAAGCCACAAAAAGTGTGAAGCCTGTCTGCAAGCAAATCGTGGACATTTAGAATGCTTCCTCTAAACTCTTATTTCAAATTTATATCCTGGAAGCAACTTCAGATATTTTAAATTAATCCCAATGTTTTCCAATACGTGTTAATGTTAATAAATGCTAGTGATTAAGTTATGGCCATTTTTAACGCTACCAAGCAAATAATGGTAAGTTCGTGACTCTGGAATTCATTAGGCACGAACAATGTCAATTTTGTTTACTCGCGTTTCTTGAAACATTTTTATATCTGTCACACACCTACACAAATCTTATACGAAAAGTTACTGCTGCGAATTTCACTAAGCAATTTTTTGGCGCTCATAAGTTCCTTGTTAATCATGTTGGAGAAAGTGCTTCCATAAATTTCTGCATCATGTTACACATATTCCTTTTTTAAGACCAGTAATTAGATGTACGTGTTAGATGTTAATTGCTGGCATGAAGCACACTAGTTCCATTTTAAAACCTTTATATTAAACATTAAATAGAATCGTACACCTCCCGGTTCGCCAAACCTATAAACAATTTGTACATAATAGTATATTGCGTACCAAGAACTGTAAGTGATACTTATCAGGTCGAGAACGCATTTTGGAAAAACGAGGCCTGCAGGGCCGCGTTTTCCCAAGCATTCAAGATCTGATAAGTAACTTACAGTTCGTGGTCAGTCAATTACCTTTTGCAATAATTGAAAAACCCATAAAAAGGAATAATAAATCAAAATTTATTTTTCATATTTTATTTGACACTAAGAAAAAATTAATTCTATATGTAAACAAATGAAGAGCTACATCTAAATTATTTGGGCAAAGCCTTCTTATCCACTCTTTTGTTAACGAATTTCGCAATAGATTCTTTACTTGAAGCAGCACATGTCTTGGTTTCTAGGCTATTTGTTTATATAGCCGAATTGAATCTTTCAACTCTTGATAGTTATTATCAAGCAGCAAAATGTTATAAACATTTCTGCTGAAGAAGCTGCGGATCTAGCATATACATAACTTTTACCAGCGAAGTCGAAACAAAGATATGTTGAAGCTTACGGTGCTTTCCGAAAATGCTGCTTTGACAAAAACGTTAACAGTTATACCAGTGAGACAGCTTTATTGGTATACTTTCATTAGAAATCTAAAAAATATGGGGCTAGGTAAATGGAGTCGATTATTAGTTGTTTAGGATTCTCTAAACGGTAAGCTGAGTCCCAATCTTTTTAATCCATACAGAAAATTGAGTCCGCTATAGTTGGCTATACCGATTGCAACGCAGCGCTGTGACGTCAGGGGATATATGTCATGATGCACCAATGTAAAGTCAACAGAATATCAGTGTACAGTAAGCAGGCATGCCGTCTAGTGCTGTGAACAGATAGTGAATGGGCCAGTATGGAAGTAATGATTAGTGAGAAAAATAGAATGTTTTATTGTTGATGGTTACAAGTTTCGGTTCCATAAATCACTGAAGGATGGAATTCAGCGGTGGACTTGCTTCTTGAACTCGTGTAAGTGTTACATAAAATTAAGTGAAAATAACGATATTGTAGAAAGCTTTCAGGTTCACTATCGTGATAGAGTCGAAGGACTTAATTTACCAACCTTAAAAGTTTAGGAGGGACTCAATTTACCTTGTAATATTCAAAAGGGACTCAACTTACCATCCCTGAAAAATTATACATCTCCAGCGAGCTTATGGTGCGATTATTCCATGTGGTATGACGTCATTTCCTCTTGGTACCGTAAGCATTAAAGACCAGTTTTAACCTTGTTGCCATGGTAATTGATACATGAACTGTAAATTTAGCTTACACTACCAAATATGTGTTTGCAATGATTAACTTACGTATCAAGTATTGCAAAAGTTTTGTTAACCGGTGGAGTACAAATATAATAAATTATGCTTTCCTAGGTTTAGAAATTACTAGTACCACATTGTAACATTCAACACAGAATAACGTAAGAGGTGTTTCACACGAATGACATAACCGTTGGATCGCTCAATACTCAATTGTCACAGTAGCACAGTCATTCGATGCCAACCTCTGCACCAATGCCCGAGACATACCTACTGTATGCCCAGGACAAGAAGGCAGGTCTTAGGAATGTGTAGCATAATCATTTTGTGCTTCCCGCACGGTGTTTATGCCTAATTTCCGAGTATGACAGGGATGCTAGGCTCGTTTAAAATACACAATGTTGTCACATAACACACCGAGAGCTAGAAATATGCACTCTCATACACTCATTTCCTAGTAAATACATCTGCTACCGGAGCAGATACACAGTTCAAGCCCCTCTGCCCTTCATTTCCCTCTAGCCTTCTTGTCGTGGGCATATAGTACATCTTGCAGACAATATTGAACCTGTAATGTGAACCACCTTTAGTATTTATTGTGAAAATGAATGAATACTAGAAGCTTTCACGGCAAGTGTCATTAATTATGGGTTCACGAGTGATCAGCCGTGTTAAATTTAAAAATATCGAGTTTTCGACCATACGAAACTACTTGGCCATCACCAGGAACTGAATAAAAACTAAATAACAATTTAAAAAATAATAAGTTTCGGGCCATCAATAATTTGAAAGCAATGTTTTCCAAACTCAGGGAAGCAAAACTACAATAAGGTATAATTAAGGTTGAACTACAGCTAAGCAAATTGATGAAAGTTCCAATGTTTGATAAAATACTTAGAAATCTGATGTTAGCTACTTAATCCTCCTGCATGTCTTCTTGGGAAACAGAACAACTGACAACTGTTTCAATTGTGAGTGATCTGCTGGAAAACTACAAGAACGCTGATTGCAGAATGTCACAAAAAAGTCACAACTTCATTTGTCCCCAGAAAATTTTGATACAGTTAGTGAAGAACAGGGAGAACTTTTCAGCAAGACTTCCTTACTATGGAACATCATTATCACGGACGGTGGAATCCATCAACAATGGGGGATTATGGCTGGTTTCCTCTGAGGGAATCTGATGAAACATCATTCGAAGGAAAAGCATCACTAACTCATTTTACCAAACATAATGGATGACTTTGTTGCGAAATTACATTTTTGTGCTTCCGTTAGACATGTTCTCACACATGCATTACCAAATGAAGTTGTAACTTTATGTTTGTCTGTATTTTCAATGGTAATTGTGACAGAATTGTTTACTACTGTATTTATAGCAGTACTGTGTATCTAAACCAATGTGACGTGGTAGAAAAAACTAATTACGCCACTAAATTCAGCGCCCTCAAATTGGGTATATTCGCTCATTTCGAAACAAGATACACAAAAAATGTTTCAATTTGTGCGTAGTGTAATTATAGGCAGGAAACACAAACAACGGACAGCTTCACATTATGTTATTCGCACTATATATCATGCCAAACAATGTTAGATTGAGGTGCAAATGCCATCATCCGCAGTAAACGTGTGAGCTATGCTTCCGCAGAAGCCATTTAACCTGGTACCTGATACGCATCAGACCCGGCGACTGCCAGTTGCGTTATTCAAGATAAGCCCATAGTTTCAAGAAAACGCTACATGAAATTCTGATCAGCACATTTTTAAATTTGATGCCGTTATTTTAGGCACTCCCTGGGTAATGTGTTTCGTTTGATGTAGACGGTTATTTTGTGGCGTTCTCTTGTTTGTTTGTATACCAGCTACTACTAGTTCTACGTAAAGAATCGCTTACCACTAAATTATTTCCGGAGATAAACGCTTTTTATCCTCTAAACCATCAAGTGGGGAGCGTGCATAGTTTCCTGGAAGTCCAAAATATACGGCATTTGAGGAGTGTCTTTAGCTCCCGTCAGATTACAGCCATGTTAAAAAATGACAGTCATTTCAACCCATTAGGCAAGTAAATGTCCCTCAACAAGCCCTGCAGTCTTTTTCATGTGGAGCGGATTAAAAATGTGAGTTGCCACAAACTTTGTATACATGTCTTACGGGGGCCAACTTTTCAACTTTTCTCCGAATACTGTTCCTGAAAACACTTTTAGAAATAGCTGTTTGTGGTTTGTGTGCGTTTGTCCCTGTGTGTGCACGCGCGTTATTCTGTACAGCATAGCTCCGATCACCAAACTTCGAGTTTAAATCACGCATCTTTTAAGAACATTAAGGGAAGGTTTTCATAAGTTCTATCCAATACATACAACCTTATTTTTTCAAAAAGAATTCTAAGGATTTTGATTATATCACAAGATATTTTAAGATTCTAACTTTACAACAAATGTATATCTTGAATAATTATTTTCTCTACAACGTATAGAAAGTAGAGGAAGTATTGTATTCTACCCAAAAATTCGATGTCGAGAATTTCACCGGAAATATATGAATCCCAAAGAAGCACAAGCGCGTGTGTGTGTGTGTGTGTGTGTGTGTGTGTGTGTGTGAACAGCATAACTCAAAAACGAAATAATGGTATAATTTTAGTATCTTTCAAGGGTGCGAAGCGAAGATTCCGAAGAAAATTCCTCCCTTCTAAACTACCCTTTACATGTAAAATTTTTCGAAAATTTTGATTTTATCGAAAATGACTATAACGATTTTGATTGAAATGTCATATGTTTAAGATATTTTTATGCCAAATGAAATGTATATATTGAATTTTCTGGCCATAGCCCATGTAGTACTGTTTACTCTTGATGACCTTTACATAGCTGGTAAACCGTAAGACATAGACCAAATCTTACTTTACAAAAAATGTAGATCTCGTTAAAACACACATTTTATGTCCAAATAAAATTGTTTAGTGAACTATTCGGAGATATTCGTTGTTATTTGTGTGAACTTTTCAGTACTTACACCTTTCTCAAATGGAAGGTCCTAACTCACTTTTTTATCTTAGCTGTACAAAGAATACGAAATTTTAAAGCCTTTATATAGCGACCAACTCTAAAGATTTGACTATCGCTCAAAGCCCACTGTAGGCCATGACAAGGTATTTGATTTTCACGTTACTGCTATAAGGAACCGGTAGTTATTCTTATTACTTGGTAACATACACATTTCTTGTTCGCTTAAGTTTAGAAGATACATAGTAAATTGTGAAATATTACGAACACGATTTTTACATCCAGGAATAATTAATTATGACTTATTGAAACGTATACATTGTGCTGGTTTCGAAATGGCGATATTTATGTTGACAACACATTTTCTAATCTTATGCTTATGAAAGAATAGACGTAAATGTCATTGACAGGCAACAAAATATGGGATTAAATCCTGACCCTACCACCCGATTTGAAAAAAAAATGTAGACCAAATTAAGGAGGTTGATAAGGGAAAAAGCTTGATTTTGAGCCTTTCATTACTTATTTAAGAGACAAATACAACATTTGTCTACTTTTTGGTGCTCACGGAGTGTTTACTAAATTTATTCCGAAGTTTTGAAATGCAATTAAGTGTTTTAAAAGATACTGGTTTACAAATTAGCCGTGGTTCTTTGTAAATTTTACACAATCATCTGTGTACTACACTAAATTAAATAAATTCAATAAATAAATAATTCTAAAATGGCTAGCTGCCCTATTTCCAAATTTTATAATAACTTCGTACATTATTACATTTTATCTATCAAAATTGTTACATTATACGATGTTTTATCGTTTATCATTCATATTCAAAATTGTCTTTTTCCAGCAGGCATGTCTTTATGGTAATCCTAAAATACGACAGTTATACTCCCATATTCCCCTTGCACCCACAAGTATACTAGCAATAATTTCTGCAAATGTTTTTCTCTACTGACATGAAGTTTGAAGAATAAGTGTTTGTAGGAATACCTAGTACAACACTAGAGAAAGCCATCTGAGTGTAACACATCAGATTTTTTATGAATAGCCTGTGAAGACCTCATTCGCCATGAAACTCAGACAAATTCTCAGTAGAAATAGCATGTTGAACTCATTAAGTATATAATCTTTCTGAAATGTTATAGGATTCCTCGCATTTTCCATTTTTCGAAACTATAAATAACTTATTTAATGAGTTTTAAACTTCACTTAGCGCTCTGCTCATGTGGCAGGCAACCTACGATCGCCTCTTTTCGCGACAGCTGTATAAAGGTTCGGACCCTCGTCATGAAGAATTAGGGCGCGATTGGTGTGTGTTGCAAATTATAGTTGTTCTTGGAAAAGAGGAGCGACAGAAATACTCTATTTATGCAAAGTTTGATTACATCACCAATACAGTAGGTTTATTTTATACCTACTAACCTTGCCTTCTATGTCGTGTATCATAATTACTTATTATTAGCGTGCAATTATACTGAAAATAGTTTCCTTTCATGTATGTATTGTTAAAATGTAATATGGTGATTTGAACAGGTAATTAGTTGAAGCATTCTTAGTTTAGCCAACGCAGTCGTGTATTGTGCAGCTCCGTAAGGAAACCAAGAATTTCAGTGTGAAAATTCAGTAGGGCAAATAAAGCATTTCATCCTGCTGCCGTTAATTAAAACAAATTTGTGAGCAGTGTTTCACTCACAAGACTTTACATAATTTAGAGACACTAGATACGAAGGAAACAGCGATAAAGAGCATTCATTTGTTTAAAAATGGGGCCATTAGAAGAAGTCGCTTATCTCGGAAAGAAGATGCACTGTAAGACTTAACACTGGCAAGAGATATGCTAAAGTCGGTTTTCTTTCCTTCCTGGATTACTGTGAACAAAGTACTGCCAACTTTTGCTCCTTTCCAGCTTCATGTTTCCTATTTTATCTTCACTCTGAAACAAATATCCAGCATGTAAGCGTAAAACACTACTATTCTGAGGTTTTTGACGAGTCTCGAGCTTAGTGCGAGGGCGCAGGTTCGAAAATCACTTGAGGCAAGCTGCCCGACGGTGTTTTAATCGGACTTCTCTGTCCTTCAGGTAGTATATATACCAACTTCCTGAAATTGAAATCTATAAATTTCTCTCGCCTAACAACTGAGTAAGTGACTGAGTGAGTAGGATAGCATGCGGATAGGATGGATGAAAACCGCTATACGCAGTTGGTTTTAAGATATACACCAAAAGGTCAAAGAATTATTAGCAGGCCTAAAAGAAGATGGACAGAACAGCTTAAAAGTTGAGCCTTTTGGCTTAAAGGCTTAAACCGTGAAAGGTGGTGATGCTGATGATTATGATGATGATGATGATGATGATGATGACGATGATTCCGCAACCACAACATGCGAATACTTTTTTTTAATAGTGTCTACTGCCCAAATAATAATAACGTTTACTGGATACGGCACCACAGTCTGACACATAAACTGAAATGACAATCAGGGACAGAATTTTGGGAAGGCAGCGTTCCAGGCTTAAGTTTAGGATACCATACCCGCATTTTCCAGTAATGAGGCCTGAGCAAAACTTGGATAAAACCTGCCAGGGAAAACGGTCATGTCGAAATTTGAACAGCAGACTTCCCGTTCACAAATATGTGCCATGTCGGTGAACACGAATAAGATGACAATTCACGTCAACCTACAACTTTGGACACAGAAAACCACCGCTCAACCAACGGCGTAACCCTGAAGCAAGAAAAAGAGGATGAAACTACGTAGACCCTATGGCATAAGCCAAGTGCTTCCATCACTGGTTTTGGCCATCTTTCACCCTTCCACTGCAGGATGATTCAAGGACTATTTCACACTACTCAAGCCGAAACCTGTCTGCATTCAATCGCAGTAAAATTTTCACAATTTGCTTATTTATTTTTTCGTTTCCTGTAGGTTTTCTTCAGACCAGTCAAATAAAAGGGCGAGTTCAGATATTAGTTTGGCAACTGCAACACTTCAACCATAATTGGCATTTGAATGAAACCGTATGAGTGTTTCTCAGTGAATACCAAAATACATTTTAAAATGCTGCAATGTGAGCTGAAGAGTTAAACCGGCAATAAATAATACCTAATGAAAATACACCCTAACGAAACTCTTCTGTGAGGATCAGTCACGCAGCATCTTGAAACCTAACAAGAACCACACGGACTGTTTATTATTCTTTTTAATTCAGCTTTCCATTTTTCAACGGCTGCTTAAGATTCCTGTCCGCCATGGTGATCTATCGCTCCACTGTCAGTCGTTTACACCAGATTTGCCCATAACCTTTTCTCCCTACCATACAAACTTAAACGAATGTATCGTCTTTTCCTTCTCCCTGTGCGAGACCAATCCGTCTGGGGAATCTCTCCACCTCCTTTGTTCATGTTCTTATCATTGCAATATTCATAAAGTTCTATTATTTATATTCTAATAATATCACTCCTTACGTGATCCTATCGAGATGCTCTCATACTTTCACATGTTCTCTACAATTGCATTCTAGCATCAAATTCGAACATAAGACCTTTTGATGAAAGAGAAATATCCCCTCTTTTTGAGGACCCCGAATCCAAAAAGCCATTTTTTCAGAAGATCGTGTGTGTGTGTGTGTGTGTGCGTGTGTGCGTGCGTGTGTGCGTGCGTGTGTGTGTGTGTGTGTGTGTGTGTGTGTGTGTGTGTGTGTGTGTGTGTGTGTGTGTCTGGGAAAAATGTAACTAAAGTCAAAGCTCGGTTAAATAATAAACTTGGCATTTAAACTCAGCGTCTTCCAATAGAGATTCCAACTAAGACATTCAAGGAAATCCCTCAGACCCCAAACTACCTTCTAAATGAAAAATGTTTTCACGAATTTTGATTTTCTAAAAAATGTCTGAACTATTTTGATGAAAATTCCGTATCTTTAAGTTATTTTTATGAAAAATTAAATGTATATCTTGAATGTTCCAGGAATAGCTTTTGAAGTCCTCTTCATTATGGATGACTTTTACATCACTGATAAACTGTAAGAGAAACAAGAATGTTACTAGACAAACAAATTTTGTTAAAACACACAATTTATGTCAAATACACTTTCCGTGCGGTTAACTATTTCGAGATATTCCTTATTATTGGTTATAATTTTCTATTATAGTTTTTCTCAAATGGAAAGTTTCCCCCCTCGTTGTCATCGAAAGAAAATGGAATCTCTAAGCCATTACATGGTGACCAACTCTTAAAAGATTTGACTATTGCTGGAGTCTACTGTATTCCTCCATTCCCATTTTACAGCGATGGAAAAGATTATCGAGCGCGTTAGGAGAGCAGAATATTTCTAAGCTCCACGTCGTGTTGCAGCACGGTTCACAAAAGTCAACATTTCCACAATGCAGCTGAGTTTATTTATAGGCCCTCTTCCATATGTTATGATCTGTCGGATAGACAAATAGACTGTGTCTTGAATCACCCCTCGCAATTGTATTTGCGAATATGTATACAAATCGTATCATTATATATCAGCGATGTCCGCTTTCGAAAGGGGGGAGGCTGGATTTACCTCCTTGCACTATACGCTAATTTTGCCATTCTTTAACACTCGGATATACATTGTGTTGCAGCGGTGGGTTGGTTACATATACTTTGCATTTGCTTCACCAAAGCAATTTCAAATCTTAAAGGGATAAAAGTCTGATCATAGTGACTTCTTCGGTACTGCGTACATTTAACAAGTCTATCAATATTTGTGGACAGTGTCGAAGTGCATAGCCTTAGAGGATACAGCAAGTGATCGTCGCGTAACCAATTGCGATACAGACTTTTAGTACAGTTAAATTTGCAGAAAGTCTATTCGCATACATTTTCGTATGTAGATCCACACTCGCTCTTATATACACTAGGTCTTGCAAATGCGTATTAATCTGTCTACTTTATTTTAATCGACATAAGCATTTTCAGAAAGTATTCTATTGCTAATTTTCTTGTAGGTGCAAGGGCAACACGGGAATACAGTAATCTTTAAGCGATGATCAAACGTTTTAAGAACTGGTTGCTATGCGATGTCTTTCAATTACGTTCTCTTTGCAAGGCGAAGAGATAAAACGACGAATAGCATATTCCTATTTGAGAAAAGTGTAAGTATTGGCAAATTCAAACCAAATAATAAGGAATATCTAGGAAATGGTTCATTCAAAAGAAAAAACAAGTACTGTACATAAATTGTGTGTTTAAACGAGACCATATATATTTTTATTTAGTAAGCTTTTGTCTGTCTCTTACTGTTCACTATTTAAGCAAAAATCATCCAAAATGAAGAGGTCTTCTGAGGAAATTCCCAAAAAATTTAAGTTATGACTTTGAAACTGCCATAGGATCGCCTGTTTATGTCCGTCACTGGATACTAACTGATATATGACATATTCCCTGTTACTGTTTTTATATATACAAAAATATACAAAACTATAGCAAAGAATATGGTGGAAGTGATTAACACTCCAAATAAAAACTGATTTAAAACGCTTCCCTTAACAAGAGCTGTAGTTATAGTGTGTGTGTGTGTGTGTGTGTGTGTGTGTGTGTGTGTGTGTGTGTGTGTGTGTATGTATGTGTAGTAGCGGAGGGGGATACCTCGACCCACCACGACCCCGACATGGATCTTTTGCGGGATACCAGCTCTCAAGTGGGAACAGTTGAGGCGAAGTGAGTCCTAGGCTGGTTAGAGAGCGGAGCCAGCGAAGCCCAGAGACGCACAGAAGTCCTTAAATCTTACAGATATCGACACCTGGCGCACAACAGAAGGGTTTCCTCTACCCAGGGAGAGGGCGACGAGGCGACCCTTGCGATCCGGGCAGCAACTTTCAAGAAGGGCCAGGGAAGAGGCTCCAGAGCAAGCAACTGTGCCATCAGTCAGTATCCGCCGGAACACACCGCGCTACCAACGAAACCTGAAAGATGACAAGGGAGGGAAATGAGAAATGAAGGAAAAGGAATCCGTGGAGATGAGAAGCCACCCCGGCATTCGCCCAGTGACAAGGGGAAACCACGGAAACACCCAAGTCAGAATGGTCGGTGGACGGGGATAGAACCGGGGGCCCCCCGAATGGAAGTTGCATACGTTGCCGCAGCGCAACCTCCCTCGGGCAGTTAGTGTAGTTAGGTTTAACCTATTCCTTAAGATTAACAATTGACACAAATGTAAGTATACAAAATACTTTCCAAATAAAGAGGATTTTACGGGAAGTTGGGGAACTCAAGATATGCATTTCATTTGTCGTGGCAATATGCTATATGTCTCTGTTTCAATGAAAATCGTTAGTGGCATAAAAAAATAAATGAATAAATGAGTGAATGAGTGAATGAATGAATAAGTAAATAAATACAAATTAGCGAAACACTTTCCTTGTAAATGGGGTAGTTTATGGTGGGAGTTTGTTCAGTATCTAGTCTTTAATATCTCAGATGTGGCGTACTTAAATACCACCTTCGATGTGAATATCGATATGAATTAGATTTTCGAGCACACACACACACACACACACACACACACACACACACACACACACACACATACGCGCGCGCGTGCGCGCACGCACACGCAGATACAGAGACCCACACTTAAGTATTCTTCTAAAACTGCTTGTGTTGCATTTAGGGGAACTAGAAACAATGTATTTCTTGTAAAGTTGTAATATCGAATTTTTGTGTGAAATTCAGTCAGTACTCGCTCTACTTACTGAACGTAAATGTTAGAGAAAAAGAAACTGATGAGGTACTGTTGTCTATGAGATAATTACAATAATTAAAGTTGTCGCTGAAATACAATTTCAAACAAAATTTGGACATGTTCAGAAATAAGGCATACAGAAAAGAATTATTTTTTAACGGTGTTGTGAATTGTCAGGTTCATATTTTAGCGGAATTTAGTACCGCAAGGTCCCTTTTACATTCAATAAAGCTACTGACATAACGCTACTGCTTTTAAGCAAACTTAAAAAGAACCTTGGAGTAGGTCGAATTTGAACCCGCGACCTTGGGATCAGCAGGCCAGCGCCTAGCCAACTGAACTATATAGATCGAAATAAAGAGTAAAAGGGAAGTCATAGTCAGTACATGAGTTTGTGCTAGTTTTTACACCGTGGCCGGGTGTTACTACAGTTATGTATGGTCATGAAGGAGCATTTGAATTCAAACCATCTGGAATTATACCCAAAAGGTCCTCAAGATAGTTACCCTGTACTACCGGACCTCCCTAAAAACATTCTCTTAAAATCGCTTCTTATATAGTACATGGAATGTTTTTAATGCAAATTCACGTTTCGGCTTCTCTTTGCGGAATCAAAGTTGCAGAAAGTGTTATTTTCGAATAAACAATTTGTCTGTCGATTAAGTAAACTTATTAATTTTCATTTTTGTTCAAAGCTATTCTGCAAATAATTCGTACAAGGTTTATTTTCTTCTTACAAAATGAATAATTTAGAAAACGGAGTAGATCATGACCTGTGTAATGTACTACGAGTAATTAAATCTCCATAAATAAATAATTGTGTGTTTTGTAAACTTTATAGTCTGTAATCGTAGGTATTTCTGCACTTATTTGTTTAATTAGATACGTTAAATTAAGCCAAAAGTGGAAACTAGCTTTAAAGAAAGTTTATAACCTCCCAGATGTTTCGCAGCAACTTGTCTGCAAGGAAAGCTGAAATAAGAGCCCTACAATTTCAAGAATTCTGCCGACCAAAAGCAGAAATGTAGTTTCTTCAGCGAATTAAGTATATTCCATAATGTAACCAGAACCAAAAGGTAATTATTCTCAAAGTTAGCCTTTTATTACAAAAAGGACACTTTCTAAAGAACAGGCCATTGTTATAGATTCCCACCATGAAATCACCTCAGAGGTTATGCTTTAGCCATTGGGAAAATGAATTGATCCAAACTAGATATGATTGGTTTCGCGCATTTCAAATGCAGTATATGATATTCTCGACATAGCGTTGTTGAAGAACTTCACTCACCCACTTACCTTGACTGCCTTACCCGAACTGGATTCGGATCACAATCCTGTAGTAGCCACATTTCAGGTCACTAGACCAATTTATCCGTTTTTCCCTTCCTTAATACAAGGACACGTTAACTGGGAAACGTTCCGTCGTCGTTTAGATGCCCTTCTACGCCCTAACCTCCCACTTCAAACTGTGACCGATGTTGACAATGTGATTCAACATTTCACCTGCAGTATTGTTCTAGCTTTACAGTCAGCACACTCCACGTCGCTTTTCACGACGCTCTTCCTGTGGAAGCTCTACGCTTGATACGCGCTAAGAACCATATGCGCCACCTATGGCAGCATCAGCGGCAACCCTGGCAACGCTCTCGTCTCAACCAGTTAATCCGACAGGTTAAAGCTGCTCTTGATCATCATCGCTTCACGAGCTACCAGCGCCATCTTTCTTCCATTTCGCCATTGGACCATTCCCTCTGGAAGGAAACCAAGCGCATTCCCCGAGAGCCCACGGTAATTCCGCCTTTGAAGAACGCCGGTAGACACTATGTAAGTCCTCAAGAACAATGTGAGCTCTTTGCCAATCACTTCCAGGACCCTTTCACCCCCAATCCCGCGTCTACTCCCAGTCATACTGATATTGACAACCAATATCTTTTCTATCCTACTGTCCCGTTACCCATCACATTTACATCCCCTGGTGAAGTCCGATCTATTATGCGTACATTGGTGTCCAAGAAAACTCCTGGCCATGACCGCCTACCCAATATCGCGCTGAAAAATCTCTCACGAAAAGCGCATTCTTTCCTCGCTTCTGCCTTTAATAATCTTTTACGTTTAGGCCATTTCCCTTCTCTATGGAAACATGCAGATCTTATTGTTCTCCATAAACCCGGTAAACCTCCTGATCTTCCTTCTGGATACCGCCCAATCAGCTTACTGCCTTCACTGTCCAAGGTTTTTGAAAAACTGCTTCATAGACGAATCAATAAATACCTAACCGACACCTCTGCCTTACCTACTTTTCAATTTGGATTTCGGAGTCTCCACTCTACTACTCATCAGCTGTTACGAGTCACCGAACACATCGCACGTGCTTTTGAGAATAGGCAGCACACCTTGGCTGCCTTTTTGGACGTCAAGCAGGCCTTTGATAAAGTGTGGTATCCTGGATTGTTCCACAAACTGCGAAATCTTGCTCTTCCTACCTATCTTTACACACTCGTCCACAGCGTTCTCTCCGACCGTACTTTCTCAGTTCGGCTGGGCTCTGAACGATCCATCGCTCGGCCTGTTTTGGCCGGAGTACCTCAAGGTTCGATACTTGGACCTCTTCTATTTACTCTGTACACCGCTGACATTTCTGCTTTACCTTCTGCTCATATTGCTGTATATGCAGATGATACCGCCTTGATCGTATCAGATGAGAATCTCAATCTTCAGTCAGCATTAAATACTCTCACCTCCTGGTTCCGTAATTGGCATCTCGTGCTTAACCAGTCAAAATGCGAAGCTATGATCTTCACTCTCCGTCGACCTGGATCTTCACCAGTCCTCACCATAGACGGCATAGCGATACGACACTGTGAAATACCTGGGAGTGCATTTTGATCGACGTCTCACCTGGAGAGCACATATTAATGCTAAACTTAATCTTGCCTATGCCAGACTATCAAAACTGTATCCATTGATCAACAGGAAGTCGTCCATCAGAAGTGATACCGCCATTCTACTATACACCGCATTGATCCGACCTTTGATGACCTATGCCTGTCCGGTCTGGGGTAGAGCTGCATCTGGCGTCCTCAAGCGGTTTCAGTCGCTTCAAAACAAGGTGTTACGCATCGCCTTGAACGCCCCATTGTTCGTGCGCAATGCACAACTTCACAGAGAACTTAGTGTCCTTACCATTGAGGAGTTCATCCGTCATCAAGCTCAGACCTTCTTTAGCAAGTTACCATCAGTTCCCGGTGCAGTCGTCTATTCCCTTGGCCGTCAGACTACAGTTTCTACCAGAATCCGCAGTCGACTACCGCAAGACCTGCTCTTGCCTTCTAACAGCCACCAGGTGGCAGTTTAACTTTACCTTGATTCTTTCACCACGATCAGTTCGTCACACAGGGGCCCGATTGGGGCTCACCTCATCTTGTCCTTTCTATGTACTGTTATTTTCTGTGTATTTATTTGTAATTGTATTTTCTTTTGTGTCGTTCTATGTCTATGTTCTGCCTGGTTTGTAAAGCGGGAAACTGCTGATCGACCTTTAATAAAGTATGAAAAAAAAAAAAAAAAAAAAAAAAAAAAGCAGCATATGCATGTATTTAGCAAATACGATCAAAGTGCGAGGCACCCCAAAGTAAACATAAAGAATATGTCACTAAATATCAGAGCTCTCTAGGAAAAAAAAAAGTGTTACTGTTTCAAATGTTTGTCCAACAATACCTAACCAGATACCTAATAGAAAAGCATTCATAGTACTAGGGGTTAGGTCCACTTCAATTATAGTTCAGGATTGAATGAACCAAGTTTTATATACATACTAAGTTTTAGGAGACAGATGTATGACAATCAAATGACCCAGAAAATTCCCCTGTTATTACCTATGCAGATTAACCATTGTGGTACCACTTATTGGATTTATTTTCCATCACACAGTACAAACTGTTCCTTACGTAAATAGGAAGGGCACCTAGGAAGGCAGTTTGAGGCCAAAACAAACCAATAATCATTGCTCCAAATTAGGCCACGTTAAACTGTCAACAACGAAAGTAAGGCAACAAATGCGGAGCAAAACCTGAGTATTACCAACTTTCCGGAACCGAACAGGAAACAAAACACATACGAAACCACACAGAAATGCCTCAGATTCCAAAGAAAACATAGTAATCACACACAATTCAGACATAAAACCCTCTGCTCATGCTAAACACTCACATGGCATGGATTCCCTTAGCAATGGGAATAAATAAACGAGAAACACAAGAAAACAATCAATGAAAACACTGAGAACAGATTGGAGATCTCATTTCGCACCTCAAACGTGTACACTACACAATTAACACTTAATGACACAAGTGGTGGAAGAGATTCCTCTTAAGGCTGGTTCATAACTACCCGACAACGGCAAGCAAGGCAGCACTCAATATCCTAGTTCAGCACAGCCCGAGAATTTTAACGATAAGATACCAGAAAATGGAGAGGATATTGTGCATTGGGAATTCATTTGTTTCTAACTCGCCAGTGGTATGTTTTTTTCTAGCTTGTGACTAGAGAGA
Organism: Tenodera sinensis; assembly: GCA_030765045.1. Classification (NCBI taxonomy): domain Eukaryota; kingdom Metazoa; phylum Arthropoda; class Insecta; order Mantodea; family Mantidae; genus Tenodera; species Tenodera sinensis. The sequence continues at coordinate 55,467 of JAUKNM010000126.1, forward strand.
GAGAGCTCTAACGGCTCCTTCTTGTCACGGGTGGCCTGATTAATATATACAAAGAAAAGTCTAATGCACGCTATATGAATCTAACATGCCGTATCCGGTAACGGCAACGAATAACTTTAAACTTGGCCAAGTCTTCTTTGCCGTTGGTTGTGAACACTCTCACTTGAATGCATGTATTTCAAGTTTATCGTTCTGGTTATCGTTACCGTTATCGGTTGTTGTGAACCAGCCTTTACTCTGATTCTCCACAGGAAGACGAGGCAATGTCATCGATGCGGAAATTAATGGAGGGAAATAAACGAATTTATTATAACGTATATGGAACTTTCAAGCGTTCTCGTTGCAATTTCAGACGCACAATCTTTGGCCCTTAGTTACACCAGTAAGTTTGAGGGGTTTGCAAACTCAATAAAAAAGCTTTCTTCCAATTTCGCAGATCGTGGAACTAATAACAGATGTACTAGACTAATAAAGGAACTTCTGCCTTGTCTGCCGACATGGAGGATTCCAGTCAGACCTAAATCTCTTTAACCGAACAATACCAGCCGGGGGTGGGGGGTTTCTTCATGCTCAGCTTCTGCAATTTTCTAATTCTTTTATTTATTTTTTTTTTTTATTAAAGATATGTAGTCAATAGTTATTATCACTCACTGTTTCTATCATTGAATTGTGTAATTGTTTCAAAGTTTTCATTGTTGGTCTTTTTGAGAAACAATGAACTTATCACAAAGTATCCCCCTCGTTGGTAATGAGTCTTGCAAAAAAGTAACAAAGAAATAGTTAAACAATGTTAAACATTACCTTTAAGAACATGACAAGATATAATACCCAATTTTAAAAGAAATTGGTTTTAAAAATTGCTCAGACATTTTGTTACCAGTAGTGGTCATAAAGTACAACCCCCTCCTCCCGGTTGTTAATGCGTTCTGTAATAAGGGCTAACATTACTTGGGTTAATTCAATCAGTTTAAAAAGTTTAATTAAAAATATCATAATGAAATCTTAATGTTTTCTGGGGGAATAGCTGCTAATTACCCAAGCGTCTACAAAGAGAAAAGGTTAGACATCGCTACACATATGGGCATACACACAAACATACGCACACATGGACCTTTTGATAAAATACCTTTTTATTCAGAGGGCCTCAAAACGTGTATCTGCAGCGAACTATATTTGGTACAGCACAAGTCAATTTAGTTTCATTTTAGCGCACCAATCTAGAGTTCTGAATGCACAACAAACATAACCTAAAAGTGAAATATTTCTGTACCATGAAACTTTTCACCTGTTTTAATTTTATTAAGAACCCAGAAGGAGCAATTTCGCTACCGGAGGATTCACATGACACAGAAAAGGGAGGACGAGAGAGGGTAGTAGAAAGCTCGAATCTCCGTTGTTGAGCAATAATCTAGCGGAGTTGGGGGTTCTACTATTAAGAAGATCCACCTGGGACGAAAGTGGACATACGAGTATTTGGCATCCGTATATGTGTAACAAATTTAGGTTGTGTAACAGCCCTATCAGAGCTACAAGGGGAGGTTCTCACCATTTGGTGCTGTGATACCACGCTTGTCTCTTGAAATTTACCATAAGGCACATCCAATAGGGAAATCAATATGTGAAGCATGTCAAGACTGTCTTATAAGACTTCCGGCTGGCGTGACCCTCTTCCTTCTTGCCAGGATATTACCTCAAGATAAATGGACGACCTGGTGGTCCCAAGGGTAACATATGGGACTCCCATCTCACGAGGTCGAGAGTTCGATTACTGCACATTTCCAAGCTGGCCCATTCCCACAATTTCCTCGCCACTAACAAAAAGCGAGCAAGGGAGCACACACGGACCCAAATGAGATTCATAACTCTAAATCCCGGCACCGTTCCATTTTCTTGCCGGTCAAAGACGCATTGCTCGCGTTTCTGAAATAGCCTACCTTCCAAAAAGGCTCCTGTATCTCCATCCTGAGCATTGGCTCTATTTGAACGACTCGCCTCGAGCATCCAGTTTAACGCAGAGCGTAATTCTTGAGAGTGATATGCCAGTCTTTTTTTTTTTTTTTTTTTTTTTTTCCTCCGTTTACTTTCTCTAATACGATCAGTAAGTAGGAGAAGTATTGTATTCCACCCAAAAATTCGATGTCGAGATTTCACCAGAAATACATGTCTTGAGGTCCCCTGAATTAAAAAATACATTTTTAGAAAAAGATCCGCAGGCGTGTGTGTGTGTGTGTGTGTGTGTGTGTGTGTGTGTGTGTGTGTGTGTGTGTGTGTGTGTGTGTGTGTGTGTGTGTGTGTGCGCGCGCGTGTGTGTGTGCGTGCCTGTGTACAGCATAACTCAAAAACGGAAAGCCGGTTAAAAACCTAAATTGGTATTTAAGTTTAAGATCTTTCAAGGATGCAACACGAAGATTTTGAAGAAAATTCTTCCATCCTAAACTACCCTTTACATGGAAAAATTTTCGAAAAATGTGATTTTCTCAAAAAATGCTCTAACGATTTTGAAGAAAATTCCATACGTTTAAGATATTTTTATGGCAACTGAAATGTATATTTTAAATATTCTGGCTATAACTCATGCGGTCCTGTTTACTCTTGATTACTTTTGCATAACTGGTAAACCGGAAGAGATAGACCAAATCTTACTATGTATACACAAATGTAAATATGGTTAAAACACAAAAGCTACGTCCAAATGCATTTTTATGCAGTGAACCATTTCGGAAATATTTCTTGTTATTTGTTTGAGGTTTGCAATACTTATACTTTTCTCAAATGGAAGGTTGTTATTCACTTTTATATCCATTGGCAGTGCAAAGAGAACGGCATTTCGAAGCCTTCATATCTGCGCTATCAACTAACCAAGATAACTTCAGCATCATGGATCCTGTAGCGGGAATTTTCGTTTAATGGTCCTATAGATGGATATTTATCGTAGCTTCACAAATTCTTCGCAATTTTAAGTGAATGCTAGTCGCATACAGAGGTAGAAACATCTGCAGGGTAGGGGACCGAATGACTAAGCTTAAGGATATAAATCAAATTTTTGTTTTGTGTCTTATAAAAATCCACGAGATTTTGCGAATTCAATGATATATTACAATATAGGGATTCTTAATATTTAAGCTCTTTAACTGGAGATTTAAATATGGCATCTCACTGGATCGCACCCCTTTTAAATACCAGTATTACCATCGATATTAAAGTTGCAACTGCACAAAAATGTCTTCAAGAATTGACCAGAGAGGCTAGAATCAAGAATCGGAGCTTGAATAGGAAGGGTGAGCAGAACAAGGAGATAATGGGGCAGAAATGTTTTTTTTTTTTTTTTCTCTCTTTCTTTCTTTTCTCATTGTTCCGCAAGTTTAAATTTTACAGCTTTGGATGAACATTTATCAGAAACTACTTAAGTTAGAGGGCTGAATTTTTGTGTGATGTTAAAAGCCATCCAGTTTAACAAAGTGAGTGGAAGGATAACTTATCTGCAACATATTGAATATATTCTATACGCACATTCTTTTATAGCTTATATTTCACTCGATAAAATAGACTAATCCAGTCATATTGTTCATGATTAAGTACTTTATGTCTCCTGAAAATTTGAAGATCTATAAACAACGTTGTGGCAGGTATGTGTCCCTAACTAATAACATGGGGTTTTAAAATTTAATTTATAGACTTCACTTTAAAAGTCTACTGACACAAACTATGAAGTAATATTACACATTTTGTATGATCAACATTTCAAAAAAACAATTGTTTGATAGATGGTGTGATTTCCATTACCTTCTGACAGAGCTAACCTCCCTGAATTCTGATTTTGAAATGTATACAGTTTAACACCACATTGAGCTTCACTGTCCCTAAAACCTCTACACGACAGCGAGCCCAAGTTACTGCCTAATTGAGTGCGTATTTTTGTTCTGTTAATTCTTTTTTGGGAGACCTTCAGGGCTCTCAATTATTTACCCACTATCAAAAATTACCAAGCAATTTCTGTCGTTTGAAACACGACCGGCATTGGAAATTATCACTATCGCCAAACAAGCCGTCGTTTCCGCCGCTTATTTAGCAGCGGTGATTGTCCAGTATTGCAAAACCCCGGTTCACAAGCTCGTTCCTGTGCTCTGATCAGCTTTGTATTCCAAATATTTGTATGCGAAATAACTTACGCCTTTTTACATCACATTTGGTAATATTAGTGTTCATAGGTGAAATTTCTAAGTTTTGCGAAGTTTACGGAAATATTTCCAAAAATAGTCATATGTTGCTCCATCAACTGTTCCACACTATGCATTAATAATAAATTCATCATTTTAAAAAATAAAGACATACATTGTTTTCATACTAATACACAAAATTCATATACAGAATTTTTGCCAGAATTTTACGATTGTTCGTAATCGTTTTAAAATTTATCCTCAGTAGTCAAATTAGTTATGAGAAATTTAAAAATACAGCAGTAGTATGCCCGGGTTTACTAGTTTTCTCTATATTTCTGCGAAAATTTGAACAACACAGGTTACAAAACGTAACGTGTGAAACATTTTCAATTGTGAAGCTGTCTCAATAAATCAAGGCCGAGAAGAAGGCACATCTTCTTCATTTGTTTACCCTCCCCGTGTGGAGGACTGACACCCCCTAGGACTTACAAGCCAGTGCCTAAAGTTAGATGTCTGTCAGGGAGCAGACGAACCTATGGACCGGACAGAGTGAAGACCTGGAAGCGAGTGGTCAGCCCAGCACCAGGTAGGAGAGTGAGGATGAGGTTGATATGAAATAGAGGCGAAATGGATGCTTTGAAAGGTTATGATGGAGCAGTTGGTGGAATGAGTGGCGGGGAAAACCAGAGAACCCCGACGCCGCTTCGTCCACGATAATACCACATGCGGGTCCCTGGGATCGAACCCGGCCGTCTCAGTGATGGACGAACGGTCCAACCGCTCGGCCACGCCGCCGCCGCGGAGAAGGCACATGATGAGTTTTAAAAAGGCTTCAAGGACAAAAAGTCTAATAGGTAGGCATAGTTGAGTTAATTTCCTCAAGACATTTTTAAATACTAAATTTGACTCTTGCAAAATGACATTTCGGCGAGTGTGTACTCAAAGTGTGGATGAAAGAAACGCAGGTGATCGTACTATTCCTGATAAATCTGCGATCGATAAGTTCACTGTAAATTATAGAAATAAAGCTAAGAGAGAATGGACATTGAACTCCAGTTAAGATATTACGTTGTGTAATTTCTAACACCAATCTTGACATAGAGTTGTCGAGGAAACCATCGTTTAAGAATCGAGGTACTAATGCAACCTCATTGATGGGATATCATTAAATATAACCAGACCGCGCCATAATGGGGTGGGAAGGATGACACAGTTGGTTCTTGGGGTATTCCGATAAGCTGCTTCCTATATAGTTGTGGTTAGGGTACATTTCCTTTCTGAAGCAACTGCACTCGTATTCACTAAGCAGACTTTACGAGAACCCCCGTAGAGGAGGTATTCCAACCGCTGCGGACCCCTAGCACCCGTGGTATTTCTGCCGTTACCAAGTATGCCCTCCAGGAGCAGGGAGTTCTTCGCCCTGGATTGAACTCGGCGGAGCAGTGGTTCCCGAAACCTATGGGCGGTGATATGCAGACGAGGTTGTGAGACACCCCAATATCCACCGTTACCAGCCTGGAGAGCTGAAAGACTGTGCTATTTCGCTGTCGGCCCTAACGAGGTTTTCAAGTTGGCCCATCTGAAGTTAATTTGCGTTAGTGGCGTATCCGCTTCCGTACTCACGCAAACGGGGGCGAGGGAGGGCTCTTTAGACTACCTGAGACATAAGAAGGAAATAGTATTTACTAGTTTTATCCCGTAGACAAAAATATCTACTAGTTCGGTCCCGAATCATGAAGTGAACAATGCTAGTTCGGTCCCTATTCGGTCCTATTGATATCAACATTCGAAATCTGCATACGCTCTTTTCAGAGAAATTGGGCTACTAAATTTACTGCATTCAGTAAGTGCGTCGATATAATTATCTACAGTCTTTCCTGACAACAGGCAGTAAGCAAGTGGCAAGTAATGACCATTTAGAAAACCATGCACTGTGAAAATTTGAAGAAACATCTTAGGAACACTCTTGAAAATTCTATCCATGAATACTTGATTCGTTCCGCATAGAGTTCAAGTTTCCTTCTGTAGAAAATATGATAATGCTTAATTTCATCGCTTACGAGTAAACTACTTAAGATTCGCCAGGAATTGTTTTCGAGCACCATGCATATTTTTCCTGTCTAGTTGAACATCATATATAGTTTTTATTCAGTTCAGAATGTAACAGTTTAGGTCTCTCACAAATATCCTCTACAGCCTTTCTTTTAAGCTTATTACTAGGCACTAGGCTGTTCAAGATTATTGCATCCATTGCATCATGATTATGCAGTTCGTGTCTTTTAACAATTTCGTATTTCTCGTTAATTTTGATAAATACCTTGCAGGATCGTTATATACGACTCCATCCCTGAACGTCCCTTACTAGGTATTTATGAAACGTAAACATAAAACTATGTATGTCGTACATTAGATTTCCCGTCTCACTGTACACAACACTTTCTTCTTGATCTACCATAGCTGAAGTTTAATGTTTACTAGTGACTGAAATGAAAACAAATTCGAATCGGCATTACTGTCACCATGAAAACCTAGTATACCTGCATAGCTCGGACCGAATTAGAACTGTCCATTTCAGTTGTGCATCTGATAGGACCGAACTAATATGCACCCGAAGAAAACAGAATGAAGTGGGAATGAGAGAAAGGAACCGTCTTAGAAGAGAAACTACACCAGCATTCAGATACCGATCAGGAGAAACCACGGAAAGTCCTAGGCCTGAGAGGGTGGTCGACGGGAACTGAGCTCGGTACCTCCAGAATGCCAGCCTGACATGTTAAGGCAAAGCCAAATCGCTGCCACAGGTAGAATGTTGAAGCCCTCTGTAACATTTGTGACAGGATGAAACGTTGCGGATATCTCGGAGGAATATTTTCGTTGATTCACTCTCTGTGAGTGTTGACCTTTCTGGGCACACATCATTAAACAGCTGCAGCTGCCATAACAACAGAATTACTGTAGTTTTGGTTTTAGAACCGCGAAAAATGGCAGAAAAGCCACTGATTGTGATCGAACCCACGGGCATCGAAAATTACAGCATGTGTGTGGTGGAAACGACTGAAAACGCAGAAAATTGAATCAAACCGCACTCACTCAGAGAGAATGTTATCGGTGTTGTTTGTGACAATAGGCTCACGGGCTAGCACTCACACCTACAACATGGCCGCTACTGTAATCCGTTCACAATCATTATACACACAGCTAACAATGGAAACTAACAAAAACACGGCCACTATCTCCAGGCAGAACAAAATCTACGGTTTCCGAAGGGAAGCGAAGGGGCTTAAAATATCGCCCCGCACCCCGCAATCACCCATTACCCACAATCCCCCTTTATGTAGCCGTTGTTACGGCAAGCGGATCAGAGATAGTATTTCTTTTTTAACTGTAAACTTCACCGTACCAAAATCCGTGCTATCCACCCTAATTTTCGAAATACCGAAAGAGGAATTCTACAAAATAGGCGCTAATATTCTCTTTATGATCGTTTCATATTGCACATTAAGTGAGATTTCAGTAAGCGGCGAAGTCTTTATAAAACGTACATGTCCTCGGGGATCAACGTGCAATAATTATGAGACGATAGATACATATGAAGACTGGAAACGCTTTGACATAAAGGAAACCACAATTTGAAAAACATCGTGCAGAAGCTGGAAACAAACATGCAGTGCATTCTAAGGACATTTATAATTATGAATAGATCCTAAGATGATATTGACCGCCTCCGTAGCGCAGTGGTAGCGCGATTGCCTCTGGCGCAGAGGACCCGGGTTCGAACCCCGATACCAGGTGGGGAGGCCTGGCACGGGGTGCATTCAGCCTCGTTTGGTCCCTGAGGGGCCAACTGAGGTGCTACATGAATAAAGAAGTAGTACCCCAGGTTGCTAAGGCCGCATAACCACCCGAGAGGATCCGAGGCGCTGACCGCGTCCCACCCTCCAGTCCTGCACCCCACTCATGACGCCTGTGGTGGGCAGAGGTGGGGGAGGCAGCGGCCCAGCGGTAAACCTTGGCCCGTGAAGGGCTAGAGGTAAGATGTTATGCCCTGATTAAGGAGCTCGGTTCTAATCAAGTAATTAGCAACCTTATAATCCGGTCCTGGATTTTGGTAACCTGATACTATATTATGCAACGAGAGCATAATGGCAGCAATTAATTGCCATTATACTCAAGTTTCTTACGACTATTTATGCTCGTCCATGTGTCTAGTTTAAAACATTTATAAAACGTTTTTAATATTGTACTAATATTGTCATTGGTATCCGACATTTTGATCATGTATTTGTTATTCGATTGTATGTATGTACGAGAATCGATAGTTGCGCCTTGAACTTTTATTGTTATATTGGCCTTGACACTATGATACAGAGTGCATTTACTATAACCTTTTAAAAAAATTAGACTTTCTAAACGAGAAGACAAATTGAATTTATTGGAATGTTATTTACAATATAAACACTATATAGTTATTAAATAAACAAGAGTAAGTTTATTTCACATACAAGTTGTTTATTGTGCAACTCTTGAAATTAAGGTCCGTGGCTTTGGATTGCACAATACTTGAAGTTGATGGAAGATTAAGGTAATTTGTGAGTTTTGTTGTACTACTGAATTTAATATTGTATTGATTGTTGGATTAGCGGTGTCAATCTGAACTGGTGCACCTTTGATTGGCGGATAGTAGTGCCATGATAAAGAGGTGGATATAATCAGGTTCATTACAATGGCGTATAAGCTCTACGTTATGGCATGGTCGAGTATAAAGTTTAAGCAATGACTTATAAAATTCGTGCACATAAAGTTTTAAATTAATTAATAATAGTACAAAGATCGGACAAGAGCCCAGAAGCAGCACACGACAAGATGAGCGATACCTTGGCAAGCTTACAAAGGCTTCTCAGGTAGCTAAGACACGCCGAGGAACCTCCCATCCATTTATACGATATTTTCATTAATTTCCTTGGAGTTTGTTTCCCAGAAAATGGGATTAGCCTTATGCACGGTGGTAGTGAAACAATCCGTCAGACTGAAGGAGGTTAGTAAGAGGATGTAAATGAACAAGCAATTCCTATACACTTTTTTAAATTAAATGCATCGTTGCCTGGATAATCGCGTTTAAAGGTGAGGGTATGTGGTGCAACTTGATTGAGGAATCTGCTTCTACCAGCGGCTCAATGAACTGTTCCAGTGCTCTATAGAAACCATTTAAGCAACGTTGGTCATGTAACGAATTCAGATGTTTTGTTACTGGCGCGCGAGACACCAGAACATTCCGCGAAAAAATGAGGTTATTGTTCACTGCACTGTATGAAAACTGACCTAGAATTCTTCATTTTCGCGTAATTATAACGACTTTATTGGTAATGTTCGACGTCAGTTAAGGTATTACATTCTATAGGAAATCACAAATATGATAGAAATATAAATTATAACTTTAAATACGCTCTAAAGGGTCACAAAGGCGTGAAGTCACTTGTAAAATGAACACAATCTATTTACTGCGCATGCGCCGAGTTGGTAACAACATTTCTGCCAACATTGCTTCCACTTTGTTGCCAAAGTTAAAAACAAAAGACAATCGCATGCGATTAAGTAAATATTCCGCACGATCTACATCGATTTCGGAAGCGGCGTCGGTAAATCGGCTCCCCAGGTATAAAAAGAACGTAAATTGCCTCCTGTTTACTTGAACTCTATAGCGTAAATTGCCTCCCCCATTCATCTGGGTATTTTGCCTTCACTTTCAGTCCGCCACTGTTAACTGAAGTGTTTCGAGTCACACATGAATATCCCACAAAATTAAAAATACCGTTTTTTCCCGTTTTAATGGCTTCTTAAACAAGTAGTTAATGAGTAATAATGATAAACCACAATTTTCCTTCCCATTTGCAGACTTAAAACTGTCGGTAATGCAAGATGCGAATTACTGGTTTGCTTAAAAATGTGGTGAAAAACAAAACAAAGTGTTGTTAAAACATACGTCATTCTTTAAACTGGTGGCAATTTAAAAGAAACAGCCCTTAAAAACTGAAGCCATCAATGATGTATAATTGTTTACCTCTTTCATTCAGGGTAGGTTCCATCTCCATTTTCACTGAACACCAACCACACAGTAAATGATCTATGAATACCAGTCTTGAAGAGAGTCGCATATCATGACGTCATTTCGAACGAAGAAGTAGTACAAACCGAAATCCATCATGTCATCATTTAGAATGAAGTAGTACCAACAGAAATCCACCATGTCTTTATTTTCCATGAAGAAGTAATCCCAACCGAAATCCATTCAGTGGAGGATTTACAAACGTGAAATACTCAGCGACATGGAAGTAATTTACTTACATCTCAGGTATTTGGGAGGCAATTCACGTGCTTGTAAAAAGACAAACAGTACCCTGGGAGGCAATTTACATCAGCCCTTCGGAAGAAAGTAAACACAGCTGATGCGATGTTGCCAGTTCTAACAGAATTAAGAAGATTTAAAATTTTACTTAAACAAAAACTACTGATTCTACTGAAATACGCCAAAAGAAATAAGCTGTCGTTTATTCAACTTTCTATGAGTATAACCATAAATTAAGAACCTTTAATCAATAATAATTTAGCCAGGTGATGATACAATTTTTGGATAAAAGTATATTTATCTAGAAAACTATAAACTTTTCAGCTTTTTGGCATTAGACTTTCTTATTATTCACAATAAGAGAAATTCGCTGTTAAAGTCTGACGGATTATTTCACTTCCATCCTGTATCTTTAAGCCGATCGATTATTCTACCTTCTAACCGCGAACGAACCTAATGCATGGGTAAATACCATGTGTCCATGGCTAGAAGCCAATACTGCCTCTGCAAAACGGCAGGAAGTGCCTGATCACCCAACACAAGGATTAGATCCACGGCGGTACAAAACCACGCCAATAGGTTCTTCTGCCATGTTTGCGATGTCGATTACGATGGCTTATGATATCTTATGACATCGAGTTTGAAGTTTGTTGTGTTACTTATCACATGTTACGGTATCAACAAGAAAACATGCACTCCGGCAACGGAGCGGTGCTATTTTCACTATCCCTTCCACTTCCCTATGGTAGGTAAAGGGTACAGACATAGAGGGGACACCTCGCTCACCTCGACCTACACAGATCTATTGTGGCTACCACCCTCCAGGAGGCAAGGATGAAATGAGGGAACAGAAGGTGCCACACAGGGTCGCAGCTAGACAGGCCACAGAGACGCGTGGAAGTCCCTAACAACTGCTGAGATCTCTTCATCTCGGCGCAAGGCACCGCCGAGCATCCATCACACCGCAGTTCCGGTGTCGCACTGAGCGTCCCCCCCCCCCTCCGACGGCAAGCCAAACGTCACCTAGCGCCGAGAACAGCGGTTACCATGCGCAATCATCCGCGCCATCTGCTCGGCACTGACAACACTACACGCCTGAAAGTACACCTGAAAGATGATAATGAAATGGAATGAAGGGAAATGATGGAAAAGAGACCGTGGTGCGAAATAATGCACCCCAGCATTCGCCTAAGTGACATGGGGAAACCACGGAAAAACCCACGTCAGAGTGCGCGACCACGGGGATTGAACCCACGACCTCCCGAATGCGGGCCACAGACGTTACCGTCTGAGGCGTCCTGCTCGGTCCTGTGGTAGGTAACGAAAATATTGCATTCCATCCATAAAATTTACTATCGAGCTTTCATCGGAAATATGTATTTTCCAGTTAACTGGAACCATAAAAACCACATTTTTAGGAAAATCTCTTCCCTGAATGAGTTGCACAACTCAAAATCGAAAAGTCCGATTAAATACCAAACTTGATTTTATGTTCGCTATTTTCCAAGAATGCGACACGAAAGTGTCCACGAAATTGTTTCCCTCAACCCCACATCATCCTGTACATGCACAAGCTGTGCTTTTCCCCTCCTTTTCACAAAAGCTCCTCTAAATGTTATGAATAAATATTCATGTTTGCCACAGTGAAATAATAACACAAGCGCCTATCTGGAACTTTCTCTGAATAATACCTACCCATGAAGCCTGCCCTGCTCTCTTCTTCTTTCTATTACTTTCACTGGACTATCAATTCATGGAAAGATTTCCCAAAGAGACTGCCAAGGGGAAGGGCCAATAAGACAACTTACTACCAAGCGATTGCCCCCGCTAAATGCTATAAACGATATATTACTTATTCTGATAAAGCATTTATAACATGTATAACTACGAGAATAAGTTGTAAAAGAATTACCATGGGAACCACCTCCTGAGGTCTCTTGCTTTACAATTACGGGCTTCAAAGTTTCTTTGATGTTGAAATGTTCCATTAATACACTTGCACATAAACTACAAATAACGTAACAGGATAGACGGGCATAAATAAATAATACATAAATAAATGTATGCTTAGCGCACTGTAGCGCTGCTGCTTACCAAGCGGGAGACCCGGGTTGGATTCCCACTACCGGCGTGGAGATTTTCTCCCGCTGGGAGACCTGGTCTGGTGTGCACTCAGCCTCGTTAGGTCCCTCAGGGGCCAGCTGAGGAACTACTTGATTAAAAAGTAGCGGCTCCAGGTCATGAAGACTACATAACCGGCGGGGGAGGGGGGGGGGGGGGCGACTGCCCTAGACGCCATCTTAATCGGTGAAATACATCTCCGTCCAAAAGACCGCTTTCACATTCCGGGCTACATCTGCCACAGAACCGATCGTCAAGGCCACCCTGGGGGCAGAACGGCGGTGTTCGTGAGGCAGAACGTGATCCACCGCCCCATCCAATTCCCACCTCTTCAAACCTTAGAGACTCTTAAGGACTCTAAGGACTTTGGACCTCGATGGCACGGAGATCTTGGTAGTCTATGTGTACCACACTCCCTGCAGGCAGTTCGTACCCAACGACTACCTCTCTATCCTAGCCCTTTATCCCAATGCCATGCTGGCCGGCGACTTCAATGCCAAGCACCAGCGCTGGCACTGTGGTCGAAGGGCGGATGCCCGAGACAGTGCGATCATCCGCCTCATCGACGCGGACCCTGAACTTCGTGTGCAGGGCCCGTGGCAGCCCACACATCATCCGCATGGCCGAGGACCACCTTCTGTCATCGACTTTGCGATCATCAAGCATTTCCCATTTCATCTCACCCTCACATCAATCAACGCTCATCAATCAACACCCGGATTGTCAGTCATCACAGCTCGATTCAAATTCGAGAAACGGACTGGGAAGGCGTTCGCAATTGCCTCCGTACCTCCATTCCACCCAACCCCAGAATCACAGCCGAGGCGGCAGTCTCTTCCTTCACATCCATTGTGACAAGAACTGCTCATAACCTCACTGTCCAAGCTCTAGCATCCCGACTCCCAGATGTCCTTCCACTCGATATAACTCTCCTCATCCGCCGCTCCTGGGCGGCACGGAGACTCTACCAAAGGCACCGCACCCCCCCCCACCACCCCCTCAACAGAGCCGTGCTACGGCGCTTGCGCCGACAGGTCCGAGTCCCCCTGCGCGAGCACCAACTGCAACTACTCGAGAGGGTGATCTTAAACCGCTTGTCCCCATTATTGGGAGACATTCCAGCCATCCCTGAACACCAGTTCGGTTTTCGTCCTGGACACTCTACGCCTCAGCAGTTGCTGCGGGTGGTGGAGGCTGGGTTTCTAGGAACGCGCATTCACTGCTGCGGTATCTCTGGACGTAGAAAAGGTCTTCTCAACGACATGGCACGCAGCGCTCCTAGCCAAACTCATTCAACTGGGACTACCCACACAAATTATCAACATCATATACAGTTTCCTCAGACATCGTACAGTAAAAGGTACAGTTGCGGGGAGAACATCTACACTTAGGCCAATAAGAGGCGGAGTCCCCAGAGGCTCTGTGCTGTCCCCCACACTATTCAGCGTCTATATGGCAGACTTTGCATCACAGCCGCAGGTCAGCATAGCTCAATATGCTGATGTGCTGCTGTTCTGTACCAATAAACATATTATCAGAGCTTTCAACCCTGTACAGCGACACCTCCGCCTCGTCCAGGACTATGACCCCAGAACACGTCGCTTTAGGTGTACAGGGTTCCCCGCATGGCTTGCGGGCACGCCCCATAACCAAGGAGACGACCCACCAGCAGCTAAAGCTGAGCTCCATTGATAGGCCCCAACAAAGAGTTGTTCGGCTCTAGAAATTAACCCCTATCAAAATTCTAAATTCAAAACTTCAAAACTTTTAAAAATAATTCATTTTAAAATTGTTTCTTCCATCAGAATGTAGACATTACTGCATCCTGTGAGTCATTTTTCAAGGGTCACAACAGCTTCTTTCTATTTCAAAATAACCTAAAAACTAAAAATGTAACCCTTATATACCCCTCCCAATATTCTTCCTATCTGCGGTTAAACCCTATTGGGGTAGGTATGCAGCAAAATTCATCGGGCTGAACCTCAGCCTGCCAGCAGCTCGTCGTCGTCGCACATAGAGCCTTCTCTTAATGTAAAATAAAGGGCTTAAGACTCCATTAAGACACAAGCGCCTTCCTCCTAATTGGATGGTATATGGATTTACACTATTAGAGATACGCAACAATTTACTGCAGCAGAAACGTATCGTAGAATTCATTCAAATATACTACGAGTAATTATACTAAATCAAGATGCTTAGTTTTTTACTGCCTCTCTGCAATTTTCAGCATTCTGTATATTAGAAACCGTCACATCATGGAAATTTTGCTCTTACTTTTCTTTCCCGAAAGGTCTTTACTTGCTTATTTTGCGTATAACTACTTAATGCTTAATTTGAAAAAAACTTCTATACAAAACTCATCGCAGCTATAATTTATTTTTATTTCTGTGCTTCTTATGGATAGTAAATTGAAATATTGTATTTCGCTCAACAAGTCAACACTGGGATTTTTCAGGAAATACACGTTTTGAGATTCTTTGAATAAAGACAAAAATCAGGAAAGGTCTGTGTATGTGTTGGATGTGTAAACAGCATAGCAGAACCGAAAAGTCGGTTCAATATTAAACATGGTATTTAAGTTCAGCTTCTTCCAAGGGTGCGACAAGATGATAATCAAGAAAATTCCTCCAATCCAGACTACCCTTTGCATGAACATTTTTTTCGGAAATTTTTGATTTCCTTAAAAGTGGCTCAAACGATTTTGATTCGTATTTGTCAACGTCTGAAATATGTTCAACATATTTTCATGAAAAATTAAATATGTCTTGAGTTTTTTTTTTTTTGTTTGTTTTTTGGGAACAGCCTCTGAAGTCGTCTTCAATCTGAATGAATTTTGACAAATGGTAAACTGTAAGAGATAGACAAATCCTACTAAATAAAAATATAGCACATAATTTGTCGCTTATTCATTTTTGTGGGGTTAACCATTTTCGAGATATTCCTTGCTCTTAATATGAATTTTCAAATGGGATGTCGCTATCCCTTTATGGTCATGGTCGCACAAAGAGCATGAAATTTCAAAGCCATCGCATATCAACACACTTTAAAATTCTTGTAAAACGAAATGTGCAAACGTGAATTGAAAATATTTATGGCTTAACAAGAAATAGATAGAAGAACACGTTTTTGTAAAAAAAGTTTGTGGAAGAGTGTGTAGAGAAAGTCCTTTGAGTGCAAGATATCAAGATTTTAATGATAGCTGATAGTTACATTTCACCTCTAGTAGGACGTCGCCCTCCGTGATCTAGGGATAACATAGTTCTCAAGATCACGGGTTCAAACTTGGTGGAGAGCGATGGATTTTATTAGGGTGCAAAAATCCTTAGCATCCTTCGGAAGCGAAGTCGTAGATTTACGGCACGCAAAAGAACCTCAAACTCATAGAGAGGCGTCTGAACAAAATTAAGCGGTCTTTCACGTCCAATGTACAACGGGAGTCTAAGAACCACAGCAGTTAAAGAGCGTCAATATATAATTTTTCAATTCTAATTCTCCCCTCTCGTAGTCTTGAAGGTTACAGGCTATTTCATGGGTGAGCGCTGCTATATCAGAGCACTTACACCTACATGGATCTATTGTGGCTATGCAGGAGGAAGGAATGAAGTGAAGAAACCGCAGGGTGCTGGCAGACTAACTACAAAGACGGAAGTCCCTAACAGTTCCAGGCTCGAAGACTCGTCTCACTGCTGGAGCTGCCTACAGAGGCTGATGAACGATCCATCGACCAAGCAGTTCTAGTATTCTTTCCTTTGAGCAGGTATACTTGCCATCTCTTCGGCACTCCATGGAACATGGAAGCACAACTGAAAGATTCAAGGAAACGGATTGAAAGGAAGATTATGGACGGAAAACCACCGCAGCTCACCTACTGACTAAGGAAAGCCACAAACAAGACGAGGCGAGACGGGAATCGAAGCAGGGACCTCCGAAATACGAGCGCGGAGATATGAGTTTTGAAGGTTACTCCGGTTGCCCGTCGCGTCACGTGGCTGTATATGGAATATGGAGGTAAAACTGAATTGTTTAATTAATATTTATTTTCTAACGTAGCAACCTCTATGGGAAACAAAGTCCAAATCCTCTCCCATTATTTTGGACACACAGTTTTACATCGCTATCTTGAACTGATTTGGCAAAATCTCCTTGATATCAGATGACTCTTAGGATTATTACGAGCCAGGTAATAAGCAACCATCGTCCAACTTCGAGGGTTGCCAGAAGACATTAGCCAGAAGACACAAGCGTTATTTTTTATGTGCGCAAGGCCATTACGCTGTCATGTAAATGCATGCAATGAGAAAGTCTGTGTTACCGCACCATGACTGCAGACAAGCTTTTTCATTCGCTCTACAGAGGTCAGGTTTGTCGACATAAGCTATCGAGAGTCGATGTTAATGATAATCGCCGCTTGGTGCGAAGACCAAATCCCAGCGAACACCATCCAATTTGGAATCCTCGGATTAAAAACACCCGCATGGGGGTTCATTAACGACCACTATTTGCCCAGCCCGAAGATCGACTGGCTTCAAAACACCCGCCCACCCACTCTCTTTAACACCGAAATCAATGCGTTCGTCAATAGCGTCCTTTTGGTACGCAAACGGATATCGCCTTTTTCTGCTTTAGCTTTTGGGGTGGGTAATGCAACCCCTTTGCTCAAAGTGCTCATACTACTGAATCGTGGTGTTTACTCCTAAAATGTTTGACTACATCAATAAAAAGTGCTTGGGAAAATGCTGAAGTTCCATCAAAGCAGAGCTGTATCTATCCGTGTCATAAATCCTAAAGTGCTAATTTTCGGCTTTGGCTAAATAACACTATTAACGTACATAAAGCGCTATTCTAAAGGCAAAAAAAAAAAAAAAAAAAAAAAAAAAATCTGATGTGTTGCAATGACATGCCTGTCTCTACTCTTGTACTAACCATTCTTACAAACTCTTATTTCTCTATCTTGTTCATGTTAATTGAGATAAGCATTTGTAGAAATTATGTTACTACTTATTTCCTTGTCCGTGCAAGGGTAATATGGAATTACAGTAGGCTTTGAGCAATAGTCAAATGTTCTAAAGCTTAGAGATTCCGTTCCACTTGACGAAAGTTTAAGTATTCCAAAACTCACACAAATAACAAGGAATATCTTTGAGATGAGCCATTTGTGAGAAACTCAAAGTTTTCGAAAACTTTTTTCGTGTAAAGCAGGCGTGTCAAACAGCACTCACCAGGTGTGAACATATTCCCCTATTTTCCCTCCCTTCAAATCGGAAAACGAGAAAAACAAAGCGAAAACCGGTTCTTCTAGCGCGTGCTACTGCATTTAAGGAGGGGTGGACTCCTCTCTTCACACCCCGGGAGTGATGTTTGACAGGCCTGGTGTAAAGAGTATTCAGGCCGAAGGGATTTTCTTCAAAATCTTTGGGTCGCATTGTTGAGAGCTATTAAACTTAAATATCAACTTTGGTTTTAAGAGACGAACCATTTCTAACAATGTTTTTTTTTTTATCAGAGGACCTCAAAACATATTTCCGGTGAAATCTCGGCATAATTTCGAATGCAATACTGCCCTTACCTACTTTACGTAGCACACAAAGTAAAAATCTGATGTATTGCACTCACATGAGTTTCTCTAATCTTGTATTAACCATTCTTACAAACTCCTATTCTAATATCTTCTTCGTGTTACTTGAGATAAACATTTACAAAAATTATCTCATTGCTTATTTCCTTGAAAGTGCAAGGGGAATATTAGAATACAGTAGGTTTTGAGTGATAGTCAAATATTTTAAAGCTTTGAGACCCCGTTCTCTTTGCGCGCTTAACATACAAAAAATGAACACCGATGTTCCATTTCACGAACGTAAGTTTTCCGAAACTGATACATATAACAAGGAATATCTCCGAAATGGTTAACTATAGAAAAAAAATTATTTGGAAACAAACTGTGTGTTTTAGCGAGATCTACATTTTCTTTTGTAAACTAAGATTTTGTCTATCTCTTACGGTTTACTAGTTATGCAAAAGACAAACGAATAAATGCGACTATAGGGGCTATAGCCAGAAAATTCAAGAAATAAATTTCATTTCCCATAAAAATATCTCAAATATATGGCAGTTTAATCAAAACCGTTAAAGCCATTTTCAAGAAAGTCAAAATTTTCGAAAAATTTTCCATGTAAAGGGTAGTTTACGGTGAAGCAATTTTCTTCAAGATCTTCATGTCGCATCCTTGAAAGACATTAAACTTAAATAGCAAATTTGGTTTTTAACCGACTTTTCGTTTTTGAGTTATGCTGTCCACAGACTGACAGACACACAGACAGACACAGACACACACACACACACACACACACACACACACACACACACACACATTTCTTTTTTTAATTCAGGGGGTCTCTAAGCATATATTCCGGGTGAAATCTCGACATCGAATTTTTGGGTGCAATACAATACTTCCTCAACTTATCAGTAGAGAAAGTAAAATCGTTTGATGTTTTCTGCTAAGGCGCGCGAGTTTTGGACACCCAATATGGAGGTATAGAGGATTTTGGCAACAGAACAGGGTGCTGATAGAGATTGCCTCAGCTTGCTTCTCCATTTTTGCTCAGCGACGCTTCTTCCGAACTCAAGATGGCTCAAGAAAAAATTCTCGTGCTAATTAGCGGAAGTTGCTTCATCAGCGAAGAGGGTGTCACCCTCCAAGACGAAAGTTTCTGTCGAGGTGTGCCAAGATTATGTTCTGACAAGCTCACCACTTTTCCATTAAAACCAAGATTCACTGAAGACGTTCCAAAACAAGCACTGTTTATATCAAAATCTGATGTGCACCCACATGACTTTCTCTACTCACTCTTATACGCACTATTTTTAAAAGTCTTATTGCTCTATGCACTTCATGTTATTCGAGATAAACGTTTGCAGAAATGGTTGTATTGCATATTTCCTTGTAGGTACACCAGGCTTAAACAATAGTCAACTCTTTGACGAGCTGGTCACTATCTGATGGCTCAGACATTCCGTTCTCTTTCCATGGACAGGAAATACACCATGAACATAAGTTTTTGGAAATTCAAACGAATATTTTGAAAATGGTTTTCTCCGCAAAAAAAAATAAAAAAAAGCCTGGTGTGTGGCACTCCTATGACTTTCTACTACTGCACAAACCATTGTTACAAACACTTATTCCGCCATCTAGTTCATGTCAATCGAGATAAAAATGTGTAGAAATTATCTTATTGCTAATTTTCTTTAGGTGTAAGGGGAATAGAGTAAGCTTTAAACTTAAGCCATAGTCAAATATTTTAAGAGTAGTCGCCATATGATGGCTCTGAAATTCCGTTCTCTTTGTATGACAAAGAAATGAATAACGACCTTCCATTGGAAGATGATCCATAAATATTGTAAAATTCTGACAAATAAGAAGAAATATCTACGAAATGGTTCAGTTTCCAAAAAAAATATAATTTGGCAGAAACTGTGTGTTTTAACGAGATTGCATTTTTTGTGTAGTAAGATTTGGTCTATGTCTTACCGTTTACCAGTTATGCAAGTGAACACGAGTAGACATGACTACATGTGGTATAGCCAGGAAATTCAAAATATAGATTTCTTCTTGTTATTGTTCTACTTCTTCTTCAACTTCCCTGTTCTACCACTATCGTGGTGTCAGGGGTTTACCTCGTATCCATTTTCTATTTATCCGTCGCTTTCCGAAGGTCACATTTTCCTTTTGAATCCGACTTTACTTAAAGTAGGGAATTAGCCCAACGCTTAAGGTCCCTATTATATCCCCAAGGTACTCGGGTATATCCTCAGTTCATGAAGTAAGGATTGGGCATTTTCTTCCAACCCCCAAGGGCTTTGGTTTTCCCGCCAATACTCGGGAGGCTGTTTGCAGTGGTTTCCCACTGGGCAAGGGGTCGCCAAAGTTTCATTTCTTCTCTGGATAATTAACGCACTTCTGCATTCCATTGTAATTGCGTACTATTTTGGCTTGGAAATGCTTCATACAACTTAGAGATATTTCTGGAATATAATACCGAAGCTTGATAGCATTTATAATATTAGTTACGTCATCTGGCACTTTCTTTAATTATTTTACTAAGATTTTTGTAGCCAAGGTTCTCAATGAATACAACAGTGATTCTCTTTCACGTAAGAAGAGCTTGTAGTGTCGAAGAGATTCCTGTAAAATTTAATCAATGTTATAACTGAAATGTAAATAATGCTACGGATCTCCAAAATATGCTTCACGGATCTCCGGTGTCCGCGGACCACTAAATGGGGAACACTACTCAGGGTACTTCTTCAATTCTGGCTAACACATACAGAAAATAAATAGGATCGGTGTCAAAAATACTTAACAAATAATCTCTAAAAATGATTAGTTTATTTGCCTCTTTTAACAGGGTTTGCTCAGCTTTCGTTTGCTAGTAACAGATAAACAATGTAAACAGTTATCCCAACTCCATCAGTTTAAATAGATGCAGTGTATTAATCATGTGAAAATGATAAAATTATTGGTGATTATCGATTAACAAACATTTTGTAAAAGTATTAATTTACTCTGGTAATTTCATTATTTTTACGCCCAAGAGCGTTCAATAATTAATAAACATGGCCGTGTTGTAGGGGAATGTGCGTTAAACTTCACACCTCATCCGAAATAAAAACTGACTCCGTTGCGTTAAAGCCGTGATTAACAATTTTCGAAACGAGGAAGTGAAAATGTGTAGCCTGCCAATGAGAGAGGAAAAAAAAACTGCTACATACAGTAAACATTTCTTTGTAATTAATTTGACGAGAAAATATGCATGGATGCCTTCAATATGCAGGAGCGATTTGCTATTACTGCCGATAAGAATGGTTATTTTTCAACGAGGCGTCGAGGTATCGAGTTTTGTACATTAGGTAATTGTGATGTTACATTTCTGACAGCTAAATGACACCATTCTCTGCTGTCGCTGTTAACACCAATATACGCACCCATTTCAATTCGCTGCACATTTTGTTAATTTTCTGTCACAGGCAAAACTATCTGTTGAGTGCGCAAAATAAAAAGAATAGCATGTCGTTCGCTTAAATACGCATCGAAGCTGTCAATGTTCATGTCATAAAGTTCACATTTCATCACTCTTTTATGCTATCTCTCTTATTTTTCTCGTTTTTCTTTAGATTTTCCTTCAGTTACAAAGGTCCCATTCTATTGTTAGTGGCTATTCAATTTTTACATATTTTATTCAAGTGGCCTACTTCTCAATGTGATATTTGGAAAATCCACAGTATTACGAGTACAAACAAGGTGTTGAAAGATAGGGAAAGTTATTAAACATAATAATAGCAAAGGTTTTGCCACTTATCACAATTCTAGCTTCTGTGGATATTTACATTTTAATTTTTTTCTCGTATAGCCATGGAAAAAATGATTGAGCGCATTAGGAGAGCGTCATGTTGCAGTGCGGTTTATACAAGTCGATATTTCCAACATGCAGATGAGTTTATTAATAGTCCCAAAAAACACCAACAATGTCGTATGGGATGGCAAACGGACTGGGTTTCAAATAGGAACCCCTGTCCGGAAATGCACGGTTTGGACGCTGAAGCGCATGGAAGTGTGAGATGGGTGTGCTTCACATTTCTTCAGTAAACCTCCTACGTCATTGCAGAGCCTATATCGGCGGTGCTGAGCCTTGTACACATGATCCAATACGTGCAGTTATCTCTGAACAGTTTCAATCAGTAATGTTATTATGCTCAGGTTGTTCATCCCAGTACATAGATGACTAAAGGGTAGCACACCTTCCGTATTAAGATACCAAAGGTATCAGATTATCACAACCGTTCGTTCTCAAACTTCGACGCTCTCCAGCGTCCAAACCGTACATTTCGGAACAGGGGTTCCTATCTGAAAATCAACCCGTTTTCCATCCCGCACAACACGCTAAGCCTTGCCGGTGTTTTTTTGGGACACCCAGTATACTTTCTAAACTCTCTGCAACTGTCTGTCAGACTTGCAGAGGCACTGGCGGCCGATAAACAAGCGGTCGAAAAATTTTGAAGTTTAAAGATAAACATAAACCTGAGGATTTAAAACTTTATACATCAAAATTTCTTACTTTTCAACCTTTTTATGACTTTGTTTTAATTCTGGCTTTTGCCTCTTTGTTTGGTATATTTAGATATATTTGCTTATTAGTATCTTTAATTTATATTAAACTTTATCTCTGGCTTTTGCCATGATTCGTTTTATAAAGGCACTGATGACCAAGTAGTTGAACACCCTTAACCCTACATCATCATCGTCATCATCGTCGTCGTCATCCTCGTCATCATCGTCATCATCATCATCATATCATCATCATCATCATCATATCTTATCATCTGTCGGACACAGAAATAGGCTGTCACTTAATTCACAACTTTCATTTATATTTGGGAGTAGTATGCAAATGCCAGAGGTGAATCAAGACAGAGCCTATTTCTGTGTCTGACAGACATATGGAACACAGACTACCAATAAACTCAAATGCATGTTGGAAATATCTACTTATGTAAACCGCGCTGCTACACTATGTGGGGCTTAGAAATATTCTGCTCTCCTAATGCGTGAATCATTTATTCCACTCTTGTACAAATTCATTGTTCTAATAAACAAACTTAATAAAAATATTCGACTCAAAAATTCAGGTTTTACAGCAAACAAGATTATAAAAATCATATTTATTATGACTTTACAGGTGATCAGAAGAGTCGCGCTTTTGGATGCTTGCCCAGATGGCTCAATCAGTTCCTGAAAAAGGCCTTGGATTTTGAGTTGACCGTTTACCTTTAAAATTGAGTTCCTAAAGAAGAGCATGAAAGCTTGACGTTTATAAACAAGTCAGTGTTCCTGAAGATGCCTATTAACGTTGCCGTTTATTTTGTAACAGTGTGACAAGTCTCACATCAGTGTAACAAGGACAAAGGAAGTCCAGTCCAGTCTAGTCTTTCTTTCTTTCCCCTAACTTTACTTTCTATCAAAATTATTGTACCAGGATACAGTTCTCTTTTACTGAAGTTAACACAGTCTACAGTCTTTCGTGATATTACAACTCACAACTGTTTTCTTCAAGTAGCCTTGACTCACTCCTTTCTGTTTTCTTCATTTTCTCTGTCTCCCAAACAGCTGGCTTTGACGATAAAATCACTCAATACTCATTAACTGCTTCACTATTTTCCTTTCAACGCGATCATACACACGCAGCTCTCTCTCTCTCTCTCTCTCTCTCTCTCTCACACACACACACACACACACACACACACACACACACTGACTGACTCGCCGACGACTCATGTCTGCAACTAACTCCTAACTCCTGTCGTTGCCTCACCTCCTTATATAGCGAGGATTATGTAACATGGATCTTTCTCACATATCAACAAATACGCTGGCCCCCGGACACTTCTCGAATAGTCTCGAAAACCCCTTTTTTGTTTTGCCGCTCTGACTGTCATGTGCTCGCGCGAGACAGATCTGAATTTGAGCGTCTTTAATGCATGTACATCAGTGTTGTGAGGCAGCCCGGCCCCAAGCCTTCACTGTTGCCGCTGTCTTCGGTCACCGTCACAATATTTTATTCAACTGGCCTACTGCTAAGCTGATATTTGAAAAATCTAGAGTATTTAAGATAACGTGTTGAAATATAGGCCGAGTTATTAAGCATAATAATAGTAATGCTTTCGTCATTTATCACAATTCTAGCTTGAATGGTTACTAGCATATTAATTTTTATGGTACATATTTTGTTCTAATAAAAAAACTCAACAAAAATATCCACTTCAAAAATTCTGGCTCTACAAAAAACCAGTTTATAAAATAATCATATTGATTATGGCTTCACGGGAGATCGGCAGTGTCAAATTTATAAACGTCGAGCTTTCGGTGGCTTGCCCAGATGGTTCACTCAGGCCTTGAATTTTGAGATGGCCATTTATTTTCAAAATTCAGTTCCTGAAGAAAGCCATGAAAGCTTGACGTTTATAACACAATCAATGTTCCTGAAGATGCCCATGATGTTCACATTGCCATTTATTTATTATTCAGTTTCTGGTGGAGGCCATGGACTTTGATATGGGCGAAAGCTCGACGTTTATAAATTTGTCAGCTTCGTTGCTATGACACTAATCGGCTAAAAAACATCCACCGGATAGCAGTGTCATGGAACTTTAGAGGATATTTCAGGATAAGTTTTGCGCGGTCCCGCATAGCACCCACGTGAGTCTACGTATAGCTGCTTGACTGCCGCCAGTCCTAGGCTGCAGCCATGACAAATGCCTGTACATCCACCCCATCTGTCCGGAACCGCCATACGCTACGAAACCTGGAAGTACACCTTCTACTCACTATCATTATAACTACATTTACATATAATGTGGGAAAAACAAGGATACAATAGACCAAAGTGTTGGTCAGATTTTTAGAAAGCGGATCGCTATGTGATGCCTTTCAAATTCAATACCGTTTGCAATGCTACAGGAAAACGAATAACGTACCAACTGAAAAAAATTTCTATGTTGTATTCACATCTTTTTTTACCCACTGTAGTTTATTTTTGTAGCTTCTACAAACTATTCTTACAAAAGCTTAAGCGTATTTCTCTGTGTACTTTTAATCGAGATAAACTTTTCAGAAATAGACAACACACTTCGTTATAACACAAAGGGAATAGTGATAATCAAATGTTTAAGCACTGGACTCCATAATATGCTAGCCATAAAATCCCATACTTCATGCAACCGCGAGAAACAAATGAATAGCAACAGGACTTTAAAAGAATGACAAAGTAATGAAAAATTCAAGTCGTTAATAATGTGTATCACCAGAAACGTCTCATTAAAAAACGTCTGTGTGCACACTTTCTCTACTCACTCTTGTACCAACAATTCTTAAAAATACTTGTTTTTTATATCTACCTAATGTTGATCAAGATAAACGTTTGTAGAAATGGTTTTATTACATATTTCCTTATAAGTACTCTGGAAATAGGAGAATACACTGGGCTTAAGTTATAGTCAGATCGCTAAGTCATGCGTTTGAAATTCCATTCTCTTTGCTCCACCGGGACAAAAAGAATGAATAACGACTTCCTATTTGAAGGAAGTATAAGTACTCGTACTACAAAATTCAAATAAAAAACAAGGAGTATCTCAAAAATTGTTATGTAATAAAAAATTAAAAATTGAAATAAATTGTCTGTTTTAACGAGACCTACATTTGCACCGTAAGATTTTATCTATCTCTTACCGTTTACCAGTTATGCAAGAGTAGTCCAGAATGAAGAGGATTTCAGGGGATATTTCCAGAAGGACCAATATCTACACTTTTTCATGCTAATATCTTAAACATAAATGGATTTTAATCAAAATTGTTCGAGAAAGTAAAATATAACCACTATTCTCACATATAAATCTTAGTTTGGGAAGTGTGCATTTTTTTTAAAATGGTCATCTTGCATTCTTTTGAGATATTGAACTTACATACGTACAAAGTTGGTATTTTCCTTCTGTTCAGTCACATTGTTTCTATAAAAAGGTGGCCTTTTTTTTTTTTTTTTTTTTTTTTTTTAATAAATTCAGCGGCCTCAAAACATCTTTTCCGCTGAAACAGCAATAGCGTGTTCTTCCACGACTTCCTTTACTTTTTCTACTTTTGACAATGAAGCGAGCGAAATCATCTTTAGGGCTGGAGTGGACTACAAACGGAGGGGATTTCACACTGTGCGCATTCAGGGCAATTGTATGTCGGACCCCTGGGAAGTAGGGATGAGATAGCGCTCCACAGGCGTGTTGGAACCGCGACACAGCAATTTTTACGGCACTCTCAGAATGAGAGGATGTACGCTGTCCTGCAGGCCCTGGAACATTTCAAGCTGGTCCTGTAGCTTCCTATTAGAGCACACATTATGCAATCTATGTGCTGTTCATGATCGTAAATTCAGTTGATAAGCTGTGATGTACGGCTCATTTTAACATTTTTAAGAGAAACAAACATTACAAGTTGACAAAACAATGCTTATCAGTAAAATTCAACACTTGAGTTGATGTTTCTGGAGCTTTTGGAGCTAGCTAGTTAAAGTCAAACACATAGAAGCTGCATAAAAAAAGCAAAATCGGTTACATTCATATTACTTTCTCCACCCACTATATATGTCGTCCTCCATGCTCTAGTGATAGCATGCTGGTCGCGAATTCAGACCCCGCGGGGTGTGATTGATTTTTTCGGAAGGGAAGTAAAGCAGGTGGTCCCGTGTCGTAGATTTCCGGCACATAACAAGTACAGAATTGGACGCTAGGAACCATAGCATTTAAAGAGCCTCCATAGATAAAAACTCAATTTTTCTACCCACGATTCCACAAACTATTTTTTTAGCAATCTTATTCTTCTAAATGCTTACAGTTATTCGACATATGCGTTTGCAGAAATTCCTTTCTTATACATAGATCTCGTTGTAGCTACAAGGGGAATACAGCTGGCTTAGGCTACAGTCAAATCCTTTGAAAGCGGATCGCTACGTGATACCTTAGCAGCAGAAAAACTATACATACTTCACATTCAAAGCAATAGTTACAAATCTCTGGGAAATGCTTAGTGCCACGAAAAAGATAAACTGTGTGTTTTATCAGATTTAAATTTTCTGTGTAGTATGTTGTTTACTGTTGTGGTTTACAAGTTGTACAAAATACATTGAGAATGAAAAATATCTTATATTTAATTGTCATGCAAATACATTAAACTTAAGATACCAAATCATTAGAGGAATTAAAAGAAATAAAACTAACGAAAACTTTTCCTTTTAAATATAGCTTGAGATGAGAGATTCCTGTCGCACACCTTTTTCTAACGTTTTTATTCAGAGGACCTCAAAACATGTATTTCCTCTGAAAATTTTATATTGAATTTGTAGGTGGAATAAAATAGTTTTGTAATTACTTCAGAAATTAAAAACAAATATAATTGGGACTCTAAGATCGCACAAGTCTTCGAGTTTGAAAGAACTGCGTGGCTGAAAGGGTTTGGAATCTAGTACACAAGAAGATATGATTCTTACCTTGCTAATAATGGAAATCCAATATCCGTTGGCTGAGATTCTTACCTGCAACAAAAGAAAAGGTGCTGGTTTATAACACATAAAAACATGCGTGCTATTTATGTGGGAGTCTGTTCCTTGGTATAGTGGGAGCGTTTGGAAGGGAAAAGGTCAACACCAACCACTAGGCTGGTTTCAGTAATGCATACTTTCTCAGGAGGATGTTTGGGAAATGAGGGTTCTCTTCTGAGGATGTGAGGATAAGAGATAAATAAA
Organism: Tenodera sinensis; assembly: GCA_030765045.1. NCBI lineage: Eukaryota > Metazoa > Arthropoda > Insecta > Mantodea > Mantidae > Tenodera > Tenodera sinensis. The sequence goes on from JAUKNM010000126.1 coordinate 83,429, forward strand.
CACCAACAAGTCACTCCTTATGTTTTTCCACACGTTATTCTCTCATTCCGTAACACAAGACTTCACGTTTTCTAAATCCCACGCTCAAACAAAATTATTAACATTGCTTCTAATTTATTGACGTAAACGTCCTTACGGTGTTATTCTCCTTATTTTAAGTTTTCCTGACTTAACTTAACTGGTGAAATCCGCGTAACTCTCAGGTCAGTCACGGACTTGCGTCATCCAAGCACCAGATAACACACGAAGTGAACATGTTAAGCCTCCAATGCACAGTGTTGCCATTTGGCAACAATAACATTTAGTCAAAGTTTTATAATATTTTAACTGTGTTTTTTATATTTTTATATTATATTGTCATTTAGTAATAAAATTAAAGTATTAGTACCTATTTTATATCATAAATGTATTCATTTACTTCATCATTTTTGAGCAAAAGCAAAATCCATGCAACTGCAGTCAAATGTAACCCTGTCATCACACACGGGTGCCATAACCCCAGTTGATTTACGTGGGCCTTCCTCATACTTTACCATAAGTACATTTGAATGCAGTTGCTGGGATGCTAACTCACGATGTTCGGTTTTGAATAGGTGTCTACTTCATTTAATCTCGAGCATGGCTCATCCCAACGATAATGGTTATTCAAATCGCTTCCATATTTAATTCAATTTATTAATACAAGTGCTAGGCTAATGCTACATAAACGCTTGTCTGGTATTGGCCCTAGCCATTCACCAGACAATACACAAACCCACAACAATTTACAAAATCAACCTTTTAAATTATAAAAGTCTCGTACTCCCACTGACCACTTCCATTTATTTCTTAGATTCTATAAAAGTTTTCACACACTTCTCAGTTCCTCTCAGTCTTTAACACTTTTTCTCACTGTCAGTTGTTTATTTCTATGTATTTCCTACAAATTAATTGTTTTCTGCAATGGTCTGTGCCTGAACATTCTAACAATAAATGTACCAACCTATTGGACATCTTCCCTTCAAAACATTGTTTTACTCCTCAATTTCCATATTCTCAAACCAAACCAAACAATCACTTCCATTCTTGCTACAAACCCTAGGATATAACTCTCGCTAATTTGCATTTGCATTCATTGTAGAAACTCAATGACTTTTATTCTTGATTTGGGAGTATGACGTTTGGACATCCACATCTTCTGCCTGTCGTCTTGACGCCGGGTACGGCGCACCACAAAGGACGGTCGGGGCCAAGCTATTTCACACCACATACCACGCCGGCGAGCAAACAAAGGCGCCCAAGATCAGGCTGCCTCGCACAACTATTTGTGTATACGTGACTAACAACAATCAAGCGGCAGAACCAAAAGGTGTTTTCTCCAGTCTTCGAGAAAGATATGAATACGTCATCGCCGGGGTGTTTGAAGAAGTTAGCGAAAGGCCCGTGTGACATCATCCCCGCAAGGAAACAGTAAAGTTAAAAGTACAGGCATGAGTCGGTCAGTGTGTCTGTGAGTGCGAGACAGCTGTGTGTGCAATGTACGTCGCGTCGAAGTAAAATAATATTTAACGGCGACGAATGATTGTATCATCGGAGTTAGTGTATGAGACACAGAGAAAGTGAAGGGAGACAGTGAAAGTATTGAATCAAGGCTACGAGAAGAGAATAATTGTGAATTGTAAAATCACGAAAACCTGTAAACTGTGTTAGCGTCACTAGAAGAGAACTGTGTTTTGTGCTGAAGTTTGGAAGACCATAAGAGTGGCATATATGGCAAAAAAAAATGCGTATATTAAAGAGTTAACACCGAAACTGAGCTCCCAGTCCAGATAAATCTTCCAATTCACAATAATTTTTAGTTCTCTAGTTACTTTCCTAATCAGGTGTTTTTTTCAATGATTTTATTGGAATACGTGACAGATGTTAACTCGATTTTAATGATTCCCATATTTTAGAAAGTTCACGCTTCTTCCATTTGCAATTATTATAGATTCGCTCGATTACATTTTCTGTTCACTCGATTACTAGACTGACTTTTCAGTGACTGGGTATACTCCGGTATTTTCTAGGCTCATTCACAACAAGGATTAACATTAACCGAGGAGATCAACTCATGATACCAACACTAGAGTTGTCTTGCCATTCTCAATGCCAAGAAAACCTCATCGTCAAAGCCAGACCATTAAGGTGAGAAAGCAATTAAACCATCAGGCTGCGATGATAGACGACAATGCATGAGTGCATTTTATGCCACTACAAACTGCATTAGATTGTCATTCTATTGCATTATATTTTTCCACACCTCAAAGAAAGCGGAATAATTTAGACTATAGTTTCATACATCAACAGTCACCTCACATTTCAGTTCATGTTTCCAAATATCTTCTATTTTAACATATTATCTTCAGAAAATTTAACGGCATTTGTCATAAACATAGCGATAACTTTCAAATAAAATAAATAAATTTTCATCAAATAACTCCATTTCTTCTCTTTTCAGCTCCTTTGTAAAGCAATAGTGTTTCTTTTCTTTTGTTTTCGTTTTCTTTTCTTTCTTTCCTCGCATCCCATGAACATAAATCCATGGAGATTGCAGGTTTGGCGCTAGATCTAGCGATAGTGTTTAACTTCATATTAGTGAAAATAATTGTGAATGGCCACATTAATTAATTTGGTCACAAGCTTTTGTGTGTGTTTGCATTAACTTTTCTATGTGAATGAGCCTTTACTATTGCTTCACAAACCGTTTGTCTTTAGCTAACTGAAACCTGTTTCTGCACCCCTACCGTTTTTAGTCCAAAGTCTGCTAAAGCTCTGCTTTGCTTAATAGAAAAAACTTCGCGGCGCCATAGCTCTTTCCGGCCAAGGTCTACCGCTCGGCCACTGCATCCCCCACCGCTGTCCATCACAGGCGTCATGAGTGGGGTGCAGTACTGGAGATGGGATGTGGTCAGCGTCCCGATCCCTCCGCTCGGTTATGCGGTCTACGCAACCAGGGACCGCTACTTCTCAATCAAGTAGCTCCTCTGGGACCTAACGAGGCTGAGTGCACCCCGGACCAGGTCATCCAGCGGGAGAAAATCCCCACACCTTTCCTTAATACACCTAATATATGATTTAATAATGATTGTGATTTAATAATTTCCCTTTAAATTGCATTTCCTTACCGTAATAGGGCAAATCAACACCCAAAATTCAAAATTAGTAATGGGTGAATTAAGAAAACTAGTTGAAGAAATGAATATAGATGTGCTATGTTTACAAGAACCATACACTATTCATAATAAAATTCCTTATTTCCCAAAATCAACAAGGATAATTTGTGACGGTGCCAGCCCTAAGGCAGCAATAGCCATCATCAACAAAGACCTTCAAGTTGTTAAAATAACTCAAGCTTGTGACACTCATTCAAATTGTGTTGAAATCACTAGTAAAAATGGCAATTTTGTTATTGCTAATTATTATTTTCAATACAGCGATGAAATAGAACCATATTTGGATAAAATTAGAGATGTTAATAATCTTCATGTACAAAGTCCATTAATAATCACTGCAGATGCCAATGCCAAATCACCTTGGTGGGAAGAAAAAAGAGATTCAAGAGGTGAAAAAATGGAAGAATTAATTGCGGAACTTCACCTTCATGTTCAAAATAAACCAAATAATCCTCCAACTTTTGAAAACCGAGCGGGAGCAAAGGCGAACATTGACATTACTATTACCAATAGTAAAGCCTCTAAATTCATTCAAGAATGGAAAGTAGGACAAGGATTAACCTCTAGTGACCATAACTTCATATATATGAATATAAATGTTGAATCTACGGTAAAGGAAACATGGCAACCTTTTAAACTTAATTTTGATTTAAGTAAGGTAAACTGGAAGAAACTCAATGAAGAAATTAAACTTCCATCACCAACAATCTTTGGTGATAACATTGACAAAAAAGCCATGGAACTTACTAAAGCAATCACTAAAGCAATGATAATCGCTATTCCTAAAAAGACAAAGCATAAAGCTCATTTTTCTCTATGGAATGAACAATTACAAAAACTTAGAAGCAAAATGAGGAAACATAGAAGATCTTATCAACATGCTGTAGTACAACATGAAAGAGAAAGATATCTAATAATGTATCAGGAATCTAAACAACTTTTTAAATCTAAACTAGAAGAATGTAGAAGAAAGTCTTGGGACCTCTTTGTAGATACACAATTATCCTTAAACATCTGGGGAATCCCGTTTAAACTTGTTACTAATAAAATAAGAACACCTGAAACTATATCAACTTTAAGGAAAGAAAATGGATCTTTAACTAAAAATTGGACGGATACTACATACACTCTACTTAGAGCTCTTCTACCACCTGATATTAAAGAGAATGAAACTGAACATCAAACTCAAATGCGCATGGATTTTGAAAATGTGTTACCAAACTCAGGAATAGTGATCCCGTTTACTGTAGAAGAAGTAAGGGATTGCATTTATAAATTAAAAGAACGTAAATCCCCAGGACCAGATGGTATTCCAGTAGAAGTTATACATCATCTACAGCCAAAAATTGCTCCATTATTAAGAGACTTATTTAATGAATGCCTTATACAACAACGAGTACCCTACTGTTGGAAACAATCAAAAGTAGTCATAATAGGGAAAGGCAACAATCAGGATCCATGCCAACCAAAATCTTATCGACCGATATGCCTCTTAAATGTCTTAGGGAAGTTGCAAGAAAAATTACTTAATAAACGATTGCAAGAACATCGCAATATTTTTGGAGCAACTAATAGACAATATGGTTTTAGAGCTGGAAAGTCGACGGAAGATGCCATAATCAAAGCACTTGAAAATAAAAATTCTTCTCATAAATATGTCACTGCTATATTTTTTGACGTACAAGGCGCCTTTGACAATCTCTGGTGGCCAAGCCTTTTTAAGAGATTAAAAGATATCAACATCCCAAAATGTCTATATGGCACACTCAAGGACTACTGTACGAACAGATCAGCGTATATAGACGGAATTACCCATAGGATATCAAGAGATTTATCCAAAGGCTGCCCTCAAGGATCTATACTTGGTCCTATCTTTTGGGATATAGGAATAGAACCTCTTATTAACCAATTGGAAGAAGATGATGAAATAAAAGATGTCATCGCATATGCGGACGATTTAATGGTCATTGTTGAAGCTGACAATAGAGCAGAGCTTGAGCGCAAAGGAAACTTTGTTGCCATGAAAATACAGGAATGGTGTAAGCTAAACAAACTAAAAATAGCTTCAAATAAATCTATGTATATGCTAATCAAAGGAAAATTAAAACGAAACCCAATTATAAAAATAAATGGCATTAATATACAGAGATCACATGTTACAAAATATTTAGGTTTCCATATAGATGAAAAAAATAATTTCAAACATCATGTTGAAACTGTACGTACTACAGCCGAAAAAATAATGATGCAAATCAGCAACATCGGACAAAATAGATTTCATCTACCACTTCTTCACATTAGAGCATATAATAACGCTATAATGTCCGCCATCATGAGCTACGCAGCAGGTGTATGGGCACACTGTGCTAAAAATGAGAATATAAAACGTTTGTTAAGAAGAACACAAAGAAAAATACTACTAAGATTCACAGGTGCAACCAATACCACCCCAACTATGGCGTTATTAGTAATTACGGCAATATGGCCAATAGATTTACAAATTCGTAAAAAGGGAGCCATATACTGGTTGAGAAAAGAAAAATCTGAAAAAGTAAAGGATATAATAGGAATAAATTGTCAAACCAAAGTAGACATAAAAAGAGCTCTTTTAAGAGATTGGCAAAACGAATGGGATAACATCAAAGAAGGGAGAAGAGTCTACAATATATTCCCTAAAATAAATAAAAGATTAAAAATGAAACATCTGAATCCAACAGAAGGACTAATTCATTTCCTAACAGGACATGGCCCATACAACACCTACTTTTACAAAATAAATAAATCTCCTACGAACATGTGTGAGACCTGTGAAACTATAGATACGCCGGAACACAATATATTGGAGTGTGTAAAATTTTCAGAATTAGTAGAAAACGAACGACTAGCAATACAAGGCTATACTTTGCAAGAAATACTATTAAATAAAAACTTATTGAAGAGCCTACAAATTCTAACTAATAAAATATCGAAACAAGCGATCACGGAATACAGAAGATCAAGACCATTACACATCCAACCTATTGCTGCATCAAATACTCCAAGAAGATCCTTAAGGCTGAATACACCCAAAACAACTAGAACTAATCTTTAACAAAGAGTCGACACCCCAATAGTTGAAGGAAACACTATGTAGTTTCTCTAAGAGGAAGAAGACAAACTATATAACAATCATATGAACATTATTAACTTACTTGTTTAGATTAAGTGTTATGTTAGTATTTAGTATTTAATATTTAGTTTTCATTTTCTGCAACATAAATATTGTTAAAGGAATGTTAAAAAAAATTTTAAAATGTGATGTAACCAATATAATAATTAACTATCCTGATGTAAGAAATTAGGTATCAGGATTAATAAATGCAGATTATCTATCTATCTATCTATTTCCTTACCGTGTTTTATTTCCTTTTCTTATTTTTTACTTAATGTTTCATTTCCCTTTTAGTTCCTTTAATTGTTTTCTACCGTTTTTATATTCAATCTGGCGAATATTACTACCTAACTGTATAATTGGACTTTTCGTTCAACAATTCCAATTCGTTCAACAATTGTATTCTGCAAATAATTTAGGGGATTGTTTGAATAAAGAACACTGTGTGCACAGGATGCTAACCTGCTCTTAGGAGATGCGTTGCCTATGCATTAAAGGTTGCTGTTATTGTTGTTGTTGTTGTTGTTATTATTATTATTATTATTATTATTATTATTATTATTATTATTATTATTATTATTATTATTATTATTATTATTATTGTCATTGTCATTGTCATTGTCATTGTCATTGTCATTGTCATTGTCATTGTCATTGTCATTGTCATTGTCATTGTCATTGTCATTGTCATTGTCATTGTCATTGTCATTGTCATTGTCATTGTCATTGTCATTGTCATTGTCATTGTCATTGTCATTGTCATTGTCATTGTCATTGTCATTGTCATTGTCATTGTCATTGTCATTGTCATTGTCATTGTCATTGTCATTGTCATTGTCATTGTCATTGTCATTGTCATTGTCATTGTCATTGTCATTGTCATTGTCATTGTCATTGTCATTGTCATTGTCATTGTCATTGTCATTGTCATTGTCATTGTCATTGTCATTGTCATTGTCATTGTCATTGTCATTGTCATTGTCATTGTCATTGTCATTGTCATTGTCATTGTCATTGTCATTGTCATTGTCATTGTCATTGTCATTGTCATTGTCATTGTCATTGTCATTGTCATTGTCATTGTCATTGTCATTGTCATTGTCATTGTCATTGTCATTGTCATTGTCATTGTCATTGTCATTGTCATTGTCATTGTCATTGTCATTGTCATTGTCATTGTCATTGTCATTGTCATTGTCATTGTCATTGTCATTGTCATTGTCATTGTCATTGTCATTGTCATTGTCATTGTCATTGTCATTGTCATTGTCATTGTCATTGTCATTGTCATTGTCATTGTCATTGTCATTGTCATTGTCATTGTCATTGTCATTGTCATTGTCATTATCATTATCATTGTCATTGTCATTGTCATTATCATTATCATTATTATTATTATTATTATTATTATTATTATTATTATTATTATTATTATTATTATTATTCCATCTGCTTCGTAGATGATGCTAAATATTTATAGAAATGATTTTAAAAACACATTTTGATGTCCACACAGAGGGGATGTTCAGATGTTTCACCGCTCTTGGAACTGGGGTACGCTGGAAAAGAACTTATTGATGTAAAAGTTGACACTGTGTATTATGAGTTGTTGGAAATAAACCAACACAATCCTTAAACTATCAGAAACTGTACGACATGTCTGGAAACATGTCTTGTATGGAACAATTTCAAGACGATTTCTTGCTTTCGATCAGTGATAATACCTTTACACGTGTCAGTTTGTTCCTTTTGCTCATTTTTACTAACCCCAATTGGTAGGCAGGAGATCGTACGCGTATTGTGTGAAATTAAATGAAAATTTATGCAATTCTCCAAATACTTTCAAGAACATGGCAAAATTAAAAAAAAAATGTAAGTTTTGCATTCAAAATCATATAAAAATCTGATATGTTGCACTCACATGACTTTCTCTACTCTTACTCAGACTACGCAAACTACTCGTATTCTTACAAACTCTCATTCCTCATTTAATCGAGATACTTCCTTCAAATGTTCATCTTATTGAAAATTTTCTTGTAGGTGCTAGGGGAATACAGTAGGCTTTAAGCGATAGTCAAATGTTTAAGAGTAGTCGCTATATGATGACTTTGAAATTCCGTTCTTTGCATGATCCAGAGATTAAAAAAGAAAATAATAATGATCTTCCATTTGAGAACGGTCCATAGGTATTGCAAAATTCTGGCAAATAACAAGGAATATCTCCGAAATGGTTCACTTCACAAACAGATCACTTGATATAAATTGTGTGTTTTAACATCTACATTTGTTGTAGGTATATTAAGATTTGATCTATCCCTTACGGTTTGCCAGTTATGCCAAGGTCATTAAGAGTAAACAAGACACCATGGGCTATAAGCCAGAAAATTCAAAATGTACATTTGTCATAACAATATCTTAAGTATATGGTATTTTAATCAAAGTAGTGCCATTTTTGAGAAAATAAAAATTGTTGAAAAAGTTTCTATGTAAAAGGTAGTTTAGGATGGAGGAATTCTCTTCAAAAGCTTCGTGTCGCATCCTTGAAATATATTAAACTTAAATACCAACTTTGGTTTATTAACCAACTTTTCGGTTTTGAGTTAGGTTGTTCAGCCACATACACACACACACACACACACACACACACACACACACACACACACACACACGGACCTATTTCTAAATATGCTTTTCTGTGATTCAGGGACCTTAAAACATATTTCCGTTGAAATCTCGACATCGAATTTTTGGGTCGAATACAATATTTCCCCTAGTTACTGTACGTAGTAGAGAAGGTAAAAATAACATAAACCATTAAGTAATTGTTCTTCCACACATGTCGAGTGTAAGATAAAGTTGATAAGTTAGAATCAGACTGAACAATTCAATGCCATTGCTGGGATCTTTGGCCGTTACTCTAACCAATTTTACTACCACGGCAACATGCCGGCACGACTGAGAAGCAGAGCGCTGATCATTTAACGATTTTGATTAAAATATCAAATATTAAAATATTTGGATTACAAATAAAATGTACCGAGCAGTCGTTTTGTATCATGTTTATCCGTGATTTATTTGTGCTGCAGTATATTCTATTAGCTCACTAGCAGTGAATGACCCGCAGGGAATGTCAACTATAGGTTACCGTCTTTTGTTCCTACTACAAAAACTACTCATTGTGAATCTTAAACGTGAAAGTTTATTCAAACAAACAGCTTGTGTGTGAATTACTTTAGAGTATTCGTGTTATTTTTGTTGCTCTTGTCTTGTTATTAATCCAAAAATTGCCTGTGCAAAACTTCGAAGTTGAACAAAGAATGTTTGTGTACGATACATGCGTAAAGACCAAACCATTTATTCAGATGTATAGACAAATTCAGGAGACATTTCCTGATATTCCAATTCCAAATAGAGATACTAGCAGATATCTGGTTAATAACTTAGAAAAATGGGTTCGCTAAATGCTAAGAAAAGAAAAATACATGTTCCAACAGAGGAAAAAATTGACGAAATCGATGCATCATTAGAACATTCTTCTAAGAAGTATCCAAAACATGTTGCACAGCAAGTGGGTGTTTTTAAAAACCTCTTCATACAGCTGCTACAGGTGTTGTTGAATTACAACTTCATGACGACGAGCAATGCCCGGAATGTCTCAATGCCGATGAACACCACTTGTAACAAGGTTAGTGTTCGTTATAGTGCATATTAAAATTACTCATGAGTGTGTAACGACGGAGTTTTAGAATGGAACCTACCTTCCCTGAGCGACAGAGCCCAGAACATGCATACACGCGACCCGGGCCGGGTCATAAAACGGCCACTCTGTACCTCTTGAATTTTCTGCGTCATCTTCATTCTGAACTATTTTTGTTAGAAACAAACATACACAAGTACAGATCTCGTTATAGTACACGATTTATGCCTTATAAATTTATTTCCGAGGTATTCTTTATTACTGGTTTCAATTATCAAATAATTATAATTTTTCTACTGGTAAGTCGCTATTCATTTTTTCTCGTGGTCATACAAAGTACGTGGCATTTCAAAGTCATCACATAGCGATCCGCTTTTTAAAAATCTAATTGTCACTTTACCTACTATACCTTACGTAAACCTACAATGAAATATGGAAATATATGTATAATGAAAGTTTATCTAGAAGATAAAAGAACAAGCTAGCACAGTTTGTAGAAGAGCAGAGAAAACCATGTCAATGCCACAATCAGATTTTTCATTTCAAGGACCTGAAAGCTCTCAACTGCATTCAAACGCGTCAAAATGGAACCTATGTGGCTTTTGTCATTTATTCTGTCAACATCTTAAAGAGCTGAGCTAAGGAAGACATCAGGACTTGAGCTTCACGGTTAACACTTGAGGCTTACGCGGCCAACACAATGGCCACAAGAGTCATAATTTCAACAGTCTCTTTATATACCAAACTGGTCCACAAATCGAGTGCAACAAAGGGTAGGCACTCAACAAAGGCAAGGTGCATGAAAAGAACGGACGTTTGGATTTAGTAAGTTTCAACAAAGCTGGCTTTCAAACTGAAATGTTTAGTAAGCGAGTTTTATTTTACAAAGCTTTTTGGTACAATGAACAGCACGTTACTTTTTCATGCATTCTATATAAAAGGCAAGAGGTCAGTGACGTAATAGTAGTTTAAGCCCCTGGGGTAAGAAAAAAAATAAAGAAAAAGCAAAGAATAACACAACTAACAAAAGCAGATTAAAAGATCTTCCTTGAGGTAATTACACTGGTATAAAATTGGGGCCACTTAGGTAAAAGCTTCACCAAAGCGTAAACTATGATTTAAAAAGGATTTAAATTCCCATTTAGCTCGCTCTCAAACTAGTACAGTCTGCAGATGACAATAATGTGCTACATATGGACTTCCTACCCTTCCCAAGTGGCTGTCAAACTAATAAGTCAGAGTTCCACGAGGTGACTGCATTTGCCCAGTAGTAAACAAACTGTCAAAGTATGCAGATGACCGCCAAGACAAGACAGGATTTCTTGTCATTTAATCCGAACAAATTCCGGAACACTGTCTCAAGACAGATATTGATTAAAAATATTCTTGTACCTATTAAAAGCATTTCACCAAAACTAATACATCTTCTATAAGCGAAGGCATTACAGTGAGGGGTTGTTTTAGTACGATTCTTATATAAATAATCTACAAAGTAGGTTCCCTAAGAAGAATTTTCACAGGAGTGTGTGTCCTTTGAAGAACAAAGTAGTTGTTATCCTATGAAATTCGCTGCATTTGAGCAAGTTTTGAGCTTGTTTTCTTGCATGGGTTCCTAATAAATGGTTTGTCATTCTTATTTCCTGTACCTTTAAATCAGGATTCATATGTTTTACCTTCGACCAGTTGGTCGAAGGTAGTCTCGCTTATAAAATACCGAGATGTACTTAGAGGTGGTTCTGGTCCAACAAATTGAGCAACTGCTTCTTGTCCTACTAGTTCAACAGCCTTATTTTCCTCAATGCTACAATGACCTGGTACCCAAATAGTTGAATTTCATTAATTCTACCAAGCTTATTTTTATGGACCGGTCTCGAGTCTTCCCTCTCCGTGCAGAGGCAGTCAACTCTCATTCCACGATGATAATTATGATGATGATGATCCTTGTTTTATTATGTTCCGGATGAGAAATACAACTGCAATTGACGGTGGACTAGGATACACTGGATGGAGATAGAACCACGAGGCTAGTGCTGTTTCTGTGGTTAATTTACACAAAGATCTAAAAACCAGGGCTTCCACACAACACTTGTTGAATTAGGCACTCATCCACCATAAATGTTAAGTTTATAGAAGATTATGTCTACCATGAACAATTATACACACCAAATGTATAATGTAATATAAATACTATGGTCATATACGTAAATATGAAATGTGTCATATATGTAATAGACGATAGGGGGAGCAACAGAGAAAATATCATATATAATAGAAGTAAATCAGAAAGGGGAACAGACGCAGATTGTTAGAATGTAATAAAATATATTATAATATTATGTATGTAAGAAGGAATACTTGTAAGAAGACGTACAGTAAGGTACTCTAGCCCATGAACTGTAGCGGACAGTCAAATAGCTCGCAAAGCAGGATTAGGCCAAAGTTAACTGTCCGTAAGAAGAGGCTACGTCGGGCGTATTTCGTTACGCCTTTAAGTCACGGAACAAAGTTAAGTGACAGAGTGGACTAAGCGACGAAATAACAGTATCTCATGCGTACTATAGCGTTATAAACAGATTCGATTCTCGTTTGTTATGCTGCGTCTTAGTTGCTATACCGTGACCATCTAGAACATATTCATTGCTTGGAATGAACTACACATGACATTTGTCTTATTTTACATGCATTTTAGTACGTAATAACAAGAATTACTCTCTATTCCATATTAGTTCCATTAAACCTTCTTCGCAAGCATGTTATTTTACAACTTCAATGTCTTCTTATTAGTAATTTAGAAATTAAATTAGAGAGGCCATGGCCGAACGGTTAGAACCTTCGCCTCTCACCTGGTTTCGATCCCAAGTATCCGCATGTGGTATTCGTAGAGGACGAAGCGGCGTGTGGGCGGATTTTCTCCATGTTCTCCGGTTTCACTCATTTCCATCAACTGCTGCATCATCACCTTTTCATTCCTCCATTTCCCCTGCATTTCATATCATCCTCTTCCTCACTATCATACCTGCTGCTTGGCTGACCACCCGTTTCCAGGTCTTCACTCTGTTTGGTCCATAGGTTCCTGTGCTCCCCGACGGGCATCTGACGTTGCGCACTGGCTTCTAAGTCCTAGGGGGTGTCAGTCCTCCATATGGGGAGGGTAATCAGATAAGGACACAAAATAAAAAGGAGAAAATTTGAACGGGTTTTATAGACAATATTCGACAGAAAGAATTGGGATTTCAAAGATGAAAAAAAAAAAAAAAAAAAAAAAAAAAAATGTAAAATCCTCCGTACCCCACATACACACGCAATTTTTTCTTTTTATAATATTGTTACTACAGATTCCCAGAAACAAAATGGCCAACTTTTATTATTTTCAAGTGGCCATCAGTATAGTTTGCTTGCGAGTGGAAGGATCCTTTTTTTTTTTTCTTTTTCTTTTTCTTCTTCTTCTTTTTTTTTTTTTTTTTTTTTTTTTTCTTTTCTGAAAAGTGTATGCTTTAGGGGTTGCTAAATTCATTATTAATGTTTTTATTCCAATTTGTGTGGTAGGGTACGTTATATCGACGTACGATGTGACGCACCATCTTGGGACTTCCCGCATTACATCCAAATCGACCGGTATGTATGATGTTTACTACCTGCCTTTTTACTGCAGGATGGGTCTATGACGTGTTCATACAACATTAAAATCTTGATGGTTTTGTTTTCTTCCAGCGTAATACTGCCACATGGGATTCGTATAGTGCAGCTCTCTTTCAATCGATACTCGACGTCAGGCATTCTGAGAGATGTTTTATTTAAGACCAACAGGCCTGCTGCTCGCACGAAACAGGAAGAAAAACTCGATCTTTTCAGGCATACGAGAATAAACTAACGCATACATGGCTTTGAGAAATGCGCTTTGTTTTAAGTTTCATTCCTTGTAGAATAAAAACACATCATAGAGCTTTGTGTTGTGACAAAACGACAAAAAGTCCACCCCAATTACCTTTTTTTCCCTCACTTTATTTTCTTCAAAGGATTTACACAAATATACAGTTCTCTTTTACTGTCTTATCTTTCGTGATATTACAATTCACAGCTGTTTTCTTCTCCTAACCTTGACTCCATCCTTTCACTGTCTTTCTTCACTTTCTCCGTCTCTCATACATTAACTCTGACGATACAATTACTCAATACTCGTTAAAAGTTCTTCACTTCGACGTGACGTACATTTCACGACCACAGTACCACACACACACACACACACACACACACACACACACACACACACACACACACACACGCACGCACGCACACACACAGCTGTCTTACGTGATAATATTTATTCAAAGCCTAAAATTATATAACTTCTTTAATACCTGAATGAATAGTAAATAAGAATAAGAATTAATTAATTCTAATAGACCACTTTTTACTTGCAAGATGAATCTAATTTCAATTTCATGCCTAATTTTATTATTCAAAATGGGGGCATTTTGCTACGCCTGGAACCTAGATTTTCGGTAATACGAGATTAGTTTTAACGATATTTCGATTTGTAATTTTGTTGCTTCTGTCTGCATAAACAATATTATACTTTATTTTCAAACTACCAAAGCAATTTTTCCAGTAATGTTTATATTTATACTTATTGTATTTTTCTCTGGTTCAGGAAATGTAAATTTCTCTCTTACAGTAAACAGGATCCGTGTGGCGGAAAAAGTGAGACGGCAAGGGGCAACTGACAGATGTCTCGAACTATTTTCTTCCCACCCAGTAACTTAATCATGTAGTAATCGCTGGCATCTGGCGTAGGTATCCTTAATATTTAAAGACTAGAGGATCGCCAGTCATTGCTTACGTCATACCTGTACAACGGGCCAAAATAAAATGAACTCCAAGTACTTATATAATTCCCATATTTAAGGATGGTGTCATGTCTATTTAATTTGCTTTTCTGATTCCAAATGTTGATATCGTTGCATTTAAGGATAATGTTTATCTTATACCATCGATAGATGTAAGCTGTTTGCCATATTTTATTTCTTACTTTTTGTCTCCAGTTCGGGCCCTGGAAGTTTATCATTTGCTCGGACTCTCTGAGCACTATTCAGGCCTCGGCACCTCAGCATTCATTGTTAAAATTCAGACACTCATTTCACAGTTACTCTCTCTCTTGGATGCCAGTTTGTTTTTACATGGACTCCAGACCATGTGGGTATTCCCGGCAACGAGGAGGCGGATGCAGCTGCTAAGTCTGCATGTCGTCTTACGGAGTTATCCACCCGTACTCTACCTTGTGTGTGTGTGTGTGCGTGTGCGTGTGCGTGTGTGTGTGTGTGTGTGTGTGTGTGTGTGTGTGTGTGTGTGTGTGTGTGTGTGTGTGTGTGTGTGTGTGTGTGTGTGTGTGGCGATACTTCCGTCGTCATCTGTTTGCTGTCTGGCAGCAGTCATGGAAGTGTCAGCTGGCACTCAACTGCGGACAATCAAGGACTCCGTACAACCGTAGCTAACCTCTTGTAGGGACTCCCAGCGGTCCGAAGTCATCCTAAGTGGATTACGTATATTTTGCAATTGCGCCACACAAGGGCATATTTGCGTGGTGAACCGGTATCTCTCCAACGTGCGACATTCGACTCTCCGTGTCGCACATTTTTCTTTGTTGTCCGCGATGCGCTCGCGAACACCAGTCCCTTGGTCTGGGTGTTACTTTGCGCTTAACTTTGCGCGACGACTCAGCCACTGATAAGGCACTGCGATTCCTCGCCTATACTGGGTTTGTTCCACAAGTTTAGCTTGGATTTTGTCTTTCGGAGCTTTTTAGTCTTTTAGGGCGTGATGTTAGTTTATTTTAGCTTTTTAGCCTTTTAACCATTTAATGTTTTCCGTTTTACCCTTCAATTCTTAGTTTTAACTTTCGCTTTTGAGTTTTCAATGTGGAAGCTTCCGATTCTGACGATTTAGCTTTTTAGCGTTTTACCTATTTTGTATTTAGCTTTCATTTTTTAAGTTTTAACCGTTTTAAATTTCACGGTTTAATCTGTGACACTTAGAAGTTTCCTAGCTTTTCAGTTTTCCCATTTTATCTTTTGACTTCGGGCCCAAAACCGAGCGAGATGGTTCCGCGGTAACGTGTGAGGCTCACATTCGGGAGGTCATGGGTTCGGTTCCCGCGACCGACCTACGTGATCTATGGGTTTTTTCGGGGGTTTTCCCGGGTCACCAGGCGAATGCTGGGTAGGTTACTTTCATCCCACGAATTTCCTCTCCCTCCATTTCACTTCACTAATCATTTCATTCATCCTTTCTTCCGTTTGGTCTATTTCAAGGTAGAAAGTGTCAGCGGGCGTTCGGGTGCAGCATGGTGGGACGAAATGTTCTGAGTGACTCCGTCCTCTGTCACGGTAGCCGGGCTCCGGATCGTGTCCACACCGAGGCCCTTGAGCCAGGAGGGGCCCTTGCAGGCGGCGCTCTGCGCGAACAGGCGGGACCGGTGTACTGGCTGGTGTCAGGGAGTCTCTAACTGGGAAAATGTAGGGATCCTGCCCTCTGCTGTACCTGCTCTCCTGTGATCTGGCCGCCCTCTGTCTCCTCTCGCCACACCCCTCCCTCCTTCGGGGCATAGGCACCAAAGATCTCTGAGGTCGAAGTGCCGAAGTTCCCCTCCGCGTCTGTACTGTACTTTTCCTCCCTTCTCGGGCCCAAATGATCTCGTCGATGGACCCTTAAACCCTACTCACACACTCACCCACTCACTCACTCGGCACTTACCTATGCCCGTTGAAAGCAACAGTGGCAGCATGGCGCAACAAGTGAGGTGTGTAGTAACCGTGGATTTTTGCACATTCTTCAAAGAAAATACACGAGCAAGAGGCAAAATCCTTCCCTAATCATGAAAGAATACTGAAATTGACTAGTTCCATTTTTCGTGTTCTCTACAATATGTGACTGATGCCTCAGGTCAAAATAAATTCCAAATCCGACACAGTAGGAGAAGAAAATGGAATTCCGTGTGGAATATTGCCATGAAAAAAACAGATCATTGCTAAATGTTCTTGGAACCATAAAGCAATATCAAACAAGATGGTAAATTGCTTGCAAAGTTGAAGATTTCTGAAAATAATGCTACCATAGAAACCTAGCGTAAAAGGATATCAAGAGGGCTAACTGAATCAGTGGGCAATATCAAGCTGCACAACAAAAATTCAAACTGCCGTTAACTTAGTACTGAACGGGGCCAAATGGCCTCGTTGTTGACGGGCTCTTAAACTCAACACACTCCAATCCGCTCCACTTTGTATTGAAGTCCGCAACTCTCTTTCCCTTTTAGTTACCTCTACTCTTTCACCCCGCGGTCACATCAGTAGTAAACAAATTCCATTTACACTTCACAGTAAATAAATTACTTATGTCAGTATTGTTTAGAATCTTTCCCTGTCCACCGCAGAGTATGGAAGTATCATGGGAGTAATGTTGAGTGTTTCAAAGTAGAATGGCAGTATAACTTTAGTTACACGTTTTCAAAGAGAAACGCTAGAGTAATCCAGAAAACGTAAAAGTGAATTTTGCTATGGAACTAAAACTATGGCTGACACAAAATTTAATGGCGAGTGGCTCAACACAACATCCAATCAGACGCTTGCCATGCTTTGCGGTGTTGTCCAGTTAAACACGCTATGAAATCACACTATAAAGCTGGTCATATAAATATCATTTGCACCCACAAAATGTATTTTTGCACAATAGGAAAGAGAATAATAATGGTCAGTTATCTGTCAGAGGTCATTAAATTTTGTGTCTGCCTTAATATTTCAGCATGTAGTACCTACTATATTAATATATTTGTTCTTATGATTTCAGAGCGTGTTGAACTATACAACACCGTAGGCGTGGCAAGTCTGTGATTGGATTTTCTGTTGACCAGCTCCTCCTGCCACCCACCATTAAATTATGTGTCGGCCATAATTGCACATTCTGAAAATGAATTACAGAAATATATCCATCTTTTAAACTTAATTGGACAGGAATATAATTTTGAAGTAGTAGTACACAAAACTAAAGGAATGGCATACCATGGGAAATACCCATTACAAAACAAAATTGTAATTGAAAATCTAATTTTGGAGCAAGTTCAACAGTGAATCCTAGGTTATGAGGAGAGAAGATTTTAGCCATATTCAGGCAGCGGCAATGAAATGTTTACTAAGGTTGCACTAAGTTGAACAGGATTCCTAATGAAATTATTAGACAAGAAATGAATATTTAAGCAGTAAATGATAAAATAGAGCACAAACAAAAATGTAAGTCACATTTGGAACGAAAGGAAGAAAGAGGGGTTCCAGGGATGGCCTTACTGTACAATCTCAAGGGAAGATGGACACAGGACGGCCAGTTAAAGGAAGGAATTGAGGCCAGAAAAGCTCGACAGGCCTAATCTGTGAGTGGTGGCGGTGGCGGTAGCGGTGGTGGTAGCAGCAGTACTAGTAGTTGTTATAGAAGAAGAAAGGATTCACAGTACTGGTGCTTTATTCAGGTTACAAAATTATCAACTATTTCTTTGCTTCTTTGATTTTTCCCACAGTCAGGCACTAGCCAATTACATGCACTTACCACAGAAATGCTGTCATACTCTATTTTTAGCTATACATTATTCAGCACATATTGATTTAGCTCACATTAGTCCAGATGTAAATTATGGATGTAATTAAAATTCGTGTTAATGTATTTGTAAAACTGTGCGGTTATCAACTTGGCTTTGCTACGCTACTCTTGGAACTCGTTGTGTAATTTCTAGAGTTTGAATTACCTCATGCATCCTAGGAACACTATCAGTATTCAGACCCACTTCTTCGTCACCAACATCATCAGCAATATCAGGTACAACCTGAAGAAGAATGACCCTACCTCAAAGTATTGACAGGTGCTCAGGATATAATGCGTTTCGAAAATATTGATACCTCAACCAAGGGCGGCGCCGTGGCCGAGCGGTTAGCGCGCTCGCCTACCACCTAGGCGGCCCGGGTTCGATCCCAGGGACCCGCATGTGGTATTCGTGGTGGACGAAGCGGCGTCAGGGCGGGTTTTCACCGGGTACTGCGGTTTCCCCCGCCATCTCATTCCACCGGTGCTCCATCTTCATGTATCATCAGTGTCACCGCCTGCGGTGCCGTAGTAGTAAAAGCGGGCGTTAAACACTACAACAACTACCTCAACCAACATGTCTAATGTTTTGTGGTACGTCAGCTAGGATACATAGGAAAGTTTGTATAGTAATCTTACCATAAGCCTAAATCATATACCCTTTACACGGAACATGTTTCGAAAATCTTAATTTTCTCAAAAATGGCTCTGACGATTTTGAATTAAAAAAAAATGTTTAAGATTTTTTCATGACAAATTAAATGTATATTTTCAATTTCTGGAAATGTCCTCAGAAATCCTCTTCATTCTGGATGACATCTGCATAACTGGCAAACCGTATGCAATACAACAAAATCTTACTCCACAAAAAATGCATATATCCTTAAAACATACAACTTACGTCAAATGCATTTTGTTGTGGAGTGAATCACTTCCAAGATATTTGTTTATGTGTTTGCATTTTCCAATGCTGACACTTTTCTCAAATGGGAAGTTATTGTTCGTTTTCTTATGCCCTGAACATGCCAAGAGAATAGAATTTCAACACTACAACATAGCTACCAGCTCTTAAAATATTTTACTACCGCTTAAGGCTCCTGCATTATATTTCCATTGTACTCACAAAGAAATATGTAATAAAACAATTTCTGCAAATGTTCACCTTGACTAACATGAAGTACATAGAAGAACAAGCGTTTGTAAGAATAATTCGTACACAAGTAGAGAAAGTGATGTGAGTGCAACACAGATTTTTTTTAATGTAACGTACTTTCTTACTTTTTATTGCCTTCTTTACCTACCTATTGTGAATGTTATTAATGTCTAAACATACAACTTTTAACAATCACTAATTGGTAGTGCCTTTGAAGGCTTTATCCGGTAAAAGTAACTGAAATAACTCACTTGATTTTTAATGAACGAACGAGGAAGTTTGGGTAATATGGAATATTCAAGCTACTTTCTTGTTTGGTGCTGCTATCTAACGGTTTCTACAAGAAATACATGAGAGGTTTGTGCTACGTGGTGTTTGAGTGTGAATGATTAGGTATCTGATTTCTATCATCTAAAATATTTTGAAACCAAGTTTTTAAATATTTGTGAAAAATATTGAGTGTATATTATAGATGAAAACTAATATGGTTATAACAAATGTTGAACCATTCGTGCTGCACAGACCTTTCGTTTTCATATTATTTTATTTTCGTGCAGTAGCAGTTTGTTTCAATATGGCGTGGCGGGTAATATGGAATACTGGTATCCCATGTTGCCCTCCAAGTATTGCATAATATCTGCATTGTTCCTGATGAAAAATTTATAACTTAAGAAATTTTTATAATTCATTTAAACTTTTTCTGCAGAAATGCCAAACAAAAATTACAGTAATGGGAAGAAGATATTATCTCGGATGGAGATGCAGAGTGCATTTTCTGTAATGGCAAGTTTTCGGAAGACAGAAAAAGGGAAGTTTAGGTCCAGTGCCTAATGTGTAACATGTGGGCACACAATGAGTGCGCAGGAGCGGAAAATCTTGATTATGTTTGTGATTTCTGCACATAACGTTTTCAATGCAAAGTAGCACTATATTTTGTACCTTATGTTCATACTACTGTAATCCAATTCAGTGCATTATTGTGTGAGAAAAAGTTTTAGCAAGAAATAAATAAGCTCTTATGTAAATTTGTTACTTGAAAAAAGTATTAACTGGGAAATTTATGTAATATTCCATATTACCTTTCCTAATCCACATTACCCGCAATAAACAATTGGACACTTTTTATCGAAAATTAACAACAAATTCTAATTTCGTTTTGTTCAAAGTAACTTATAAGAAGTTTCTAATTAGGTTCAGTTTATTCACTAAAAACATAATTAGCGAAATTATAATATTACCTCAAATACGGCGGAAATAACATCTAGTATCCCATCTAGTATGCAAGTCAACACAAAAAGGGCATTCTTACCCTTGTAAGAAGACACTAAGTGCTAACCTATTATCTGATTTTTAAATACAACAAAAGAATAATGACGTAATATATACTGTTAATAACACCGTCCGCAGTAGAAAAACCAATGCGTACTCTGTGTAGAACTTACAATAATGTTTTAAAAAGTAAATTCGTGAGGGTATTTTAAAGATACCCCAAAGAATTGATTAAATTCTTTTTAAAACGCTATTCATTTTCAATTTTCCAACTTCATAGAAAGTTATAATAAACTATAGTTGTATAGGGTAGACAACGTAGGGGGACACTTCGCGTGCTACGACCTGTGTGAAGTCTATTGCAGCTACCAACCCCAAGAAGAAGAAATGAACTGAAGGAGGCACCGGAGGCTACGGGGCACAGAGAGTCAGGCCACAGAGAAGCGTGGAAGTCCCTAATAGTTCCTGGCTCGATACAGAAAACCTAGAAGTATACCTGAAACGTCAAGAGGCAATAGAATGAGAAGGAATGGAAATGCGATAAATGAGAAACCACCCCAGCATTCGCTTACCGACCAGCGAAAACCACGAAAACGCCAAGAGAGAATGGGCGGACAACGGGAATCAAAGCTGGGACTCCGGAATGCGAGCCTCACACTACCACGGAACAATTTCTCTCGGTTATAACAAATTATAAGAAATATACAGTAAACGGTTTACAAACACTAAATGAATAGGAAAGTGTTGAGTATTCCCTTAAAGTCTTCAGCTGATGCTGCGCCAATGTCGTTAAACCATGCTCCCGAACATGTGAGAGTAGGAGAACCCGCCCATGGTTTGCAGTTGAAAAATTTACCTTTACAAATTAGAAATTTCAGCAGTTTGATTATTGACAGATGAATTCACACTCATTAAGGCGATCGTTAGCATAAACAACGTAAAACGGTCTTTTCATTCTGGAGAGAGAGAGAGAGGGGGGGGGGATTTCAAGGGCTCCTGTTAGCAGTTTTCGGTATATAATTAAGGTTAAAACAAGTGCCGCTAATAACATCCTATTGTCCAATCTACTCGGCGATAAAGGTCAACACCCGTGAACTTTCCACTTTGTTCTTCAATTTTTGCGTTATCGTTTCAATCAAATACAGGTTCTGTCGCGTCTACATGTGATGGGAATGACATCGTCAAATAATGCGAGATAAAACACGGCAGGTGTGGAGAAAGACTGAGAGCGATTCTTCCCTCAATTTTTATTTTTAAAATAGCGGATAAAAATAATGGACGTGAGTGGCATGCCGCACATAGAGGTCTGCAGTTGGCAGCAGTGCTGCTGCGTGTAATAAGAATAACTGAGATGAGCAGTATGCAGCAGTAAAATACTCACACAAACTCGTGAAAAATTCTAGCAATGTTTAGTAAATCTACACATTAATTCGCTCTGCTTTTACGGTGCCCTGAAGAATTTACAAGCGAAAGCAGATTTCAGCGAAATGAACATTAGTCCAACTTGTATGTATGAATCGATGAAAATAGAAGCGGATTTGGGGATCCCGTCTTACGAAACTTTGTCTTAAGACTGTCAAGTTTAAGTTAAATTCTGGCACAATACCCCTTGTGGGACTTGGCTACCAACTTGGGTGCCGACATCACCCCCAGTTGCGTATGACAAGTTTCCACCTGACACAGGACGGCAAACACCAAACGCTGTTGTTATTTTTCTGAAAACCCATCAAGTATTTTTACTTGTACCACATTGTCAATATCGAACTTAAGTGAATAGGATATTTAAACCACTTTGTGGACATTTTCATTGCGACTATCGATCATAAATAAAATTACTCCGTGCGAAGAAAAATTTACCCAGACAAACAGGACTGTCAGATCTTGTAACTTAAAGGTGTGGTTCTTAAGATGACGGGTGTGAGAAATGTTCAAGGAAGGGTGAGTGAGTGAGTGAGTGAGTGAGTGAGTGAGTGAGAGTGAGTGAGTGGGCGAGTGAGTGCGAGTGAGTGAGGTTTACTACCCTGTCGACTACTAAATCACTTGGGCCAGTTGAAAGATGGAGAAAATAAATAAAAACCACATAATGAATCTTGGTATAAAATACGACAAAATTAGTTCTCAGTCACTTTCCAGAGAAATGAAGCATTAATTGTTTTAAAAAGTAGTACCAACAACAAAAGTAATCGCCATAATAACACACACTACCCCCTTAATGCCTGAATTACTTTCCGCTTCAAGGAACAAACCTAAATCCAGGTCATTAGCTTAGTATGGGTTAAGTTTTGTTATACATGGCATAGAAAATAACCTTAACATTTGCAATTAACTCCTTCATTTCTCACAGTTTCATTTTACAAACGTGTATTATCCATTACCAAAGTTAGTTAAATTGTAAGAACCCAAACACTATGATTCAATTTCTACTATCCATTCTAAGGTTGATCCGCGCGAAACTGAACCCAGGTGGCCAGTGCACAGTTATAATGTATCCTTCCGCCATTCGCGCCAGAAATACTGTCACAACCATGTAGTGAGTGCATGCGGTACGTAACAGAAAGAATACGATCCCTTATTCCGTCAATTTAAAGAGTGACTAACATGTAACTAGAGACGATAAGATTGATAGTCACAACAAAATAAACGATGCACATGTCATAATTATTATTTATCTTTGCGAGCACTGTTTATACTGGTATTCGAAACACCGGTGAACTCAGAAGTTAATTTCGCTGCTTCTTTGACGGGAACAGTTGGATATTTCTCACACAACTTATAATACACGTTAAACACTATTGTTTTTTCACCACTAGTCAATGGTTTTCCCACGTTATGCTTTGCATAAGTCGACGAAGACGCAAGAGCAAATTCACCGCGGCCGTCCGTCATGATTCTAAATAGAAACTGCTGGCTGTAAACAATACTCGGATATCAGTTCCTCACACGAGTTGCATGTTGGGACTTATAGTTCTGTTTATCAGTATACATCAGCGTTAATTAACCTCTTAGGTGTTTGTGTAGAATATTACATCATTTAACGATAAATTCATTCTAAAACTCAGATTACTAGGATGGGACTACTTCCCTGCAGGCATTGCTACCGTGTTGTACCACGGTGCACTGGTCACATGGGTTTGTTTTGACGCGGACAAACCTAAGACTGCACTTGGTATAGTTCTGTGTTACCACTTCCAGAAATGTGTTTCTCAGTTTTCTTGTACACAGAGACTTTCTGAGCATCAGGATTTGAATTTTTTCTTGTTTCCATACAGTGTGGTCGGTATTTAAAGGGGACTCCAAAGATTACACACTTACGTAAAGAAATAAGTCGCTATGATGCCAATCCAATTCGCCGCGTTAGGAGTTATGGGGTTAAATGTGTTTAGTTCAATTATAAATATGATTTATTTCATTTATGTTTATTAGTCCCATTAATAAAACATACAATATGCACCAGTCACAGGAATTGCAAGCTATTATGGCTTAATAATAAAAGTAGCTGTAGTATTTTAGCTAATATACATCAATTGTATTTTTGCTTTCTGTACGACGTACATTGCGCCCATGAATTTGACACCGAGATTTCACTGGGAATACACGTTTAGAGACCGCCTGAATAAATTTTTCAGAAAAAGTGTGTGTGTGTGAAGAACTCAAAAACGAAAAGGGGGTATTTCTTTTTACTGCTGTACCAGGAAATAAGACAGCTCGGAGAGGTGCAGGGCTCCTTCGCTCCCTTTAAATACGCCCGTGGTTTGATTGTTTCAAATGCTAACTCCACGACCGCTTTCATGTGTGCATACTTGTGGGTAATGCCCAAACTAAATGAGAGATAAACTTACAAAATCCGTAGCTTTTCATTACGTTCACCCACGTGTTGCCTCAGCCACGCCTTTTCACGTATTTCTCGCTGCGTTTTTGTTTTGTTTGGGGCGTCGGGTCAACGAGCAAGTACCTCCCCACTATAATTGGGTAATGGTGCATAAACTCTGCTCCGAGCAGCTAAGGAACGCGAGTTTTGCTTTGACTCTCGCGTTTTTTGTTCGCTGTGTATTTAAGTGCATTGTTAGCAAGGCATTGTTTCTGAAGGTGGGGTTGGCAGCCTTTGTTTCTGGACAGAATCTGCTTCTTTCATACAAGCTACACTTGCTTTTTTATGATCATGTATGTAATTATAAACACTGCCTTAAGGAAAAGAAAATTTCTCTTTAAAGAAACCGCTCTTAAAGCAATGATTTCAAAATGTCTGTTGTTAGTGCTTTCTCTTGTCCTAAGTAACACTCTTAATGCGGTTTTCTTTTTTAAGGTTTAACGTCTTTTAGCCAGTCAGGTCACGTCAGAAAATGAATTAAATAGGTGAAGTGTTGCTCAGATGAGCCCGGTGCCCATAGAGCTTAGAGTTATCCGATGTTCATTTTTCAGTATAAAGAAAACATCCGTGACCCTGAGATGGATCTATTGCGGGCTATCACTCCCACAGGGGGAAGGGATGAAGCGAAGTGAGACCGGAGGCTTGGCAGAGAGCGACGCCCAGAGACGCACAGAAGTCCTTAATAGGTACATGTATTGACACGTGGCGCACAACCGAAGTGTGTCCTCTTCCCAGGGAGAAGGTGACGAGGCGAATCTTGCGGCCCGGACAGCAACTTCCAGGAGTGGCCAGGGAAGGTGGGTTTTCAGAGCGCAAGCATTTGTGCCATCTGTCCGCGTTCGCCGGAACGTACCTATTGGTCTACCAACCATAACCTGAAAGATGACAACCAAGTCAGAGTGGTCGGTCGACGGGGATCGAACCCAGAACCACCCGAATGCGAGTCGCACACGTTGCCGCGGCGCCACCTCTCTCGGTTAACCCACCCTGACTGAGATTCGATCTCGGGAAGTCTTCAATGTGAGGTAGACATATCCCCACACCCCAAGGCGGCCTACGTAGGTATTGTTGTAACTAGTAAAGGCTATTGTGGTTTCCTATGTTTCTACTTAAGTGATATTGGATTTTAAGTGCTTTAGTTCTTAATTCCAAACCGAAATAATGTTAATAGCAATCCATTTTAAGAATGAGAATAAGATAGATACATTATACACTTATGGGTTATCCACTAGCTGGGTTATCCGATGTTGCATAGTTTCTTTTTAAACACGAATGACGAATTAACTAATTCTACAATGATATAGAGGAATTTTATGCGAAATCCTCCTCGTTTCCCCCTTATGATAATTGTTATCCCTTACAGCTCAGGCTATTCCTAATAATGAATGAGTTTCCTCTGATATTGACACAAAAGGGTGTAAAACATCGCGGGAACGTCTGACCTCTTTAACTCCCCCCCAACATCTTCAAAGTACAGGAAATGCTGCATAGCGTATAAGTAAACCTTGGCGGTGGAACAAGCCGAAAGTTGATTTAAGGAGTTCAAAGGTCGTTTCGCGACCGGTATCACTGGAGGGTTTATGTCTGTGTCATCACCGCCTACCTCATTTCTAACAAGATATTACATGGTTTTGTTCCAGCCAACATTGAACGACTTTATTGTTGATATGCCGCATACAACTAAAAAACTAGTGTTTTCTTATCTACATTTTTATGTTATATACATTTTCTGTTATTATTATTATTATTATTATTATTATTATTATTATTATTATTATTATTATTATTATTATTATTATTATTATTATTATTATTATTATTATTATTATTATTATTATTATTATTATTATTATTATTATTATTATTATTATTATTATTATTATTATTATTATTATTATTATTAATTTATTTGTTATGATTAGAGATTTAGAGCGTGCCAAAGTTCTAGAAGGCTTACGACATAAACATAACAAACATACCTTGACATGTGACAACTCTCTTAACCAACAAATCAAATTATTTCAAATGTATAAAATCAGTTGATACTGTGCTAGAGGATAAACTGGTCAGTTGTAGTCCCAATCTTGAAGAGTTCCATGATGTCAGGAATCTTGAGAATGGCATTTCAGTGCTTGTTAAGCCTTTTACTGTAGATATAGTCAACGTAATAGCTAACTTCCATGTGAACTCATAGATCTACAAACAGATCTAGTGAGATAAAATAAGTGAAGAGATTTAGTTTGCACAGATGTATTCAAAGAACAATGTAGATAATATTCGTATGTTGGTTTAAGAGAAAGTGCTCCTTCTGTTACACTGTACAGCAATATTTTGCTCCACATATGCCTGTGAACATTTTTTTTTCTGATGAACATTGAAAAGCTAAGACTAAGGTCTCGCGTTCAGTGCAACTCCATATTGCTCTTACAGATGTTGGGATGATGATGATAATGTGTGTAATTCCGATTTCACATAGTAAAAGCATGACCACTTCTTTTCTGCTAGAAACAAACGCGGCGATCGTTAACTGTAGCAATCCGCCACTGTGAAAAGTTTAAGAAGCGAGGCGGTTGCACTCCTCCAACCAGCAAGGATGTTACGCGGGTTGCGTGCGCAGTGGATACGGAGCACACACTATTCTACCCGCCCAAGATTTATAGCCTCAGTTAATTGCAGTTTAAATGCACCAAATAGAAAGAACAGTGTTTTCTTAAAGTTTATAATCCATATTATTTTATTATGAAAACGTTAAGTTTTTAATCTTTATTCGATTTCACACAAGTATTATCTTAAGCAGTCATCTTATATTGCTTAGAATAAAATGTAGTCGGTTTTTGTCCTCACCAAGCATTCTCTACGGGGTTTAGAATCTCTGGCGTAGATCCTTTAGTGACATCTAGTGCATGTAATATTATTTCTTCAATTTTCGATGATTTTAAGTTAATTATAAACTGAGATCACATAAGCCTACAAAATATAGCACTGCTGACTCACCAGACACATAACTGTTTTAAAATGTGAACCTTTCAGAACTTTTAATCTTAAACACAAAAGATAAAAGATTCTTGAGAAGAAAAGGCTTGTGGGCCGGTCTGCGCAGGTCGAACATACCAGAGATTCCTACCACCGAATGATTGAAGGCCGGTCTACATAACGTCAGAGTAAAACACTGCAGCCAACCCAGTAAAGAAACTTCTCTTGTGGGCGCACCAACTCGATTCATACGGCCCGAGGCGGAGACCACAAAAACTGGGGCCCTTTGACGTCCCTAATACCATTCTCATGAAACACAAATCAAAGGCTATCCAATCAACCAGAAAGTGCCGGTTACGAGATAAAGGGTATAGACTAGAATTCTGTTTGGTGTGTGTACGTGTCTGTGTATGTATGTGTATGTGTGTGTCTGATATTGACGTATTGTCACTTAAAAGCCTTAGCGTACAGTAAATACGTAACTTCGGTAAACCAGCTCTAAATAGCTGTTTACGACTGATTGAACATTAGCATTGTCATCGGAAATTAATGAACCTACTCATTAGACTATGAAACCGCGTACTGAAACATTATAAAGGCAAAGCTTATTGTTAGAACCTAGTATAAATTACTTCTAGTGGGCAAAATACAAACAATATTCTTGGTTTTCAATAAAATAAGAGTTCACTTAATTGTATTTCTGTTGAAGTAGCTTTGAAATGGCTACACAGAATGTGATGTCCAATACCTTAACTGAAAATTTACCGTGCCTTTATCGAACTATGTGAATTAACGATAAAAATCAGACGGTATGATTCGCATAAGATCCTGTAAAAAATATCGTTTAATTACTTTCTCTACTACGTATATAGCAGACGGGGGAAGTATGATATTCCGCTCCAAATTTCGATACCAAAGTATAATGTTTTGAGACCTCTTGTAATCATAAAAGCATTCTTAGAATGCGACGTGTGAACAGCATTATAACTTATGATTTATTCATAAACAACGAACATCTGGTCGCAATAATTCTTGATTTACAAAATGCTTATGGTATGGAATTGAAGGAGTGAGTCATATAGTGGTACTTGACTTTGATGAAGATACAAAGAGAATACAGAAGGCTGAAGCAATAATCAAATCTTTAATTATGAGGTTGCTACATAGCGGCATTGAAATTCTAATTCCATGACATCATTAGAAGCATAGGTATGTCAGTTCAAAAATGCAAGATAATGGTAAAAACAATGTAATAACAACGAATATATGGTTAATATCACAACAATTATTTAACACACGATATCCACATTTTTGTGAGTAAGCCTTTGTCTACTGTTTATGATTTACCAGTTTTAAAAAATATACAAAAATCATTGAGAATGAAGATGATTTCGCAATGTAAAATTAAAGGCTGAGGCATTTTTAAAAAAGCAAAAATAATGAAAGGAAACCTGCTTTGTGTTAATCAAAATAATTGTTCAGAAAAATAATGTTGTTACACATTTTGTTGTACGTAGAAACCAGATGTAAGAGTCTAAAGCAATAGTCAAGTCTTTGTAATACGAGTTGCTGTATGCTTGCTGTGAAATTGCACTCTCGTTGCTCAAAATCGTGAGAAACAGAATATATTGGAAAATTCAGACCAAGAGCAGCGAATATCCCGGCAATGCTTAATACCGACATAACTTTTTAATATAAATTGTGTTTTTAACGAGAGATACATGTCAATAGCAAATATTTTGTTTCTTATGGTTTACCAGTTTTACAATAATATACAAAATTATTCTTAATGAATGGGAGTCACAGGGTATTCACAGATAATTCAAGATTCACGTTTTATTAGTGATGCAAATATCGTAAACATATGGTATTTTACCCAAATTTGTAGGGCCATTTAATTACGTAAGTTTCAGGTGGAGTAGTTTTTATTAATCTTCTTCTTCTTCTCTTCATGGAGTAGGAGAGTCCCCTTACTTTTGGTCGACCGACATCTCTTCTCCCTTGTGGGCCCAAATGACCTCGTTGTCGACGGGCCGCTAAACCCCACTCACTCACTCACTCACTCACTCACTCACTCACTCACTCACTCACTCACTCACTCACTCACTCACTCACTCACTCACTCACTCACTCACTCACTCACTCACTCACTCACTCACTCACTCACTCACTCACTCACTCACTCACTCACTCACTCACTCACTCACTCACTCACTCACTCACTCACTCACTCACTCACTCACTCACTCACTCACTCACTCACTCACTCACTCACTCACTCACTCACTCACTCACTCACTCACTCACTCACTCACTCACTCACTCACTCACTCACTCACTCACTCACTCACTCACTCTTCTCCCTTGTGGCTTGTAATCCAATACCTGTTTCGGCAGTCGTTTCTTGTTCATTCTTCTTAGATGGTTCGACCGACGAATTCTGTATTCCTTTATTTTATCTATTATTTGGAGCAGGTTTAATTCATTCCTTAAATCGCAATTTCTATATCTATCCAATATTAATTTATCCAATTTATTAAAATCTTCATGACCGCCCCCATAGCGCAGTTGGTAGCGTGCCTGCCTCTTGCCTCGAGGATCCGGGTTCGATCCCCGGAACGGATTTTTTTCCCCCGCTGGGAGTTCTGGTACGAGGTGCACTCAGCCTCGTTAGGTCCCTAAGGGGCCAATTGAGTAGCTATCCTGATAGAAAGGTAGCGTCCCTAAAAGGTCAAGTAGTCGCCTTCCAGTAGGAGGAGTCGCCGTGCTGACCCCCGCTAACCCCAACCTGCACTCCTCCGTGTCCTTGGCTGTGGCTGGAGAACGCAGCGGCCAGGCGAATGAGGGTAACCTCTCCATAGAGGAGACGCCCGAGGGATAAATAAAAATTAGTATCTTCATATATTAAGGTTTTATCTGGTGACGGGTTATTTTGGAATCTCCCTCTCTCTCTCTCTCTCTCTCTCTCTCTCTCTCTCTCTCTCTCTCTCTCTCTCTCTCTCTCACATACACACACACACACACAATCACACACACACACACACACACACACACACGGACTTCGTTCTAAACTCCTTTTTAGGTTCAAGCTCCTCAAAATGTGTATTATGAGTAAAATATGGATATCGAATTATGTTTTACACAATACGTCCTTCACGAGCGAGATGGCTTCACGGTAACGTGTGAGGCGCGCATTCGGGAGGTCCCGGGTTCAATTCCCGTCGACCGCCCACTCTGGTTTTCCCGGTCACTAGCCGAATGCCGTGGTGGTTTCTGGTCTACCATGATTTTCCTTCCACCATTTCTCTTTCATTCAGTTTCCTTCTCATGTCCCAGGCATGCTTTCAGGCTTCGTGGCGTATAGTGGTGCCGGACAAATGGCGTGGATGCTTGCTCAAAGGAAAACGCAGTCGAGTCGTTCATCCCCTCTCTAGCCAGCTCCAGCTGCGAGACGGGTCTTTCAGGCTGGAACTGTAAGAGACTTCCGGGCGTCTCTGTAACCTGTAACTTGTTTAGGTTCCTTCACTCCACCCTTTCATCCTGAATGAACCTATGTGCGGGAGATGTCCCTCCCTGTTGTATCACCTATACCTATATTCCTGCTGCTAGCTTAAATAAGTAGTAGAGAAAGTAAAAATGGTTCACGTCGCCTAATTCCTCTCTTTCGTTAAATCAAATACGCTGTTAAAGCACTCGGAATATTCCAAGGAACGTTTCAAGTGTTCGTGGCACAAAACTCGATGAATTATACGGAAAATCCATTGCAATTAGTTAATAAGAGCAGCGTTTGAATTAGATCATAGGTTTTAGCTTACAATGACCGTGTTCTGGTCAGATTTAGAAACCAAGCTCTAAATTACGGCTTTCCGCGGAGCTCGTGTTAACTGCTCTGATTTATTGTGTTTCTACAAGAGCCTCAGCAAAAACGTTTGGAATTGGCGGAATTTGTGGTCGACTCTCTCTGGGTGCCCCAGAACCGCACTTGCTCTTAATCAGAGTGTAACGTGTTCGATATCACTTCGAGTTTTCTTTCCAAATTAAAGGTTTTCGCGACTAACGTACAAAACTCGGAAAATAAGAGTGAAGACAGTGAATGGTAAATCGGGAGACTGCTAATAGTGACAAAACGAATCTGATGTGCTGCACTCACATGACTTTCTCTACTCTTGTACTAATACTACAAACTGTTATTACTCTATCTTCTTCATGTTAATCGAGATAAAAATTTGCAGAAATTATCTTATTGCTAATGTCCTTGTAGGTGCAAGGGGATGGAAATACAGTAGGCTTTGAATGATAGTCAAATCTTTTAAAACTGGTCTCTGTATAAAGTCTTTGAAATTCTGTTCTGTTTGCACAGCCAGGAGATAAAACATTGAATAACTTCCTTCCATTCGAGAAAAATATAATTATTGCCAAACTCACACAAATAAGTGGTTCCGAAATGGTTCACTCCACAAAAGTATTCATTTGGACATAACTTGTGTGTTTTAACGAGATATACATTTTTTGTATGGTAAGATTTGGTCTATCTCTTACGGTTTACCAGTTATTGAAAAGTCATCAAGAGTAAACGGACTACATGGCTTAAAGTCAGAAAATTCAAAATATGTATTTAATTTGCCATTAAAATACCTCAAACATATGGCATTTAAATTAAAATCGTTAGAGCCATTTTTGAGAAATTTAAAATTTTCAAAAAATTGTCCATGTAAAGAGTAGTTTAGGATGGAAGGATTTTCTTCAAAATATTTGTGTTGCATTCTTGAAAGATATTAAACTTAAATACTACCTTTGGTTTTTAATAGATTTTTCGTTTTTGAGTTATGCTGTTCACAGACAGACAGACAGACAGACAGACAGACAGACAGACAGACAGACAGACAGACAAAGTAATAATGCAAGGCAAGCTTGGGGCAGCTGCTGAGCAGAAAGAAGAGAAAGCCATAAAACATCACTATTTCTGATTTTCCTTTCCAGACAAAAATAGTAGTCTGCCAGAAAACAGCAATTTTTACTTTCTCTACTCCGTCCTTAGAGTAAGTAGGGGAAGTATTGTATTCCACCCAAAACTTCAGTTCGGAGATTAAACCAGAAATATGTGTTTTGAAACCTTGAGCGCCTTAGCTCGCCGGCCTGGTATTTGGTGTGAAGTAGCTCAGGCACCTACCGCCCTTTGTTGTTCGTTCCGCCTGGCGTCACAATACCAAATTCTGTATTTATTTGTTTCAGTTAACCTCCATGGACCATTTTTCGGAAATGCTGATTTTGTCAAAAATGGATCTAACGATTTTGATTAGAATAGGATACATATGTTTAAGATATTTTCATGACACATGTAACGTGTATTATGAATTATCGGGGAATGTCCTCTTAGGTCCTCTTCAAACTGAATGACTTTTGCATAGCTGCAAAATGCACAAATATAGCTTGTGCAGGAGCCCTTTCCGAGGCGCTTCTTGCTTTTGCTTGTATTTTCTAACTCCTCTCAAATAAGAATACGTTATATGCGTGTTATCTTTATCTCTTGCCCATGCAAAGAGAACGGAATTCCAAACCCATTACATAGTTTATTGTACTATATATCCCTGTTCCCATTTTACCTACAAGGGAATATGTAATAAATCATTTCCACAAACGCTTACGCAGAGAAAGTCACGTGAGTGTAAAACAGATTTATTCTCACGTTTTATTGGTTGCAATAACTACAATAACAATTGGCACCAAAATACTTAAAACTGACAGGCAATTTCGCGCTGTTATTGGCACTATTAGTAATGACAAACATTGAAGTAGACACGATTATTTATTCATTTACTCCTTAAGAACACGTTTGGATATGATATAACATAAACCCCTCGGCACAACAGCCCATCCGGGCTACCGCCCGACCACTGCGTCCCCCTCTTCTACCCACCACAGACGTCATGAGTGGGGTGCAGTACTGGAGGTGGGACGTGGTCAGCGCCCCGGTCCCTCCCGGACGGTTATGCGGTCTTCTCGACCAAGGGCCCCTTAGGGAAGCAACGAGGCTGAATGCACCCCGGACCAGGTGTCCCAGCGGGAGGAAATCCCCACGCCAGTAAACCGGATATCAAACACGACCCATCCTGCCCCCCCCCACCCCCCCCCACCCCACTTGGTCGCGGAGACGACCACATGATATAACAGCACAGATAAATCCAATAGGCATATACCATACACTAAGTTTAATAAATGCCACTAAACTGTAACTATATATTTACTTCTACTATATGCAGTAAGTATAGGAAGTATTGTATTCGGCGCAAAAATTCGATGTCGAGTTTTCACCGGAAATATATGTGTTGAGGTCCCCTGAATCCAAAAAAGCATTTTTTAGAAAAAGGCCTGTGTGTGTGTGTGTGTGTGTGTGTGTGTGTGTGTGTGTGTGTGTGTGTGTGTGTGTGTGTGTGTGTGTGTGCGCGCCTGCGCGCGCGCGTGTTTGTGTGAGTATTTGAACAGCATACGCTTAATACCTTTAAGGATGCGACAAGATTTTGAAGAAAATTGCTCCACCCTAAACTACCTTTTACATGGAAAATTTTTCAAAAAGTTTGATTTTCTTAAAAATGGCTCTAAAGATTTTGATTAAAATGCCATATGTCTGAGATATTTTTATGACAAATGAAATGTATATCTTGAATTTTCTGGCTATAGCCCATGAAGTCCTATTTACTCTGGATGACTTTTGCAGAGCTGGTAGTCCGTAAGAGATAGACCAAATCTTACTATGTAAAATGTAAATCTTGCTAAAACACAATTTATGTGTAAATACAATTTTTGTTGAGTGAACCATTTCGGAGGTATTCCTCGCTATTTGTGTCAGGTTTGGAGAACATATTTCTGTCAAATGCAACATCGCTTTTCACATTTTATATGTTAAACGTGCAAAGAGAGCGGAATTTGAAAGCTTTAAAACATTTGACTATCGCTCAAATCCTACTGTATTCCCATATACCCGTTGCACGCGCAGGAAAACAAGTAACAAGGTGATTTGTACCAATATTTATCTGAACTAACACGAAGATAGGAGAATAAGAGTTTGTAAGAATGGTTTGTACAAGAGTAGAGAAAGTCATGTGAGTGCAACACCTCAGATTTTATAAATTTGCGCCTTCAGTTACTATATTTATAAATTTTATGGCAAACCTGGTGTAAGATTTTAAGTAATCGTTCTCTTGAATGCGTTTTACAGCTCCACGGTGGCTTGTTATTATTATTGAATCCGTTTTGTTTTAGCATTAAACTGGCTACTGCTGTGTTAGCAATAATTCTAGGAATTTTAGTTGAGTGCTGTGTGTTCGTACAGGTGGGAAGTGGAAAACAATAAAACCATCGTATTGTTGTTAATGAAAACGAGTGATGAGATAAGTGGTCGATTTCCAGTGGTAAATCGATAGTTTTTTTTCCTAGTTGATCATTTACCATACGCTTTACTAAACTAAGTAGTCACTATTTCATCATTACAGGAACAATGCAATTGCAGGCATTAGGAAAGGAAAGCGGGTATTATAAACTTCCACAGGTTGTTGTCAACAATGGCTCATTGGCTCAAGAGTGCGAACTAGTAATTACATACTAGGGCTAATATCATGTTAATAAGCAATACCGGGAGAGCAAAAAAAGCTGTGACGGGCGGCGCGGTGTTTTGCTTATCGGCGTTTTCGGCGCTCGCTGCCATCTGCTGCTATCATAGAAAGGCGCGGATGAAACTATATAACATTTTTAAAACTTCTTTTAAAGGCTTTAGTTACCAACTTTAAGAAAGGAGATGCTGAAACTGGTCACCGTCGTCCATACATATATTTTGGCACCTATTTAGGAAACTATCCATCACTCGCCGTAGTTCACGTTGAGAAATGCTAGTAATTTCCTGGAGGATATTTTGTTTTAATTCTTCCAGAGTGTGTGGGTTTATCTTGTACATTTTATAGTTTAAGTTACCCTAGAAATAGAAATCGCTTATTGCAGCTCTGAGAAACCTTTCTCCGCTAACGGCGCACCATACACCAATTTTTTCGTCACGAAGGGTTACTTCATGAACAGTATTGGGTTCTGCTCCCTGTTGATTTTGATCCGTGATTTTGCAACAGTTCATACGGCCAATCTTTCGATGAGAAGAATTGAATGTGTGAGAGGTAGAACTGGAACTTAAAAATTCAATGCCACAGCCGGGATTTGAACCACAGATCCTCCGCTCAGTTACCAATTGAATGTGTATTTCAGGACAGAATTATTTGTAGAGATAAAAAAAAGAAAGAAAGAAGAAAAAAAAAAAAAAAAAAAAAAAAAGAAACCAAAAATGTTCTATCTGAAAGGTAGTCCGCGGTGAGGGGAATTTCTTTAAAATCTTCGTGTCGCATCCTTGGAAAATGCTGAACATTAATACAAAGTTTAGTAGTTCACCAACTTTTTGGTTTGAGCTATTTTATTCACACACACACACACACACACACACACACACACACACACACAATCACACACACAGACACACACACTCACACACACGGATCTTTTTCTAAAAATGCTTCCGTTTTAATTCAGGGAGCCTCAATATATGTATTTCTGATACTGAAGATTTATGCACATATTTCGGCACCTATTTGTAGTGTTTAACGCCCGCTTTTACTACATACGGCACCGCAGGCGGTGACACTGTTCATACATGGAATGAAGGTGGAACACCGGAAGAATGAGATGGCTGGCGAAACCGGCGAAAACCAGCCCCAGCGCCGCTTCGTCCATCGGAAAATCGCACATGCAGTTGCCTGGGATCGAACCCGGGTCGCTTTGGTGAGAAGCGAAAGGTAAACGCGCGGCCATTTCGGCACCACCGAGAGATGGTGCTGGCAACCTACTTTCAATATCCATACTCTACTGTGGCAGTACCAGGTATCATGCACACTCTGAGTAAATAAAAAGTGTGTGTAAACGGAATCACGCTAAAATAATCGTTACAGATAGTGGTATATGCAATTATTTAACAGGAATATCATATTGTTTCACTGAAACCTGAAGATGGTGAATTGAAATTTGGTACTACACCTGGTTTCTGGAACATAATTTTTCAAGGCATTTTTGAGAAAGCAGGAACTTAGGATAGAGTGGGGACAAAGTCCCGTCACCCCTATAAATTAATAGTATACGACAGAATTGTAGTTTGGAAACCTGAGGGTTCAATGAGACATCTTGGTTTCAGCAAGATGGAGGGCTTCCTCATTTTGCCATTTTGGTTCGAGAATCCCAACGAGGTGTTCCCAGAACGCTGAATTGGCCGAGGAGTCCATTGCCAGCTCGGCCACCTCGGAGGCCCTCATCTAGTGACACGTAACAATTCGCTCTGGGGATTCATCAAGAACATCGTCGCAGAACATGGTTATAATACGACTGCTGAATTGAAAGAAGCTGTAAGACTTGCTTTGAGAAAGATTAATCCAGCAATGCTAAAAATAATATTCCACAGAACTTGGTGATGGATTATATTGTGTTCTGAGCATAATGGATCCCATACTAATGTTTTAGACATTTATATGAAATAAATATGCCTACATTAAAGCAAACATGTATAGAAAGCGAATTTAGAAAAATGCAAGGGTATCATGATTATTTAACCAGGCCTTCGTAGCTTCCTCTTCTTTCCCTCTCTTCACCCCTCTCCAATGACAGCAGTATTCAAACTATTGGCTGGGCACAGTTATATTTAATGACACCTCGGCATGAAAGGAAAGTAGTGATTACTTCTGACGGTTTACTAAATCGTTATTCAACTGTTATTTGACTCACATCATGTCGTATTCACCAGAAACTACACGGGGCCAGATTATTGGTCTAAGGCAATCTGGCAACACAGTTCGACAAATTTCGGAAACTAGCAAATTCGCAGAAATATAATTAAATTTTAATGCCACTAAAGAAAGACGGTTATTGCAAGGGCTTTAGAACCTTTCATTCGAAAGCAGAAACTGTATTATAATATAACGTTATAGACAAACAAGTTTAGAGATATTTTTGTACAATTTTAATTCCAGTATAAACATAGGGAGTATTTGTAATTTTCAAGTAACATTGCATTATGTTTACTGTAAAGCTTTACACGTTTTTGTGATTCTAAGGACAAAGTTAGTTTTTCTTATAACACAGAATCGTTTAACTCAATAAATACTGCTTATTTAAAGCAACATTTTCAAGATTTTCTATAATAGGCATTAAGAACTTGGAAATAAATCCAAAGAAAATTAAAACGTGACTTTTCTACAAGGCCAGGTGCATCTACCCTCTCCCAACCTTTCCTTGTCCCCATTACAGCGCCGCTCATATAGTCACGTTTTGCAACTGCCAAGCAGGTCATTGGTTAGTAACCATCCCTCACACCTTACGAGAGACCGTAAGACCATAAGAAAATGAGAGACGTCCCGAACAGTGCATTTTACTAAATTCGTTTTGTGTACATTAAGACAGAACACTAGCTATGGTGTGTACAAGTATAGTTAAAACTAAAGGTTAACATATTAATTATATTAATTAAATATTCAAGGGGTGACGGAAATTTGTGCCCACCCTATAGATTCTCTCGAAGTTCTCTCTCAAGCACGTTTTACATTGCGGCACAGCTACAAGTATTATGAGCACCGCCCGTTCCTTTACACGGGCGATGGAGATGATCTTTGCACAACGCATAATGACAGGCACCTCATATCTCTCTATATACTGGAACTGCTCCTTCTAGCACAACTGAACCAGATAGGTGGTTTTCCAACAAGATAGAGCCCTAACCCTTCACTTCACACGGATTGTTTTAGTGGGCCACGACGATTTTGGGCCATAGGTTCTCCGGATTTCACATCCTTGACAGATGAATTTTGACCAAAGTTCCGACATATTGGTCTGACTTAGCTGTAAAGAAGCAACATCCGGAGACTTGCATAATGGCCACTATCTCATGAGCTAACCAACTATTTCTGCTCTACAATCTACGTAATCAAACCATAACTGCCTGCACTAATGTTCCAGAAGTTCTTTTGTGATTAGTTTAAAAGGATAATATGAAACAATAGACACAAGAGACCAAAATTCCGCTAAAGCTATATTTTCATTGTGGAAACTGTCAAGCTGTGACGTCAGTATGCGTGATACCACAATGAAATAAAATAAAAATTGTTAATGATGACAGTGGCATCACTGCAGGTTCATGCTCGTCTCCTGTGGGATATGCTATAAGCTGGTTCGCCGCAAAATGGAATCCATCAACCTGGATTTTATTTTAGCGTCAGGCACTACAAAAGTGAGATAAACGAGCCTAACCTTCCATCTGGGTAGTTCCTAGTCCAAAACAAAAAAATAATGTTTGGCTGTTTAAAATGGTCAAAAAATTAAGAAACAATACAAGGGCAGACATGTCATTCTGTAACTAGAAAATACATCTTGATGAGGTTGGAAAGGCTTATGAACACTTTTCTACTATCTATACTGATATTATAAGGAGAGAACTTTGTGTGTGAGTTAGTGTATGTAGGGTAATCTCAAAAGCCCGCAAACTTATTTTTATCTACTTCATATTAATCGAAATATGCTATAACAGAAACACTTCAGAATTGGGTTTATTAGACATTTCCTTGTACGTAAAAGGGTATTAAGGAAGGCTTGAGTGATAGTCAAAGTACGTTTCTTTGTATTGTGACGCCGGGCACGGCGCACAGCAAAGGACGGTTGGGGCAAAGCTACTTCACACTACATACCAGGCCGGCGAGGAAACAAAGACAAAGGTCAAGCTTCCCCACACCACGCAAGCGAGCTAACACGTGACTAACAACAATTAAGTGGCTACACAAACAGTTTTTCAGAGTTTTCGAGAAAGATCTGGCTATGTTCATCACCGGCGTGTTTGTGGAAGTCGAGAAAGGTCCATGTGGCGTCATCCCCGCCATAAAAGGAGGCGAGAAAACAACATAGAGGGAGTTAATTACAGACATGGGTCGGTCAATGTGTCAGTGAGTGCGAGACAGCTGTGCGTGTGTCGTTGTGTCGATAAAAAGTGAGAGACAGAGAAGAAAACAGTTGTGAATTGTAATATCACGAAAGATCAAAGACTGTGTTAACGTCAGCACAAGCGAACTGTGTATTTGTGCAGATATTGGGAAGAAAATAAACGAGAAAGACATTGGACTAACTTTGTCATTTTGTCACAGTGTAGCAACGATGGAAAAAAGAAGAAAAGAAAGAAAAAAATTCCGTATAAAAATCTCATGTGTTGCATGCGTATGGCTTTCTCTAGCCTCTAATGCTTATTAGTGGGATACAAATTACTCTAATGGATACATTTATTTTTCTGTCTATTAGATTTTAATCGTGATACACCTTTCCAGAAATAGCTATATTGTACATTTCCTTATACAGGATGTTAATGAACTACACCGAAATAGTTTCTGAAACTGTAGTCGTGACTGATATAAGTAATTTCAGATGGGCAATGCAAGGGTCTACACATAACGAACCTAGTTATATGGTGCTAAACGTATTGGCATTAGATGCTGATAAGTCGGTGTTAAAGCAAAGCCGGATGAAAAATCGGCTTAGAAGCTCTTTAAACTGGTGTCCAAATATACAGGAGGGAAGATACTGCTTCGGCCGGAATGGCTAATAGATACAGGTAAGAAATATAAAATACCAAGTTTCATTTCAGTAGGTTTAATCTTTTTGTCAAAATTTCATTTTTGGCAATGTAAATGGCAACACTGAGCTGCCCTCGCACACGCCACACACGTTGTACCCGACTGGCGTGTGCTTCGAGGCCAGCATTGCTCTCAGATGTAAACAATACACTCGCACAGTGCATGGTATTAGTTCTCGCACACGCCAGCGGCCTGTGTTGTACACGACTGACATGTGCTTCCAGGCAAGCTCTGGCCTCAGTTGCAAACGAAACACTCGCTCAGAGCGTTTACCGTACCACTAAAGGAGCCATTTCCTTGGGCAAATCCACACTATTCGAAATGTTATGTGTGAATATTATTGAAATGACGTATTCCAAGTAATAATGTAGTTTCAATTTCCCATAGGAAGCAGGAAAATGAAGGAATCGAAACCACGTGTTTTAGGAGATTTCCCCAATAATCAGGGGTGGCTCCGGGGATAGTGTTTCCGTGCCATACCACTACCTTAAGAAAGGGAAAAATGCGTGTTTTAAACTGTTTGTGTACTCCAAATGTAGTTAGGTTTAATATTCTTCAAGGCGCAATGAAATATGTTGTCTAACAACAAAAAGCCACGGAAGGGACTACTATAATCTTCGCAAAAGTTAAAGGCATATGGAGGCGGGGCGTACTGCAGACTCCAGCGAATCCTAAGCTTGCCCCTCCTACCAGCGCTGCCAAATGTGGTACATGCATCTCACGCGCCTTATGTACAGAACCTCTGCCGATACACGCACTACGCTTGGCAACAGCGTTCTGCTTGAGCATTGGCCAGCGTTCACATGCCTTTAACTTTTGCGAGTGGTATAGTTCTAAGTTTGCAACACTATTATGTTACTATTCTACGGATCCGTGCCACCTCGTTTTTGGCACGGATGGACAGTATTGTGTGCGTTCACTTAGGACACTAGTGGCAAGTGGAGGGGCAAGGCGATGGGCAAAATCCGTGCCAGTTAGTTTCTGTCACGGCTATCGTTGGCAGCACATGTCAATCAAACGTACCAACTTATACATAACCTAAGACAAGTATGAGATAAAGTATTGAGACAGCAGAAATAAGGGACTTATCACTACTCAGTAGTGTAACAGTTGGTGGAAAATTGGGGATTTGCAATATCACATTCATCATTCATTTCCCATTGTTTGTTATTAAAATTGCATTAATCATTGTTTTCTAATAACGTTACTTGCACTGCCAATACTACTGCAGCAGAGACTAAAGATGAAGTCTGCTTCTGCTAGGCAAGCTGTTAAATACACGAGGATGTGATATTCTCCTTCTTTTATTATGGGAGTCCCAAAGTGTATTTACGGTGAAATCTAGGTATTGAATTTTCGGGTGGAATGCAGTATTTAAATTAATAATCAGATATGGTAAATTCACATACTTTCTCTCTCATTCTTCAACATACAATTCTTTCAAGAGTTTTTTCTTTTATGAATCCAGATAAACATGTGCAGAAATGGCTTTACTACATATTCCCTTGTACGTAAAATGGGAACAGAGGAATACAGTGGCCTTAACCGATAGTCAAATCCTTTAAGAGCTGGTCGCTATGTGTTGGCTTTGATGGATAGAAGAAAACAATTACGGATGACTCCCCATTTGAGTAAAGTGGAAGTACTTGAAAATTCAAACCAATAACAAGGAGCATTTCAGAAATGGTTAACTCACCGAAAAATTGTTTGACGCAAATTGTGTTAAACGAGATCTACGGTTTTAGTACAGTTTTTGTCTTTTTAGGTTTAGCAATTGTGCAAAATACCTGAGAATGAAGAGGACTTCAAAGCCTATTACCAGAAAATTTAAGATATATATATATTTCATTTGTCATTAAAATATCTTAAACATATGGTATTTCACTGAAAACGGTTACAGGAAACATCGAGTAAATCAGCATTTTCGAAAAATTCTCCAGCTAAAGTGTAGTTGGGGATTTTTCTTGAAAATCTTCGTGCCGCATCTTTAGTATTTAACCGACTCTTGGTTTTTGAGTTATGCTGCTCACAGACGCACACATA
This sequence comes from Tenodera sinensis, assembly GCA_030765045.1. Classification (NCBI taxonomy): domain Eukaryota; kingdom Metazoa; phylum Arthropoda; class Insecta; order Mantodea; family Mantidae; genus Tenodera; species Tenodera sinensis. Next base: position 126,085 of record JAUKNM010000126.1, read on the forward strand.
CACAAAGGAACGTATTTCTAAAAATGCATCTTTTTGCATTCCGGGAATTTTCAAACCAATATTTCCGTGAAACCTCAGTACGGAATTTTTGGCTGGAATACTATATTTCTTCTCCTCATTAGAGGTAAGCAGTAGAGCAAATGAAAATGTGATTGCGTTAAAATGAACAGTTTGTGTCAAATAAACACACATATTCGTTGTTATTGGTCTGAATTTTCAAACACGTATGCTTTTTTCAAGTGATACGTCGGTATTCGTTTCCTTCTCTCTTTTTTTCCCATGACATGGCAATCCGCTTTTTGAAAATCTGACTGTCGCTTTTGCGTATTATATTCTTCTTATACCAAATAACATGTGTAATGAAGGTTTATCTGTATTAACAAGAGGATTCTTTGTAAAAGAGTAAGTAGAGAAGGTCATTGAATGCGACAGTTCAGGTTTTTTTTTTTTTTTTTTTTTTTTTTTTTGTGAATAAAACCTAGAGTGTTATTGGCAAAACTTTGCATATTTGCATTCTAGGTATCGGCTAATATTATAGACCGCACAAATTTGAAATGCAAAAGGCAGCTGTCCGATGCTGTTTGTGGTCAATGAAATCAGAAGGGCATAAGGTTCAACAGAAGTTTTCTCTCCCATTTGCGAAGTAAAAACAGCCATATCAGAGGAAATCTTTTCATACATCTATTAAGTGGAGGAAAATGACTTCTAAAGAAGCTGAAATTGCAGAATTTTTTTCCCTCCAGAACACGAGGGCCACTTAAGAAGTCAATGAGTGGAAGCTGCAAGAACGCTCAAAAATAAGACAGTGAACTGGAAGAAAGGGATGGAGAGAGAAGTAGGAGCAAGAGATAAGGTAGAAGTGAGATTCAGAATATTGCAGAAAGAAAAGCTGAATAGTTATGGGAAAGTTTTGATTGTGTTAGAAATACAGAGAAAATAAAAAGCTAGTAAAAGTTACTGTAAAACAATACTAATTGTCTCTGATTTTCTCCAAAATACTCAAATCAAATGTTTACACAGCAAATAAGTTTATTTTAACACGTTATTCTTCAATAGAACTGTAAATTGGTTAGTTACTGTGTCTAACATAGTAAAAAGGTTGGAATAAAAAGTAAGACCTCATACTGAGGTTCGAACCGTGAACTCTCGGGTCTCTTGACGCAGCATGCATTTTACCACTGCACCACAACAGCAAATGTTACAGCGTTGGTTATATTAACAGGTTTATGTATAATACAAAACTCACTTCTGTAATCAGAATAAATATAATTTATATTCCAGCTGATCCCTAGGCACCTCCACAGCAAATAACTGCAACAAGGTCGTGTGTATGCTTATATTTTATCCCGGCTTCCATATATGTCTTCCCTACTGCTTCACGGGGCATTTTACCAACCTTCTCAGCTGGCGCGTACATAGCAGAGAGGGAGCTGTGTAAGAAGGTTCTGACTTTGTTATGCGATCAAGGTGGTATATGGTACGAACCACAGGACTAAATTTTTAGGTGAAAATAACATTTTAGTATTTTGAATTATAGCATATTAATATTCCATAGACATCTATGAATCATTTTGGCCAAACATTTTTCCCGACCCGCCATTCTTAACACTCCAGCAACATGTTTAAGTCACCCGTGTGCTTCATTTAACCAACTGCTGCGCACCACTCTGGTGCTTCTTTCTTTCTTTAATTCTTTTCCTGTTTGTGCATTTTATATGAAATTTATTCTTTACATCTAAGTTTTGCTCTCATTTGTAGGTAAATATGTATACATAATCTCAACCATTTTATCTAACGATCCAAATCTGCATTTGATGATTGCTTTATTCATTGGCTCAGAAAAATAATGTATGCTGAAAGGAAAGGAATTTTAACACTAGCAACTCCATAAAAACAAAAATGTACTTCTCTTTAAGTAGTAACATCAACTTTAATCAAGAAGTTTAATTTATTTTCAGACTACTTAAGTATCAGAAAATTCCCCTAGTATAGTTCTCTGAAAACTGTGAAACTAGTTTTAAAAGAATAATTTTTTCGCGAGTTAAAAGTATTTAACCCCATAATCTGAGAAACTGTTAGAGCTAGAATATTGAGCTTTTGCACAGGCATTTTTTATTTATTTATATCACGTGCGTCAACTTTGAAGTAAACAATTGTAAATTGAAAAAGTTAGAAAATTCAGTCCCAGCTTCGCTTAATTGAAACTGACGTGATGTATACAGATATTGCGGAGGTGCACCGGGGAAGAATTGTGGGTATATGGTAAGCCAATTTCCCATTTGAAGACACTGCTCTAAGTTATACAGGATTGTCAACAAGTTCCTCCGCATCGCGCCGTGTCGTACCGCTCAAAATACCTTGGTATCCTAAGAGGAATCAGGACTGAAAAATGCAATACCATAGCCGGGATTTGAACTACGGATCTTCTGCTTATCGAGCGTCTGCTTTAACCACTAAGCTACCATGGCCAACTTACCAGCACGACATTAAATACCCCAGTTGATTCGTACTTTTCCCGGTTAGACCACAGGGGAACCTCACATCAGAGATAAATACCCCAAACGGCGACTTACAATTGTAAGTACCTTATGTCCCGGGTTTAAGTAACCTTTAGATGGTAATTATTATTTATGTATGCCAACAAGCTTGTAGGCATAAATAAATAATAACTTGGTATCCTGTTTATCTTTACTTTATTTCGTGGAACGTTGTAAATAACCACAGGCTCGCGGCAGCCAGTGCTGCCACCGGAATTTCCGTCCCTAGGAGAATTCTGGTTATACGAGACTGCGGAGCGACTTCTCGATAACCCTATATATTCATATGTGAATTATCTAGAACTGGTTACATAAAACAGGTCGCCACTGCTTGTGTGAAAAGGTAAACAAATACGGATACCTCATTCGTGCTATACATACGCTAACTGTGAAGGTCAGTAGAAAGCAGTGGGGACGGTATGAATGGAAATAAGTGTACCAATTTTACGCACGAATCTTGTGGGATTTGGAACGAGTAGCACGTATTTCGCAACATCCTAATAGCATCTCTAATACAGCACATCCAGCTGCCACAGTTGGAGCATTCAAGCTAATTGACTAGCTCTGACGATGTTCAACTGAGTAAAAACCCTCTCTACCTCGAACTGGAATGTGGTTGGGAGGGAATTGCGATTGCAAAATCTTCGTAGCAATCTACTTGTATCCAGATGTCCACTGTGCTAGAAGTGTTTTGACGTTTTGTAACATTGTTATGTCCCTCATTCTCTAGTTCACTTATTTGAGAAGGAATTCAACGGCAAGCCATCTCAAGGAAATAATTTTATTTGATATTTAAAACCCCAACTATTCCCCAGCTAGCAGACGTATCAAACAAAAGATTCAAATCTTCCAGAATTGTCTGTAAATGTCACCTAAAATCATCAGAAAGGTGGCTATATTTGATATTCTGTCGCTATACAACTTCAAAAGGCCTCAGATCTAGGACAAGACGCTAGAGTTAGCAACACTGACTTGACAAGCACGTCGGTGCTTTGGCTCTAACGTACTCCCTTGAGTTTCAAATTTCTTTGACAATCTATAGATCGAGTTCTTAGATGGATCCCACCTTGTGTTGAAATACTGCCGGAAATGTCTCTGTGTAACAAATAAAGTCATTGTTTCTGCGTAAGAGGGACCAACTTCTATAGTTATTTAACAGTAGGCCGTTCTTTGTCAGTGATTTTTACCAACTGATCTGTGGTGACATCTAGAATTAGTTACTTCCATACGTTACTGCACGTATCGGCAAATTTTGAAAGGTTACAATTTGTAGAAGTGTCACTAAAACTGCAAAATATATGCATCAACACCTCGTGCGTCACCTTGTATATGTGAATTTTTCACCTTTTCATTAGGCATTCCTCATTAGATTTTTAATTTCTATACTATGCATCTACTTACAGAAGTGGACATTATTTTGTATACTGCACAAAAATTCGAAACCCAGATTTCACCAGTAATACATATTTTGAGACTCGCAGAACAAAAAGGGGTTTAAGGACTCTGTCTATGTGGTGTGTGTGTGTGTGTGTGTGTGTGTGTGTGTGTGTGTGTGTGTGTGTGCGTGCGTATGTGTTTCTTGTTTGTGTGTTTCTTGTTTGTGGACAGCGTAACTCAAAAACGGAAAGTCGTTGAAATACCAAACTTGGTATTTAACTTCACCACTTTCCAAGGATGCGACACGAAGATTTTTCGTTCAGAGTCTGTGTTCTCTGGCTACATATTTTACACACACATTTGTCGTTTGGTTCTCTGTGCACATTTTGTGATGGTATCACTGATTTTCTAAAAAAAATTGCAATAACGATTTTGATTAAAATACCATATGTTTAAGATATTTTTATGGCAAATCAAATGTATATCTTGAATTTTCTGGCTATAGCCCATGTAGTTCTATTTACTCTGGATGACTTTTGTGTAGGTAACTAGTAAACCGTAAGAGATAGAGCAAATCTTACTATACAACAAATGTAGATTTTGCTAAAACACACAATTTATGTTCAAATAAATTTGTTGTAGAGTGAGCCATTTGGGAGATATTGTCATTTGTGCGGGTTTTGGAAAACAAACTTTCGTCAAATGGAATATCGTTATTCATTTTTAATGTTAGCCATGCAAAGAGAACGGAATCTCAAAGCTTTAAAAGATTTGACTATCGCTCAAAGCCTACTGTATTCCTGTATTCCCCTTGTACCTACAAGGAAATAAGCAATATAATTTGTACAAATGTTTATCTCAACTAGCACGAAGAAGATATAGGAGTAAGAGTTTGTAAGAATGGTTAGTACAAGAGCAGAGAAAGTCACGCGAGTGCAACACATCAGATTTTTCTTTTTTCGTGTTCCTAAGCAGCAGAGGCTGTAATGTTTTTCGCGGTCAACGACTTTCCCTAAGGATCCTATTCTGGTACGGATTAGTCACGTTAAGCCCCTGTGCCAAAGTTATTTATTTCCTCTCTAACGAAGTAAACATCTCACACCTTTATAAATGTGCAAGAGCCAATATTAATAGCTACACTGCTGCAGATACAAACTGCTACAAAACCTGCAACTAACAAATCTGACGTGATTGGTAGTTGTAATAATTTGTAACAAAGATCAAGTGACAAGCCTGAGGGCAACATGCAACTACCGCTCACTTCTTATGTTCGGAAATTAACAAATGCTACACAGGATACGACTAATTAATCGTGTCTGAACTGCCTCAAAAGGTTAATTCTACCAATATTCGTATGCCTTTATTTATTAAATGGATTCTTCGATATAATGTTTTCCTTTTTCTATACATGTGAAAACATTACCTATTTGTCACACATTTTGTGTTATGTATGGCTGTATCTGAATGACAGCATCAACGAATTTATAAACATCGGTGTGTGCAAATTAAAATTAAAAGAAAATGCCTTAACCTTCGCATTACCAGGGGGTGGGGGGTTACTTTATGCCCACCTTCTGCAATTTTTCAAATTTTCGCCTTTAATTATTTGATTAAAGGCATGCACTTGATAGTTATTGTCAATCACTATTTGTACTACTGAAGTGCGTATTTGTTTAGAATTTTTCTTTATTGGTCTTTGTGAGCAACAATGAAATGTCAGGGTGGTCATACAGTACTACTACAGTAGTGTCCGTATGTTATTCACGTAAAAAGTAAAATGTTAAATATTACCCTTATAAGCATAACAAGATATAATACCCAATTTTAGAGTAAATTCGTTTTAAAAATTGCTCAGATATTTTGTTCCTAGTGATGGTCACCTCCGTTGGTGGTACAAGCTCTGTAATAAGAATTGGCATAATATCTAATGTTGTTCATGTAAAAAAGTTACAGTGTTAAATATTACCTTTATAATCATGATAACATATAATACACATTTTTAAAATAAATTTGTTTTAAAAAATACTCAGACATTTTGTTTCTAGTCAAAAAGTAGGGGGGGGGGTAATATGAGTTACTAAATAAGGCTTGGTAATGCTAGGGTTAAGAAGCGTTTCGGTTGCATTTCTGATTCTGTTAGAATGTATCCGAAGTCTAAATCTGAGGAGGAAATAATAAAACAGATGCAATGAAATTATTTACTAACAACAAGAAAACGCTGTCACATTTCCATGGTTTGGTTGCATCCTAATCATATCCTCAACGAAAGGATATTCGATGTTCTCACCCAACTGTCACAGATTCAACTTCCCAAACTGGTGGATATTACAGCTCCAGCATCGGTATGATTAGTGCAACCAAAATATTCAATGAAAACTTTCCAACTGTCCAGTGTTACCACTCAACTGCAACTGATTCAACTTGTCAAAGTAGTTGATATTAGAGATTCAGTATCGATATGTTCTACGCCACCAAGTATTCGATGCAAATGTTCATACTGTTCAATGTTATTACCCTACTGTAATGATAGAAACATATCCCCACAAATGCGAGTTCTTATGCCGTCACGTTAGAGAGAGCTTTTCCATGCATTTTTATTGCTTAACATCACACTGTAATCACGCCACGGACTGCATGCGGTTTCCGTCTGCGACCTGTGTTATATCATTTCTGCTGCACTGGGCATTTATGATCAGTGTGAAAGCACGTGCATTTCATAATGGAAGAACTCATTATTGCAAATCTAAGGCAGAAATCATTTTTGTATGCGTTTGTTTGGGAAGATATAGGAGGAGATTTGAATATTGATTAGCAGCAAAAACTATATCGATTTATTTTCTTACTGAGTAATCAAAACTCCTTTGTTTTGCTATTATATTTTAATTGTAATTGCTACAGGCATATGAACGCCATATGGTTCTTGCTCCAATTCTTTAAACCGAGTGTGAAGTTCACTAAATTGTTCTCCTTTAAATTTTATTTTATTTTATCACTTCCTGCGGTTCCTCTCCTGGCAGATTCGAACCAAAGCTGAATTTCTGATGTCTTCTTCAAATTCGGAGATCTCCCCTCCATGTGTGAGAGGAATGTGAACAGACAAGATGTTGCAGTTATGTGCATACAGAGCGGCACGATTATTTATAAGACTTCACATTCACCGTGCCGTGGGAATAATGTGGTTACACGCAGATTCCTTAACTGATTCATTAATATGAAAGTGTTCGCGCGAAACTGATTTGTTCACAACAAAAGCAGTTCGGTGCAGTTGATTAATTTTTACTTTCTCTACCAAGTACATACGTAGTAGTTAGTGGAAGTATTCCCATATTGAGATTTCACTGCAAATATACCTTTTGAGACTCCGTGAATCCAAAGAAAGCACTTTAGTAAACAACATTGACTCCAAAATGAATAAATTACCAAACTAAAATATTTAAGCTTAGCGTCTTCCACGAATGGACACCAAAATTTCCAAGAAAAGTCCTCCAACCCATCCTTTATATGCAAACGTTTTGGCTCTAACAATTTTGATTAAAATACTGTAACGCCGGCTGCGGCAGCACGTCACACGACCTTCTACTGGCGGCTTGTTTGAAAGGTTCGAGAAAAGGTCGATTTTGAGAAAAATCCGTGCTACACCATTCCCGTCTGTATAATCGAGTTCAGCAGCGAGACGAGCGAGGTTTTTTCGTGATGGAGTCGTGATCGATGAACGAGACTGCTCTTAGCAGTGGCTGTGTGTGTACAGTCGTTGAGAAAGCCTGTGTGTGGTCAGATACAGTTTTGGGGCATTTAATCGTCACGTCGGAGTTATTGTGTGAAGAAGTTTTAGTGAGTATGAACGTCGAAGCCAGCTGTTACACAGAGAGAACTGAAAGATAGAAAAGTGTGAGTCAAGGCTATGAGGGGACAGCACAGTTGTGAGTTTGTAAGGTCACGATCAATTGTAGACTGTGTTAACGATAAAACATAACTGCAATCTGTGCTTCAGTTTTAGAAGAAAAATAAAGTGATAAAAAAGTAACTGAACTAGTCATTTTTGTTGCAATACCATAGGTTTGAGATATTTTAATGACAAATGTAATGTAGGTATATGTTGAATTTTCTCGGAATAGCTTTGCTAAACCGCAAAGGATATGTTGCCAAACTTGGTACTCAAGTTCAGTATCTTCCAAGGATGCAATATGAAGATTTTCAAAAAATCCCCTCACACTAAACTACCCTTTACATGAAACATTTTTCAAAAATTTTGATTCTATCAAAACTGCCTGTAATGATTTTTTTTTAAAATACCGCATGTTTAAGATTTTTCATAACAGACGAAACACGTATACCTCAAATTTTCTGAGAACAGCCTCTGAAATCCTTTTTATGGATGACTTTTGCATAACTGGTTAACGCTGATAGACAAAATCTTGCTTTACAATAAACGTATATCTCATTAAAGCACACTATTCACGTGAAATAAAATTTGTTGTGAAGTTAACCATGTTCCTTGTTAATGGTTTAAACACTCCGATAATTTATCTTTCTCAAATGGGAAGCCATTATTCGTTGTTTCTCCTGGTCATACAAAGCGAACAGAATTTCAAAGCCAGCACAAAACGACCAGCTCTTAAGAGATGACTGTTGCTTAGGCCTATAGTATTCTCTTATGCACGTATTATCTACAACGTAATATATATGAATGTGTGTATGTTTGTTCTCCATGGACTCCTAAGCCGCTTGACCGATTCACCTCGAGATTCGGCACGTATATGTCTTTTTTCATGGAAAAGGTTAGAGCACTGTTCATTTTACTATATGAAGTAACATTCACATGGTTCTCTCTACTCGCTATCGTTTTACGTAATAAATTCTCATATTCTTCCCTACTCGCTCTTCAACATATATCTAAAGTCCTACAATGTTGTATAACTGAAATAGGAATGCCATATACTATATTCACACGGTTTTCTCTACCCCTTCTTTTTTTACGAAACGCGATCACATTTCTTTCACTATTCACCATTCAGCATACAATTCATTAAATTTTCTATGATTGAAATAGAACTGTAACACATTACATTCACACGATTTCCTCCACACACTTTGCTTTTATAAAATACAATCACACTTCTTTCTCTACTCCCTCTTCTACAAAGTATTCACACAATTTTCTATATGACTGACATAGAAATGCAACGTCTTACATTCACACAGCTTTCTCTACTTGCTTTTGTTCCTGTGGTATTTGACGTTGTGCAGCAGTACTTTGCAGTGCTTTCCCGGTATTTTTATTCATTTATTTTGTCTATTTTAGGTTCTTTAGAGTATCCAACGTAAGTCTTAAAGTTGTTGGGATAAAATCGGGCAATGCCGGGTATTTCAGCTAGTATATGATAAAATTAAAAAAAAAAAAAAAAAAAGATTAACCCCGCGGCACGACAGCCCTATCCACGCCAAGGCCTACCGCCCAGCCGCTGTGTCTCCCTCTGCAGGCGCGACGAGTGGGGTGCAGTACTGGAGGGTGGTATGTGGTCAGCACTCCGATCCCTCCCGGCCGGTTATGCGGTCTTCACGATCTGGGGCTGCCACTTCTTTATTCAAGTAGCTCCTCAACTGGTCCCTCAGGGATCTAAGGAGGCTGAGTTCACCCTGTATCAGACCTACTAGCGGGGAAAAGTCTCATGCCAGTACCGGGGATTGTACCCGGGTCTCCCGGGCCATAGGCAGGCGCGTTAACACTGTGCTAAGGGGCGGTCTATGATAAAATTATTCCTGCGAAAGTCTATCTCGATTAACATAAAATACACAGCAGAATAAGCTTTTTAAAGAATAGTATGTTGAAAAGTAGACCGAGAAAATAATGTGAATGCAACACATGGTAGATTTAATCGAGCGTGTAAGGGTACATATTACTGAGTTTTGACGATTTTTTGTAAAAAATTGAATTTTTTTATTTTAGCGTTAAAAATATTACAATCTTTCCTCTATCATATACATCCATTATTTTTTCAGTTCCGCCATTTTTAAAGCTAACAGAAGCCATCCTTTAACTTCATGTGCGTGGTATTTAAATGTCCATATATGCCTATTTTTACGATATAACTGTTACTGTTACTGTACCATTTCACTCCTATTTTGAACTTGCTAATGATTGGCTACTGCCATTTGTAATGTAATTGAAAATATCATCTGAAGAAAGAAACAAGAGGTCCGAGGGGGAGACATATAGTCCAGGGCAATTCTGAGGTCAGTTTATTTTCTTTTGCCTATTTTCTCAGCTTGCAATTTTTCAGCATTTTGCTCTATACAAAATGCTCCTTGCGGAGCATTTCTTATCAGAATGGCTTGAAACTTGCACAGTATGTATTAATATGTACTATAAATAAAAATTGTATTGGGTTTTGATATCAGATGGATTTTAGTGTGTTTTTTATCCTTCAGAACAGGCTGTTACTCCATATTTTTTAAAAATTATGAAATATATTTACATTTTTTCTGTAAGCCAAACAAATAAACAGATATAAAAACCCAAATACAATTATAATTTATCCTTGTTTAAAGTGCATCTCTACAAAGTTTTAGAATGATTGGATGAAAACTTTGTCGCAAGGGACTTTTTAAGTGCGACTATTAATTTATTTAAATAATTTGCAATATTTCTTGAACCAAGCAACATACAGAGTTGAAACTTTGCACAGCATAATATGGTTACAATATAAATATGCACACAAAATTTCATCAACATTGATTAAAAGATATAGAAGTTGGAAAATTCAGTCATATGTACCCGTAAGTGTAATGTTGTTTACGTCGAGCTACCACTGGCGACGGTGACTGCATATAGTGACAATGGGTTGATGCCCACGTGTTATTGCGTCGAATGAAACTTGCAGCGCTTTCCCGTATTCATTTTCAAGTTAGTCATGTACATTCACAGGAAACGGCGTAAATACACTTCTGTGCTGGTATTCAGCAACGCGTCTGCTCTATAGTGGCAGTTTGCAGCTTCAATTCTAACATGCACAAAGTTGTTGCAGTTAGAATAGAGGTGTATAGACTACTCCACAACTTGAAATTTCTAGCAGACAGAAACGTTGGTTTTGTGAGAGAATGAGCGACTTGCACCAAGTCTAGAATGCGGTTTAAAAGCAGGTGTGGATGACAAGTAAGTGGTTACAAGTTGGAGGTGATATAACTACGGTGTGGAAATACCTTCAAAACTCTCTCCAGAATTTCCCTCCTGTGATTTCCGAAATGGGGAAACTTTACCATTAAGAAATTGTAATTTTGGCTCTTTTGGCAATCATGGGGGCGATATCGCCAGAAAAGGGACCTTACCTTCACACTCCAAGTTGCTCAGCAGTGTTTATCACAGTCATGCGGGTCACGGTTTAGTGATTTCAGATTATTGCCTAAAACGTTGTTTTTGAAACAAACCCGACAGTCTTTAATGCAATGGCTGCTTGAGACATTGATCCTGATCTAGGGAAGGAAATAAGAAGAAAAAGATGTCATATTCAGATGATTATTTCTATTGTTCAACAAACTATTCCTAGAAGAGCTTATTCTTATTTCACGTTGATCGAGTTAAACATTTTCTAAAAATGTCTCTTATGTATTTCCTTGGAGGTGCACACAGCTCCAAAGAAAACTTTCGGCGGATTTTGTATCATTTCCTGGGGTCATATTTTTACGTCCGCAACATAGTCATCAGTGCAAGACCGAGAGCAGGCTGCGCTCAGCGAGCATCAGTTGCCCAGCCCTGGTTTAGCAGGTTAAAATTGAATGTCGCTCAAAGTACTCGCGAGTCACCTAGGGCTGGCGTAAATTGGAACAAAAAGAAAGTTCAAAAATATTCCTGCAAAACACACTATTACAATTTAAAAAATGCAAAGTACAAATAAATGCTGCAAAACTTCTCACAAATGAAGTGATAGGAGATCTGGTCAAGGAACTATGACCCTAAACACCTGTTACCTTGCAATAAATGTCTGCTCTTCTAATAATTACAAATAGTTATGAGTGTTTTATTTGAAGTTTATCTTGTTTTTGAAAAATGAACATACAAGCTGTTAGCCATGGGGTACTGATGCTATCTTGCAACAATGAGGCAGTAAATACTTGTGTATATTCGTGTCGTGCCGGCATGTTGCCACTGTAGTTCAGTTGGTTAGAGCAGTGGTACGGCAAGTCGATAATCCGTGGTTCAAATCCCGACTATGGCATTGCATATTTCAGTCTGATTCGGCCTTTCAAAAGGGATTATATTTTGAAATGTTCTATACTTCTGAATTTTAGAGGACATGGAGAATACGATTATGAAAATAATGGAAGGTAAGAAAAACCGCAGGCTATATTACCTGCTCCTGCCATTCTCTTTGTTATAACGTAAGGCAACGTGGTATTTTAAATCCTAGGCGTATGAAAGGAAAAAGTGCCACTGAGCCTCCTAAACAAAGCAAAATATGAACGTAAACAGTATCTAAGTGAAATGAAAAGCAAACAGCCGCTGCAGGAGAGGAAATGGAGAAAGACGGTGTAAGGGAAATGGAATAAAAAGGTGCAGTAGGGGGACACATTCAATTAAATCAGGGGCAGCAATGTTTGCTTGGAAGGTCTGTGTTGAAATGTGAAGCAAACACAGGGATAGCAGTATGACAGAACATCCGCAACTAACCTGCTCTCTGGTGGATCAGCTAAGAACCTAGTGGCGTGAGAGGCTTTTGTTATCCCAGCTCAGCAATGCCAGTGACAGTATTTCTGGGATATCATCGCTAGTTATAATTAGGGCCCGATTTTTAGGTTTTAGCCCATTTTTCCTTCGCTATTTATTAAGAAATTTCAAGATAAATATATATTCTTTCAAGCTCCTTGAAGCAGAATATGTAAATTTCACTACACCTAGAAAACCTAATTGAGGGGTTCACATCATGGCGTCACGAAGTACGGGCAAGGGGGGAGGGCCGCGCCCCCCCCCTTGGAAAATAATAAATGTAATGTGCAATCAATTACTATTAGACAATTGATTTAATGGCGATGTAAAGAACAGTTTTTATTTAGCATAAATTAATGTGCTTAACCGCAACAAATACTATAACTCATCTTTTACAATTTTTGGCATAGAATAATGAATTAATATTATTTAATTGCAAACTTCCAACATGCAGCTCCACCCCCCCCCCCCTCTCCGCCCTCTCTCGCACCTGCAAAAAGGGCTGCTCATGGTTGACATCTAAAATAATCTCAACAGCTGTTCTGGTTTCTTCCAGTGAAGATTATAATTTTACCATTGAAACGTCCTAAAATCATTTCCGCTATTACTATAAGCATTAACAGTAGCCCTTACGTATATTAAGACACGTGTTTTATACCAGAAGGTATTCTTCGGCTGGGAAAGTCTAAGCCTGTCACTCAGTGATGCTCTGAACATCATTGGCAATGTATCCACTAAACAAATACCTGGGAATTTGTATGTTCGTTGAATTGCAGAAGATTCTTAAAGGCAATCACGGTTTTGAAGATATGAAAGTCGTAAATTCATTATTACAGGGAGAAAAGTATACAGTAAATTATCCCTAGAACCCTCTGCATTAGCATCTCTGCCTTACGCCCCAATGACGTCATGTTCCGTCAAAAGAACTTACTTATACAAGAATGAATTGCAAGATAATAGGAAATCCTTTACGCCACAAAAGTTGGGTGAGTATCTACCTCAGTGCCAAAAACTAACCCTTAAAATAGTAAGAAATATTCTCCTGTGTTTTTATGGATATCCTTGATAATGTAAACTTTGTGTAAAAACAGTTCTAAATAAATCTCACAAAACTAAGAAAGGCGTAAAATTAGTAGCTATCCAGGAAGCAAAACCTAAAAGAAAAGAAAAACGATTTTAAGCACACAAGAAACCTGAAATAAAGGTTTATTCCACTTAAATCCCGAGTCCTAGTTGTAACAACCCTTGAGTTCAGGGACGCTGTGGTAACAAATCCCTTGTGAGACGAACAAAGACGTTTTTTCTACAATTGTTTATACTTCGTCAGTAGGATAACGAATGGTGCACAGGTATTGTCATAGCGCGGGCCTGGGTAACTCGCGGTATACCTTGAGCGACCTTCACATTTTTTACTTGCTAAACATACAGTGACCAGTGCAAGGCCATGAGGAGGCTGCGCTCAGACAGCATCAGTTGCCCAGGCCTGTCATAACGCAAACGTATTAGAAATCCACATATATTCTGAAATGGTCTAGTGACGCTAGAAATACATGAACTAGATTATACTCAAATATTTAATTAAAAAGAGGTTATGTTTGAACGTTTAAGTTTCAGCTGGCTCCAGACGGTGGCGCGTCTTAAGGGGCGACCTGGAACTCAGTAGGACTGAAGCACTGCGTGGTGTTAGAAACCCACTGTAGAAATTCTACCTGTGATGCGTTCTGGCCGCCTGTAGGTTACTCTCATTCATCCTCCCTTCCTGAGTCCGACGCAGTCATCGGCTGAGGTGCCGGAACGCCCACCGTTTTATTAATAAATAAAAGCGCATTCTCATAAACATGCATATACATGTATAACAAAGCATACAGTTAATACTTTCTATAATGATTTAAGTACACATTGTATGGCTTCCATCATTTCAGTCTCCCTCGCGCAGATCTCCTCCTTCCACGACTTCCCTAAGGGGAAATTACAACACTAAATCTGCTATATGTATCACCCATTGTCTCGCAAACTATTGAATATAACAGACTTAAATGTTTACAGGACATAGCTATATACTTTATAAGTTCAATGATCTTACTTTATACAAAAAGTTTATCACGAAATGTCAGTTTTTTAATGATACTGTCATTTAATTAAAATTAGAGTTTTTTTAATAACCAACTGCTTTATTAATATCAAAATAGATCTACAACGCTTAGGCATTTATTTATCGTGCTAAACTTGGTTAACGAGAAAACGAGTTATTTATACCAGAATGTAATTCTCAAAAAATCTGCTCGAAGCAAAAGAAACCACATGACTTGAACACAATAAAGCTGCTAATTATGTCATAATTAACAGCAGCACAAATTTGTTAAGAACAATTTCCCCTAAAAGATGGGCTGAATTTTAACTTTCTACTGCAAAGTGATTTTAAAATTACTTGAGTACATTTAAAATCAAACTAATACAACGCCTTTTCCCGTCTTTTCTTGCTGAAATGTATCAAGTATTTGAGGAATATTAATGTCGCTGCACTTCCTACGTGCGAATTAAACATATCAAGATTTTGTTCTATCTGACCAAAACATTCGTTGAATGTATTTACATTACTATTTGGATGAATGCATTACACACTATTTTTTGGACGGCAGTGAATAACAGAAATAGTATTTAAGCAGAAATAACATTAAGTGCTAACAGCTGTTGAACATGGTGTTTCCAGTAACAACATTATCAACATGAAACTCGGTGGTAAACTGACAATCGATTAACCATATTTGGTTCTTGATTTATAAAAAATAAACCATAATTTCGAGCTTACTGTTATTAGCTACTGCGTAAATTAAATCGTAAATAAATAGTAACAAATAAAAGGGAAGTGAAAATCCGCGGAAGATTGAAATTGTAAAATCAAATTATCTTTAGTAATATCAAGAAGGGGGTTTCATACGCCAATAATTTTGTGAGCACGAAGCGCGAGAAAAATTATCCCAAATATGAAAAGCGCAAGTGCTATTGGTTTAGAGTATTCCACAAAACAATAACTAATTTATTTAATACTATTTAATACTAGATTAGCCGTCCGGAACGATGGCGGTAAATGACATATAACGCTCAGGTAGGGGTAATAGGGGAAGTGCTGCGTTGCAACTGTTTCCCGTTTTTGCTCAGGAAGTATTTGTGCACATTATACACCATTTCTCTGGCTTGATTGTGAATAACGCGACGTTCTCCCCCCCCCCCCCCCCTTGCAATCGTCGGAACTCTTGACGAACTTATTATCACACAATGGAGCGGGTTTATTGCTTGGAATTATTTAATTTCACTGTTAAACTGCAGACAAGTATTCTCACGCGCGCTTTGTAACAGACTACGCCTGATTGGCTAGAAAACACGTGACTGTGACGTCACTGAATATTTGTCTTCTGCGCAACTGCCTTCATTCGTCACGGCGACTATAATAGTGATTTAAAAGTAAACGACTTACACTAACATTCATGCATTTTAATTAAGATTTATTTTCACAGTTGGCACTACAACTAATCCAGTAGGCTGGGAGAATAACAACAACAATTTTAGCGTTCAATCCATGAAAATGTGGAATTAGACATGTGATGAATATAAATGAACAAATTTGCGTTAGTGGGCTATTCATTAAAGCTAGGTCTGCTATATTTAAAATTACAGTTGTTAAAGGTACAATTTTGAAAGGTAAATATATTCCTATTAGTCGTCACCATTTGATTTATTCATGTTTACAGTCCATCTTCCATGATATTAGCAATCTGTTTAGTTGGTGCTTCCGCTGTGAGTTCGTAACCTATTTCGTTGCAAAACATCTAAAATTGAGTCCACACACATGACCTACTCTTTTCCGTATGTTTTGACATCGCCTCATCAATTAAAATATCAATATCCTCACTAGAAAATTCGCCAAATATTTTGTCTGCAATTTTTAATGGCTCGCTATTTGGTTTTACTGCGCGTGGATACTTCAAATGTTCAGAAATGTAGGAAAATGTTTAGGCTGACGGAACTGCAAGGAGGAGGTGATATAACCAAAGCGATAATACCACGACCAAGAAGTGATAATCCGGCATGAGTTGGATAGTTAAACATAAATTATATTTCATGTCTGCAATAACAAATAACCCAACACTTAAGATAGTTTAACATACATTATGCACATACGTGTAGTAAAGCAGACAAAATATGCAGATAGATCACTGAATGCGGGGAATTCAACTGTCTGCTATGCCACGAACCAGAAAAGCATCAAAAAACACTACCGTCGAAAAAAATGTACAACATACATTTAAAAGAGAAAAATATGCTCTTCTGAGTGCCATAATATCTGAGGAAATATGTATAACAAACCATAATAAATACAGTGACAATAAATACAAATTAAAGCAGTAGTATATGGGCAGAAATGTCGCTGAATAACCGTATATTACTAGACCAAAAATATAACATTGCCATAGGTGTCGCTTATCTGGAACACACAATAAACCACTTTTATTTGTAGTGCCTGCAATGGAACATCCATCACTGGAGATATCTGCCGTTAACCATTCATGAATACTGATTCATTTAAAGGCAGGTCCGTGATAACTTTGTAGCAATGTCATAAATGGATAATGAATTCAACACACGGACTGTGGCGTGATCGATTACTATCGCACAGGGAAGAACCTGGAGTTGAAGCCAGACTGTCACCAGAGTGTGTTGTATAATTGTACACAATCAACTCGGCTTTTATGCTCTACGTTAAATAGTTAAATAAGATAACGCTTTTAGCATGTCTGCACTATTTATTTCAATTCATTGACTACCACCCAGTCTCATTTGCTAATTCACACACTGATAGGTCATCAGTACAGTACAAAGGCAGCGACGTTAATGTATACCTAGCGTTAAATTCGGGTGCGTTTGTTTTGTGGTGGGAACATGATTAAAGGCAACTGAAATTTAATTTAGAAACGTTGCTGAAACTGTTGCTGTAATACGCCTACCTGTCTGTCAGAATGAAAACTTAAACTAGCAAAGTTTGCTCCAAAATTAAATGAATTTCTGTTTCTCATCTTTCCTTTCTCTACCACATAGGTATTTATGGTAGGTAGAATTAGCGTCCTATTGAACTGAAAATACCATATCGAGATTTCACCTCAAATATGCGTTCTGGGGTTTCTGAACCACCCCCTCCAATTTTTGTTGTTGGAAACAGTTACGTTGGTTACACACGCAGAGAACGAGTGAGGGAGGGAAGGAGGGACACGCAGGGAAGGAGAGATAAGCTATCGGTCTTCATGATGCAAGACTTCAGGCAATTAAAGTTTTGCCAAAAACGACATTTAAGGTTTGGAGTTTTTATTTTTTACGTGCATATACCCTTTATAGGTTTAGAAAAGGCATAGACAAACTGAAGAAAATGTTTAAAAAATTATTTTGTTGTTTAACGACGCTATCAATTGCCAGGATCACATCAGCGTCGTCGATGTGCCGGAATTTTTTCCCGCAGGAGTTCCTTTACATGCCAGTAAAGCCACTGACATACAGTTGTCGTTTTTAAGCACACTTAAAAACTGTCGGTCTGGGTCGGATTTGAACCCACGACTTTGGGACCAATAGGCCAGTGTCTAACCAACTGAGCCACCCAGACCGACAAAGAGTAAAGAGACACCTGCTGTGGAAAATATTAGAAGAGAAAGGACACCCCACACATTTAATACAGATATTGAAAAATATGTATAAAGCAGCTACAATAAAGATTAGACTAAGAAAGGACGATTTTCAGAAGAAATGAAAATTTATAAGGGATTAAGACAAAGATACAGTTTGTCTCCGCAATGTTTTAATAAAGAGATTCTTAGAGAAGTAAATGGCAAAATACCTCCAGGAATAAAAATAAATGGAAATAATACAGATACATCATCATTCAAGAAACAGAAAATGATTTACAGAAAAGTGCTTAGGAATTGGGGAATGTGTTGGAGAATATGGTCTTAAAATATCAGCTAATAAAGTGAAAGTAATGGCCTTTCAAGGAAAGCACCATCATAGATCCAACGTAGTAACACATAATATAGTGCTGGAACAAGCACACAAGTTTAACTAATTAGGATGCAATATAACATACCAGCATAACCAAGACTTAAACAATCAAGTAAGTAAACTAAAAAACAGCTGCGGAATTTAGCAAGAACATTACAAATAAAAAGAAGAAAAGAAACAAGCTTAAAATTTTACAAAACAATGGCAATTCCAACGTTAACATGTGGTTGTGAAACATAGACGATAAAGAAAAAAGAATGGAATAAAATAAATGTAGAAGAAACCTTATAGCTGTAAAAGAATGTATAATAATGGATAAAATAAAAAATAAAATGAGAAGCACTAGGTATTTGTCCAATAAATGATAAAATAAAGCAATATAGGGAAAGCTGGACCATTTGCAGAGGATGGGCAATACCCGAAACCCAAAAATGGCATACAATTACCAACCATATGGGAAGAGGGATGTTGGAAGACCGATGAGAAGGGACTTAGGCCGGAACAGGAGTAGTCTCCTAATCCACGAAGTGTTGATTTTTTGCGTGAGAGAGAGACTTAGCTTTCATTTCATAGTATAGGTCTTGAGGCAAGTAAACAAGGAAATTTAATCAAACGACTATTCCACTCATGCAGGATTATCACTTTTTGGTCGTGATATTGGTTATATCACCTTCTCCTTTTCTTACGCTTCCAAAGCCATCACATAACACCACCTCTTAAAAGATTTACTATCGCTTATGCCTATTGTATTCCCTAATTCCCATTGTGCATACAAGGAAATGTGTAATAAAAACATTTTTACAAATGTTTGTCGCGATTAATGTGAAGTAGATAGGCAGTATGAGCTTTTTAAAAATAGTTTGTTGAACAGCGGATAGAGAAAGTCATGTGAATTTAACACATCAGATCTTTTAAAGGGTTGAATATGTTAAATTAACAATAGATTCTATACAGGATGGAAGGGAAGTCCTTACATTCCTTCTAATACGTGCTTCATAGAAGCATTACAAACAAAAAAGTCTACTGATATTTTGTTCTTTGATCAGCCGATTTCGAAAAAATAAATGGTGTTTGATCCAACTTGGATGTGTAATTCCACAGGAATGTACGAAGATAACATTTTGTAACTTTTAAGATGCGTAGAGTAACTTATTTCTGACATAGCTTCGGTAATAATTATACGACATCACACAGGGTTTCGAAATAATTAATTACCTAAAAGACGTGAAGACATACTCCAAGCAGCTTTTTCACACGTACAGTAAGTCGACAACGTTGCGTTGAGGTTGGTCAGGAAATTCAGCTGGTTTGTACATGTAAACAGGTCGGGCACTTTCGCTTTCGCTTTAATGTTTTGGGAGCTAACGCTGGGGATTGGCCTGCACTCGCGCAGTAAACAGGACAAGACAGAGTATTTGTTTGTGTTCTCTGTGTTTATGTACTGAGCTAGGGAAAGTAACAACCACACAAACTGCAGTGTTGCCAGCTTGTTTTCGAGAAAACTAAAATATCTCCGTCGGAAATGGTTAGAGACAAAAACGTAAGACACAAAATGTGTCCAAATATTGAGATTTATCACTGGTTTAAATTAATGTAATGACTTCCCTTCTACCCGGTATATTCTGAATCAGTAATAACCACACAATTTGTTTGCCATTAAGAACAGAAAGTGCAAGGGCTGTTTTTAAACTAAGTACTCTTTAAATATGTCGCTTCTGCAGCGCTGCGGTCGCGATTTTGAGCATGTTCAATCACTTTTTCTATTCATTAGGAAGCCAGACTTAGCTGTGAGTGATCGTCACTTTGTGTTTTCCTATTGTTAGAGCGTTTGGGAATGTTCAAAACAAGCAAAATACTCATCAACTGTGAGGTCAGATTAATGATGCGTTTTCTGAATACCAGAAATCTTACGTCAACAAACATTCAATAGGTAATTGTGTAAGGATTAATGGTGAGCAAAAATGAGTGACAATGCCCGGCCACACACAACTAAACTAACTCAAGGTCTGATCACATCATTTGGTTGGGAACAATTTCACCATCCTCCAGTCCGTGCAATTCGGATTTGATAGCAAGTGGTTTTCATATGATTCTTCATTTGAAGAAATTCCTTGGTGGAAAACATTTCAACGATGATGATGATGATGTGAAACAAGAGGTGCAGACTTGACTTTCATCACAGGTGGCGTCATTCTTTGACACAAGCATATAGGAACTGGTTTCCCGTTACAGAAGTCTGAATAACGGAGAGGACTATGTGAAGAAGTAGTGTAAGGAGTAAAGTAATGAATGATAATGAAGTATTTGGAAAATAAATTTCTATTATTTTTAAAAAATGTATCGGTACCTACTTTAAAAACACGCCTCCTACGAAATTTTGTCAGTTTATACTTCCCAGTTCCCTTGGTATTGTGACACCAGCCCACGGCAGAGGCAACACAACAAACTACGATCGGGGTCGGGTTGACCCACGCGTAAAAAGACGCTTAAGATCAAGCTTCCCCACGCCACTCACGCGAGCGAACACGTGACTAACAACAATCACGCGGCAACAGAAAGGTTTTTCCAGAGCATTCGAGGATTGTCCGGCAGCCATATTGTTTGTAGGCGTTTGAGAAAGATCTGGCTATGTCATCGCAGGTATAAAAGCTTGCAGGGTGCTTGGAAGCAGGTAGTTTTTGAGTCGGTCAGTGTATTAGTGCGTGCGAGACAGCTGTGAGTGTGGTACTCTCGTCGTGAAAGATACGTCGCGGCGAAGTGAAGACATTTTAACGAGTGTTGAGTTATTATATTGTTAATGTACGAGAGACAGAGAAAGTGAAGTGACGCACTGAAAGGACTGAGTCGAGGCTAGGAGAACAAAGCGGTTGTGAGGTGTAATACCACGAAAGACGAGGCTGTGTTAACGTCAGTAGAAGAGAACTGTGTTATGGTACAAAACTTTAGAGGAAAAATAAAGTGACAGAAAAATACCTTGACTGATTTCGTCGTTTTATCACCACATGTAAGCTTCTGTCTGGGCCTAATTTTAGTACGAGCCTCTGAACTTCTTACATTAATAAGTAATAATAAATCTAATCCTCGGAACAAGCGGAATTATTGCCTGAATCTGTGCATAGTTAACTAAATTAAAAACGAAAGTATTAACTTCTATGCAAGATTCTCGGATTTCCTGACTACATTCTACACATTATACTGGATAGGTTTACACTTTGGAGGATGCAGAGAGAACGGAATATCTTAGTTAAGGTGAACCCAGTTTCACACATAAAAAGCTCCTTCATTAGGTAGCTGGTGTTTGGTGTCGTTGCTGTTGAGAAATTAAATTGGTTCTTTCCCCTTAAGGACAAGTTGGATAATATGATATTAACTTTGAATCGCGGTTTTTTGCATATTTCACTTACCTACCTCCAAATTAGTATCCTTTTTTATCAAAGAAATTTAGTCGCATCACGTTGCACTAGAACTGTAAAACTGGAAGTTACATTTCCAACAGTAGTAAGTCCCCAAGATATCATATGAACAGGAAGAAAAGTGCTAGTTGAATTGAAATTCAGCCTAGGTGCGAGATACGTTCAAGTCCCATAGGGAACTGTAGTTGCCTCGTATAATTGCACGGTTCCAGGAGAAATTGCAGTTAAAACCCTGAGAGCTACCAAATCGACTGGGTTTCTCGCCCCCAAAGTCATATCAGATGTGTAGCACTCACCTGACTTTCTCTGCTCCTTATTCTTACAAAAGCTTTTCTTCTACTTCTTGTTAATATAGTATAGTCGAAGTTTTATCTCTGAAATTAATATCCCTGTGTATTTGAACTGTTAATACACATTCGTGAGATCATTTCCACGTAGAATCAGCACTGTTTATCAGCCCCATTTTTACCATTGCAGTAACATCATCTAGCTGAACTCGTATGATGAAAAGTGATGAATGGATTAACAAAACAAAAAGGAACGTATTGTTCCTTCAAAGCTTGTATATGCCTTTCACCCTCGTTAACCTTGCGAATTATTCACAGAATGAGGTGTAATTCTCTAACAGAAAAAAGCGAGTATAATCGCAAACCTTTGTGCAAATCGCAATACCTTCCATGTAAAC
Organism: Tenodera sinensis; assembly: GCA_030765045.1. Classification (NCBI taxonomy): domain Eukaryota; kingdom Metazoa; phylum Arthropoda; class Insecta; order Mantodea; family Mantidae; genus Tenodera; species Tenodera sinensis. The sequence goes on from JAUKNM010000126.1 coordinate 148,840, forward strand.
CGACTCTATTCTTTTCAAACTGAACAGGGAAAGTTGGAGGTTATTAAAGTGCGGACATTTCATTCCCTAAATTAAAGCAGAAAAATCTGTTATTATTTAAAGCACACTATTGTGTGAGCTATGTAAAGACTTTGTTATGAATCAACATGCATTGGTATAACATTCACGATCCTTAATGAGAACTCTGATCCCTGTTTTTTAAGTTAGAGTGAGAGAGAGGGAGAGAGAGAGAGAGAGAGAGAGAGAGAGAGAGAGAGAGAGAGAGAGAGAGGGAGAGAGCAATCGGTTAACCTGAGCAAAAATGATCAAACATTGCAATTTAGGGTTTTGAATTTGTTATTATCCATGTTTAAAGATTTCTTTCTTATAAATATTTTTACCTTCTCTGTTACATACTTACAGAAAAGGTATGCATTTGTGTACGCCCGTGTGTGTGTGTGTGTGTGTGTGTGTGTGTGTGTGTGTGTGTGTGTGTGTGTGTATGTGTGTGTGTGTGCGCGCGCGCGCGCGCTTGAACAGCATTACTCAAAAACGAAAAACTGGTTAAATATCAAGCTTGGTATTTTAGCTCAGCATCTTCTAAGAATGCGACAAGGCTTTCAAGAAACTTCCAGAGTTGCTTTTCTCAAATAGACCAACGGTTTTTATTAAAATACCACGTTTAAGATAATTTCATGAAACGTATAGTGTATATCTTGAATTTCTTGGAACTATTGTCTTCATTCTTAATGACTTTTGCATAACTGCTAAACCGTAGGAGATACACAAAATGCTGCTGCACAAGAAATGTAGATGTTAAAAGCACACAGGTTACGTCAGATATGTGTTTGGTGGAGTTAACTATTTCCGAGATATTATTAGTTTGAATTTTGCAATACAGATACTTTTCTCAGGTAGAAGTCACAGGAAGTCTTTATTCGTTTCTTCTTTCCCCCGCCCCCGTCCTTGTTATGCTTAGAAAACGGAATTTCAAAGCCACACATAACGAGCTGCTCTTGACAGATTTAACTACCGCCTACGCCTACTGTGTTCCCCATTTCCAATTTTACCTCTGAGAAAAATGTAATAAGATCATCTCTACGAAGGTCTATCTCGATTAACATGAAGTAAAGAGAAGAATGAGTTTTTGTAAGAATAGGCTTTACAAGAATATAGGAAGTCATGTGGGTGGAATATATTAGATTTCCTCAACAATGTAGAATTTATTGCAAAGTACGCGTTTTTCTGAAAGTCTATGTCTGGCGATCTTGAAGTTGCTTCACTAAAATGTGAAATGCTACATTTATATCAATTTTAACTTTCTCATAAGTATTTGTTATTCATTCAATGGACATAACTGCGCTTTTTCAGCCATTTCATTTTTTTGTACTTTCAAAGCTGTTAATATTTTCAGTTTTTATGGAGACGTCTTGTTTACCGCTTTTCACGGTCTTTCTGTTATTCGCGGTGATCTGGTTTGAAGGTTATGGCAAGTTTCTAGGTCGTTGTCCATTCTATTTACATGGTTTTTGTATTCTTTTCTTCTTTACTTAATCCAGTTAGCTCATTGTCTAGGAATTTCTACTGAAAATCTGAACTGCATCCCATGGAACACCTTTAACGCTCAAAAGAGTATGAAATACGAAGTCGAGCAAAAGGCATTGGAAATGAATACAGGGCTTTAGGCATTATGTGTTTGGGTATTGAAAAGGTGATGTATTGAACCTGTTTTTAATTTATACCTAACAGCTTAAATAACATAATATATTATATGTTTTATAGAAACATGGCGATTCAATTATTTAAATACAAAATTAATACTAGGAAACACATTGTCATTAACAGCCTGTTTACAACTTTCAAAATTAATACTCTTAGCCAAAAGCACAAATAATCAAGTGTTTTTAATAGTTTCATTATAATCGTTAATTGGCTAATTTCTAACACTTTTAACTCCCGTCTGGAATATGCTGCGTTGTCGGGTTAAAGACGAATATTCCCGTAGAAGATGGTCAACTGTGTTTCCGCTACCACAAGGACATCCATAGTTTTCCAATATCCTGAACCCGTAAAAATACGATCTGAGGTTCCCATGTCCAGTTAACATCGTTGTTAAGTTTGCTGTGGTTGGAGTGTTGATCTTTATTGTATTTGTCACTGATGGTACCTTTGGATAATCTCCCCTTTTGTTGTGTCTGACCATATTCATTGCCATTTTCAATACTTCTGTTCCTCTCGGTTTCTATTAGGTATTTTGCTTTTAAGTATCTTCCTATAGATTATGGCGTGTGGTTAACTGCTGTTGCTTGTTTAGCCAATGTATGAATTATTTCCTTTCCGAGAGAACCAGCATATGTCTTATTCACTTAAAATGAATCTGTCAGAACTGACTAAAGAGAGCTTTAAGAGGCTTCTTCTTCCTTAACATGGATTAGGCCTTTAGACCTGTTCCGAGGCTAATCACACTGCTCTCTCCACCTCATTCGGGGTCATTCGATGTCTCTTCGTACTAATGGTTTGTAAAATATTGTTTGCCGTAGCAACCTAGAAGGATCCATCCTTTTAACATGATCGTTTCACTTGCTGTGATATCTTTGAATTTCTTCCAAAATGTATCTTCCTCTAGTTCTTTTCTTATAGTTACATTCCGGAGTCGATATTTTCTAGTAACACCCAAGAAGGACCTTATATCTCATTTGAGATGCTTCCAGTCTTGATGTTTCCTTGGCTTTTATTACCCATGTATCATATGCATATTTTAACGAGCGTTTGGATACTATTCTAATTTAAGATCCTTCCTCAAATTTCTGCCGAAAGGTACTTTTATACGCCCAATGATTTTATTATATGCTTTGATATTTTCCTCCATTCCTTCCTTTCTATCAATTACTATTATATATGATCCCAAATACTTAAAGGTGGACACCTGCTCAATTATTTGTCCTGCTATTACGACTTTTATCCAAAATTGTTCTTTTCCTATCATAGCCGTCACATTTGTTCTTTCTCCCGAAATTTCCATGTTATATTCTTTTATTATATCATCCAAATTAAACACTGATTTCTGCCTATCTTCCTCATTCACTGTCAATAACAACTGATCATCTGAAAATACAACTGAATCAATTGTTTAATGTGATTCCTTTTGGTTCTCCATTATTTTATTATTTTATTCACATATAAATCAAATAAAATAGGTGACAGACCACCTTGTCTCAATCCCATATTAACTTCAAGTTATTGTTTTCCATTATCCATTTATTATCTTGGTGTTGCATGTAATGATTTGGTTGCATTGATCACATTTATAGGTATCATCAAATTGAGAAGGGTTTTAAGAGTTTGGCTAATATTTTGAGTTGGCTAAGTTACTCTACTACGTATAGTAAGTAGGGGAAGTATTCGACCCAAAATTTCGATGTCGAGATTTCACCGGAAATGTGTTTTTGAGGCCCCCTGAATCCAAAACAAACGCATGTGTATGTATGTCTGTGAACAGCATAATTAAAAAATGAAAAGTCGGTTGAAAACCAAGGTTGGTATTTAAGTTTAATATCTTTCAAGGGCGACACGAACGTTTTGAAGCAAATTTCTCCACCCTAAACAACCCTTTACATTGAAAATTTTTCAAAAGTTTCATTTTCTCGAAAATGGCTCTAACGATTTTGATTAAAATGTCCTATGTTTAACATATTTTATGGCAAATTAAATGTATATATTGAACTTTATGTCTATAGCCTACGTAGTCCTGTTTAATCTGGATAACTTTTGCGTAACTGGTAAACCGTTAGAGGCAGATGAAATTTTATTGTACAAAAAATGTAGATCTCGTTAAAACACAATTTATATCCAAATGCATTTATTTATAGAGTGAACCATTTCGGAGATGTTCCTTGCTGTTTATGTGAGTTTTGCAATCCTTAAACTGTCCTTAAATGGAAGGTGGTTATTCACTTTGTAAATACAACGGAATTTCACAGCCCTCATGTAGTGACCAGATCTAAAAGATTTGACTATCGCTCAGAGCCTTTGTATTCCCATATTTCCCTTTCACCTTTGCGCAATTTGTGCAAATGTTTATCTCGACTAAAATGAAGAAGATAGAGGAATGGTTGTAAGAATAGTTAGTGCAAAAGTAGAGAAAGTCATGTGAGTGGAACACATCAGATATTTCAAAATTATGGTTCCATGTTCATTATTACTCTTTTTCAATAAATCGATTGTAATTTTGCTGTGCGTGAATACAAGGTGATGTAATTGAAACTCAAGCTACAAATTATTTTTTGAACATCAAAAATAATTTTAGAATTTTCTGAAAATGTGAGCGAATTTCCGCTATGGGTGCAGATAAATACGTCCAAATGACGTATTTGGAGTATATAGAACCAGTAGACAACTCAGGATATGCAGGTTTACTGTTTGTGGAGGGAGTTTTTCCTCACGAAGCACCGATCGAAGCAGGTATTAACAATTAAAAACGCGCATGTTGCTTGTAAGGTGTAATCAAAGTAACTTTGCCGCCGGCTAATGTTTCGCTGCTCCAACGTGAACGTAAAAAACAAGGTTAAAAGCCAGTGATTGCCTGTAGCATGTAGCATTATTCATTTGTAGTCACTGCTCGCGAATTATTCAGGCCTAACGCAGATCCCCAATTCGCAGATGTGAATGATGTGCCTTTGAGGAGCACGGCGTGGATCGATTCTCCTACGTCACTGACGTAGTCGTACTCTGCAGCGCTTGGGGAAAAATAGCGACGAGGATTGTTTAAAATGAACCGCCTTTCTCCTTCTAGTGGTAAATATCATTATGGCGTTTACAAACAGAGTCACAAACACAATAAAAATGGGAATCCATAAACATACGAGTAGTTATGTGATAAAGCAATAACACTTTTCTATCCTAGGGCGTGTTCTTTTGTGCAGAAAATAACGCAACGGTAACCTTAATCTAGCAGTTACAGAAGTAATGAAGACAGAGTAACTAGTTATCCATTACAAGCTACAAAATAACGAGCTATCCAATAACGGTTATAAAATAAAGAATACAAAAGAAGTAGTTGTCAATTAACGGTTACAAAATAAGTATAAAGTAACTAGTTACCCAATTGCGGCTACCAAAGTAACGAGTACAGCAACTAGTTATCCCGTTTATGGTTACCGAGTCTGTGTGATAGAGCTGGAGCAACTAAAGCTTGCCAACCTGCAGGATGCGCAGAAGACTATTTTTGTAAACCTACGTTACACCTGTTGCACAGCGACAGTATCCCTATTACGGGCTCCAGTATCTAACAACTTCTCGAGGTGTGCACATAGCAGTAAATGAGTAGAGGGGGAGTAGACAGTGGGAGCGGCAGGTACAATGCGGGGTGTGGAAGTGGCATGTGGCCTTCAATCGAGCGAGGTAACTTCATCCGAGTAGTACCGAAGTTTCGCGCAGTTCTCGTTGGTAAGCTTTCGTTGCGTTACATCTATAATTCACTATAAGTGCATCCGAATCGCTTATCGGGAACTAGTTATCTTCTAGTGTCAATTTCCACAGCAGGAGATCGTGAATAGCATTCGCTATCACATGTATGATCTACATAGAAGAATGCCCTCCCAATGATCTATATATACAATGGATGTAAGTGCAGATAATTTGATCATTGGTACCTTAGTATGTACCCACTTCGGTGTGTTGTTTTTTCTCTTCGTCTAACACTTTTTCCGCAAACCAACCACATAGTTTGCTACCTGATGTTTTTTGTATGGTCGTAACTGCCCGGGAAATGAACAACGCCCGCCAGTTTTGCTTCACACCTCAATGTATCAGTAGTGGTCCAGGTAGTGCGAGTTCAATGACCTTACTGAAAGCGTTGAAACTCGCTTCATACACTATTGGTTATGATGGATAAGCACAACTCAAGTTTCCAACTGAAACAAATATTGATGTAATATTGTTAATTACATTGTCCTCAGTACCGCTAAAAATAACTGCACTTACACACTTAGCATTCTGTATGTAACCAACTAAGATTATCTACATCTTCTGCGATATTAGACAATTAAGTGTTAGGCGTTTATGTGTCTCCTCTCTAGTAACATCGCCTTTCAAAATGTCATTACCATGTTTTAAGTAACGTCCTACGAGAATATTTCATATTACAAGTTTAATTTCAGTCGTTGATGTTGACAATATGGCAATATATCTTTTTTTGTTATGTTTGCGTTCGGTGATTTTTATATTTAGGATCCCAGTTAGCTCAATTCACCTGTAAAAACTATTTATATGTGCTGGAACGTAGAAACAGGCGCCAATGTATTTTGCGATTTAATTCATTGTAGTAATCAAAGTAAGTATGTAACGACATCGCTCACACTGAAACTTAGTTACAGCTAGTTACTGTCACAGTTAGGCGCCTGTCAGAGAACTTTTCGTCATGGAGAAAGAACGTTCTACTGAAGTCCACTGAAGTGACTGGAGCTTATTTAAAACAAGCTAACTCTGAAGCACTCATATCAGTTACCACACAACGTTCACCTTGCAGGACATCACAAATGTTAAGTTCTTCCAGGCCCACATTAGCACTCACAACACATCGACAGTCTTCACTAACAGTCCTATCCCTCCTAGTACTTCCAGCAAATGATTTACTGCATGTTAAGAGATCGCCATGACACTAGCATATCACCTTTTTTCTCCAACTAAAATATTACTTCCGATAGCTCATTATAATTTACTGCTATCAACGCCAGATCGTTAGTGAGTTCTTTACTGTACAACTTCTTTACCTAACAGACTGAAGCAGTCTTATCTTCATAGAGCATCACCACCTCACATATCTTGTCAAAATTGTTGCTATAATATACGGCTGCAGAGATCCAGGTTCCCCATCTGATGAGAGGCTGTGGAGGTAAAGCGAGCTCTGGTAACTAGTCCTTAAAAACTCACTTTCTGAGGGATGATTTTAAGAAGATCTTTCTGGCATTTCAAACCAACTTATCTACAAGCGTATACAAAATTCTTACTTCTTCAGTGCAACCCATAGGCTAGACATGTCAGATAGAGAATTTTCGGGAAGAGAATTTTCAAGGCTTTAGCTGCCTTTTTCGTGTCAGGTGTCCCATCTAAAAAGGCATTTTGTCTGTGGTAACCACGATAACATGCCACTTAATCGTTACTGGGAGCCATCACAAGTAACCGTCGACGCACTGAAACTGCAAGTTATAACCGTTACCCAAAACTAACTGTTAATCACATCCTAGTACAAACCCAGCCTCTCCCACTGTCCTGTAGGTCTTCGTACAGGGTTATTAGAAATGATTGATCCGATTTCATAAATTCACTGTAACTGCACTATTTGAGATATTGTCACAAAATTTAACTGTCATGCAGAGTAAGTTCTGCTTTGTTGCAACAATACTAACTGTTAATCACATCCTAGTACAAACCCAGCCTCTCCCACTGTCCTGTAGGTCTTCGTACAGGGTTATTAGAAATGATTGATCCGATTTCATAAATTCACTGTAACTGCACTATTTGAGATATTGTCACAAAATTTAACTGTCATGCAGAGTAAGTTCTGCTTTGTTGCAACAATACTTCAGCTCTCTGCTATGAGAGCGCTGCAGTGACCAGTTAGTCAAAAAGGCAACAGGCAACGGAAAAGCTAATGTTGCGCTTGAATTTCATTCACACCAGTCTGTCGCAACAGTGCAGTGGCTCTTCGGAATGAAGTTCAACAATGATCCAGCAACTGCCAAATCCATCCAGGAATGGTATGTGTAGTTTACAGATTCAGAGTGCCTCTGTAAGAGGATATCAACAAGCCGGCTAACAGTGACCGAAGGAGCGAACAGTATCGAATATGGAAAGAGCTTAATTATCGACTTTGACACTGCAAAATCAAAAGGGGGCACTTACGCAGCAGCTGTAATATATCAAAAATTTATTTTAGTTTTTCTGTATGTCTACAAAGTTCTATGACAATATGTGGAATAATACAGCTACAGTAGATCTCTGAAACTGGATCAATCATTTATATATCAAACATGTATATGAGACTATCATTTACTTATAAGCTTCTGCCACAAACCTTTATGCCCATCATCGTTCATCCCAACGCATTTTTACTTTCTCAAGTACTTACCTATTGTAAGTAGAGTAAGTATTACATTACAGGTTTTGAGGATCCCTAAACTAAACTAAAATTCACAACTTACAAAGAATAATCTATATCTATGTTTGTGTATGCTGTGAACAACGTAGCTCAAGTCGGCTAAATACCGAACTTGGTCCCTTTACATAGCACATTCTTGTTTATGTTTTATTTTCCCAAAATGACTAAAGTTTTGCATGAAAAATAAACTGAATATCTTGAATTTACTGGGACTAACTTGTGAAGTCCTCTTCTTTCTGAATGACTTGTATAATTCGTATACCCTAAAGCAGAAATAAAATCTTACTATACAAATTTTTGATCTCATTAACGCATAGAATTTGTGTCAAACCTTTTAGCGTTAACCATTTCTGAGATATTCTTTGATATTCGTTTGAATTTGCAAATATCTATGCTTTTCTCAAATAGTAAGTCGCTATTCGTTTTTTTCTTGTGGTCATACAAAGAGCATGGATTTTCAGCGCCATCATATAGCGACAGGCTCTTTAAAAGTCTGACTACCGCTTTATCTACTCTATTCTTATACTTACATCGAATTGAGTTAATGTGCTCCAAAGTTTATCTCGATTAAAAAGCAGATAGAAAAGTAAGCTTTTGTAGGAATAGTCTGTAGAAGAGTTAGTAGAGAAAGACATGTGAATGCAACACAGGAAGTGTTTTCATCAAGTAGTTTCTTCTCATCCAGCGTCCGAGCCAGTTTTAGCTGTTACGACCAGTTTCATTGGCGTGATTCTTTGACTCACTTTTACGACCAGTTTCATTGGCGTACTTCCGGACTCACAATAACAGTTGGATCATGTATTTTGTCTGTCGATTTATAAATAACCCATTCCTATCCATGCCCATACATCTAATGCTTCTTACCGTTTTCTCTCACTTCGTCTCAACCGCGTTTCTACGTATACATGTCACGCCCAAAACAAAATGTCTCTTTTTATATAATAACATCCTTATTCACTCCCAATCTGTGAAATTTCGACAGTAGTTCATGTTACCTTGTCAGGACACAGAAGTAAATCTATTAAAATTACTCTAAATTCAATAAATATTACATTTACATAAAAAATTCAGAGTCGAGTGTATTTTTTTTTCGACAATACTGGGTTTCTATCCACTTCCTCTTCACGTTGTCATGGTAGAAACATAAAATCCCTGAACTCAGTGCTGATAACCTAATTACTTGCATGTTTTGTCTATTTTACTGCACGTATATGCATGATTTACATTAAGTACTCTAAATTTTAATATACTTATAACTGCATACATGGAATATAATCATATTCGATAGTTAATTTTAAACTTAGCTTGGTCTTTCGTTTTTATTTGATAATATTTATTTACGATTTAATTTGTAAGGCAGCTAAATATGAAAGCAACTAATTTATTTAAGGTCAAAAACCGGGCCTGAATAATCAATCGATCGCCAGTTGACCAACTATGCTAACGTTGCTGACGTTGCCATTGCAACTGAAATTTTGATTATTTATTACTAATCCATTGTATTTTCGCTTAATACTTCTATTATTTACAATAGTAGAAAAAATAGCAGGTTTGCAATAGCTGTACATGAGGATACCGGGGAGGTATTTGAGGAATTGCTACTGTGATGAAGCTGAAACAGCTCAGGGATACAAAACTTTCTTAAATAAACCTGATCACTTTCAGATCTAGAAATACATGACTTTTTAAACAGATTCAGACTTATGAAACAAACAGTCCTAATATAATTACGTCAAATGTGAAACCGGGTACAGAAATCAACGAGAAGGTATAAACAGTAAAACCATACTGTATTAAAATGTTGGACTGCAGTCATGAGCGTCGGCAGACTTTTTTCAGGGGAGGGGGGCGCATGTTGGAAGTTTGCAATTAATTCATCATTCTGTTGCCAAAAACTGTAAAAGATGAGTTATAGTATTTGTTGCGGGGAAGTATATTAATTTATGCTAAATAAAAACTGTTCTTTACCTTACCTTAAAGTAATAGTTTATAGTAATTGATTGCACATTGCATTTATTATTTTCCAAGGGGGGGGGGGCCGCGGCCCTCTTCCCCCCCCCCCTTCGCGACGCCCATGATTGCTATTCAAATAACAAAATATTTTTACTTTCTTTACTGCGTATAGTAAAGTAAAGGAAGTATTGTATTCCACCCAAAAATTTAATGTCCAGAATTCACCGGAAATACATGTTTTGAGGCCCCCTGAATCCAAAAAAGCATTTTTAGAAAAATGTCTGTGTGTGCGTGCGTGTGTGTGCGTGTGTGTGCTATTGTGTGCGCGAGTCTGTGGATAGCATAAGTCAAAAACGAAAAGTCGGTTAAAGACCAAAGCTGGTATTTAATTTGAATGTCTTTCAAGGATGCGACACGAAGATTTTTAAGAAAATTCCTCGACCCTAAACTATCCTTTACCTGCATGGAACATGTTTCGAAAATTTTGATTTTCTTGAAAATGGCTCTAACGATTTTGATTAAAATGTCATATGTTTAAAATATTTGTATGACAAATGAAATGTATATTTTGAATTTTCTAGCTATAGCCTATGTAGTCCTGTTTACTCTGGATGAGTTTTGAATAACTCGTAAACCGTAAGAGATAGACAAAATGTTACTCTACAAAAAATATAGGTCCCGCTAAAACACACAATTTGTGTCTAAATAAATGTTTTTGTAGAGTGAACCATTTCGGAGATATTCCTTGTTATTTGTGTCAGTTTCGGAAAACAAACTTTCGTGAAATGGAACATCGTTGTTCAATTTTTTATATGTTAAGCGTGCAAAGAAAACGGGATCTCAAAGCTTTTAAATACTTGACTATCGCTCAAAGCCTACTGTATTCTAATATTCATCTTACACCTACAAGGAAATAAATAATAAGATAATTTGTACAAATGTTTATCACAACTAACACGAAGAAGATATAGGAATAAAGATTGTAAGAATGGTTAGTGCAAGAGTAGAGTGCAAGTCATGTGAGTGCAACACATCAGATTTCTTTTCATTCAATATGTATCGTATGTGTATGTGTCTACTAACGAAGGGGGGACACCTCGACCCACTCCCGACATGGATCTTTTGCAGGCTATCACTCCGCTCAGGGGGAAAGGATGAGGCGAAATGCAACCGTAAGCTTGTCAGAGAACGGAGCCAGCGAAGCCCAGAGACGCACCGATGTCCCTAACAGTTACAGATATTGACACCTGGCCCACAAGCTAAGTGTTTCCTCTATCCAGGGAGAGGGCGTCGAAGCGACCTTGCGAGTAGCAACTCCAGGGAGGGCCAGGGAAGGGGTACCAGAGCGCAAGCAACAGTGCCATTTGTCTGCATTCGGCGCAACTTACCGCGCTACTAACAAAACCTGAAAGATGACAAGGGAGGGAAATGAGAAATGAAGGGAAAGGAATCCGTGGAGAAGAGATCAATGCACCCCAGCATTTGCCTAAGTGACATGGGTTTTCCTGATTTACCCATGTGCCACGGGGATCGAACCCGCGCTCTCCCGAATGTGGGCCACAGACGTAAGCAGCTGAGCCATCCTGCTCGGTTCCAATATGTATTATTTCAGACATTATCCTTTTTTCTAAGCTACCAGCAGTATTTAGTTACAGCAACAGCATTACCAACATGACATTTTATTTACCAACATCATTTAGCACTGCAAGAAGATTGGCGATTTTTTTACTACTGCAAACGCTACTGTTTTTCGTTGTGAATGGTTGCCTGTCACCTTAATTTAACGCAACACTACATTTCCGTCGTGAATGGCCATTATTTCAAATAGTTTTAAATTTCTTCTAAGCTGGCATGTGTACCAACAGCATTTAGTTGTGATGTAAGAACAAGTTTGCGATTGTCTTCTTTTCTCAGCATTCAAAGCGTGCCAACACCAATGCACTGCGGTTTAACTCACCAGACGTTCATAAATCAGCTATTGTAGATAAAATTTTGGTTTGCTTTAACTCATCTTCCAGTCAAACCACGTTTATAATACCGGGCCTTATAGTTAAACTGTGATGTAAATTACGAAGTAATACTTCCATCATGCAGTTATGTAGATGGCAATTTAGTGAAACACTCTTATTGGCTAACTGAATGCAAGCCATTCCAGGTGCATTTCGGGTGTGGCATTTACGATCATATAAGGATACTGGGATGTCCTAACTCCAAGGGCACACATGACACTGCTTTAAATTCTGGCTACCGGATTACTATTAAATGAATGATAACCAAATTTGGGTTGTTTATGCTTAAGCGACAAGGTAACCTGAACATACAGAAATTACACCATAGTGATTTAAATTACCACTGCTCTTAAAGTTCTCAATGGTTTTTCCTGAAACTTTTATGAATTATTTTATAAATCATTAAAGTTATTTCAAGTGGTTGCATGCATTTGCAACTTCGTGGTTGAGTCTATACAAATTATTTCATCCAGCAGAAGAATTATAAAGTTTACTTTTAAAACACGTGAATTCACGCACATTCTGGACAAGAGGGGAAAATCTGATGTGACTTTCTGTACTCTTGTACTAACCATTCTCACAAACTCTTATTCCTATATCTTCTTCGTTTTAGTTGAGATAAACATTTGCAGAAGTTATCTTATCGCTTGTTTCTTGCACGTGCAACGGGGATATGGGAATACAGCAGGCTTTGAGCGATAGTCAAATCTTTTAAAGCTTTCAAATTCTGTTCTCTTTGCACGGTTAACATATAAAAACATGAATAGCGATGTTCCATTTGACAGAAGTATAAGTTCTCCAAAACTTACACAAATAACAAGGAATATCTCCGAAATGGCTCACTCTACAAAAACTTAATTCAGACATAAAGTGTGTTTTTTAGCAAGATCTACATTTTCGTATAGTAAGATTTTGTCTGTCTATTACGGTTTACCAGTTATGCAAAAGTCATCCAGAGAAAATACGACTACAGGGGCTATAGCCAGAAAATTCAAGATATACATTTCATTGTCATAAACATATCTCAAACATATGGTATTTTAATCAATATCGTTAGAGCCATTTTCAAGAAAATCAAAATTGTCAAAAAATTTTCCATGTAAAGGGTAATTTAGTGTGCAGGAATTTTCTTCAAAATCTTCGTGTCCCACCCTTGAAAGACATTAAACCTAAATACCAACTGTGGTTTTTAACCAACTTTTCCTTTTTGAGTTATGCTGTCCACAGACTGACAGACTGACACACACACACGCGGACCTTGTTCTAAAAATGCTTTTTTTTTTTTTTTTTTTTTTTTTTGTTTGTTTTTTTTTTTTTTTTTTTTGTTTCAGGGGGTCTCAAAACATATATTTCCGGTGAAATCTCGACATCAAACTTTTGGGTGGAGTACAATACTTTCTCTACTAAATGTAGTAGAGAAGGTAAAAACGAGTCATGTCTGGAATGCCAAACTCGTCTAAGTCCCACACGACACAGCGCCTTGTTTACACTATCCACGATACTGTTGCGTAGCAAGTTGTCACAAGTTCCAAATCTTAATATTACTAACCCATATCATCAAGGCATGAGAATGCAACACATTTAAGCGTTCTCATCCAGTATACTAGCCAGTTTTAGCTGTTACGACCAGTTTTATTGACGTTATTCCTTGACTCACTTTTACGACCAGTTTCATTGGCGTACTTTCGGACTCACTATGACAAGTTGATCATCTATTTTTGTCTCTTGATTTATAAATAACCCATTCTTATCCATGCCCATACATCAAATACTTCCAACCCTTTTTCCTTCATTTCGTCTGAATAACCAAATAAAACTGTTCACACACACACGCACACGCACACGCGCACACACACACACACACACACACACACACACACACACTGACCTTTTTCTAATTTTGTTATTTATTTATTTTTTATTCAGGGACCTCAAAACATATTTCCGTTAAGTTCTCGACTACTGATTTCTGAGTCAAATACAACCTTGCCTTACTTACTATACCCATAACAGAAATTAAAAATGCAGAGTGAGTTATGAAGAACTAACACATTTCTTTCTTTAATTATTGTGTTCGAAATTCACTCCATGTCCCAAGTTCAGCACCAAATTAAGCAGAAAGTTCTGAAGTTTCAGTTGCCTGTCACTAGATGAGCAGATGTTTATGTTGTATTCGTAATTGTTAGTTTTATTATTCGCAACTGTTTCTAAGATTTTGTTTTAGAGTCGCCGAGGGTACAGCTACTGGGCAAGCAAGAATCCACATGTTATTCATGAAGCACCTATGCACCCGGTTAAAATCGGAGTTAGGTGCGCAATATCCCACAGAGAATAGCGGTACTATTTCTTTTAAACAATGTGAACACTGCAGAGTACCGGCGGACTTGCCTGGAGTTTTCTGAGCAACTAGACGATGGAGAGCTGAGTCACGGATGTTTTCAGTAGGTCGGCGCTAAATGACATACATGGAATGAACCCATAGCACTAATTGCAAATTTCTTTGGCGAACGGATAATTTCCAGAACCTGTGGCCACCGAGATCTCCGAATTTGACATCGTCGGAATTTTTTTATGGGGTTACTTAAACGACAGGGTTTATGCCACACGTCCCCAAACATTGGACGTTCATAAGGGATTCAAGCTATTGACAACTGTCTTCCAACGAGTGGCCAGTAACATGGAAGGACATGTTGAGTTGTGCCTTATGCAGGATGGAGGACATTTCCAACGTCTGAATTTTTTATGGGGTTACTTAAAAGACAGGGTTTATGCCACACGTCCCCAAACATTGGACGTTCATAAGGGATTCAAGCTATTGACAACTGTCTTCCAACGAGTGGCCAGTAACATGGAAGGACATGTTGAGTTGTGCCTTATGCAGGATGGAGGACATTTCCAACATTTGCTATAGAGGTAAATAATCTCCCAAAATTCCTCTGCATTGCAGGCATAACAAGTTGTCGCCAGCATAACTACTTTTGAAACAATTAAAGTAATAATTGTCAGTTCTTCATAAATCACCCCATATAATGGGCGTGGTTATGCGTCTTCCAGTCGAAATTGACAATTAAAATGGTCGAATTGGTAAGTAAACCCAGTGCTCTGCGCACTACGGTGCGCTCCGTGACCTCATCATAAAACAATCGAACTGTATAATTTAATGCTGAATACTTCTATTTTTACTTTGTCTACTATGGATAGTGAGTATGGTAAGTATTGTATTCGACTCAAAATTTCGATGACGAGATTTCACCGGAAATATATGTTTTGAGGCCCCCTGAAACCCAAAAAGCAGTTTCAAGAAAAGGTCCGCGCGCGCGCGCGTGTGTGTGTCTGCGAACAGCGTAACTAAAAAACGAAAAGTCATTTGGTATTTAAGTATTCTTTTAAGAATGTGACAGGAAGATTTTGAAGAAAATTCCTCGATCGTAAACTACCTTTACATGGAACATTTTTGAAACTTTTTTTTTCTGAAAAATGGCTCTAGCGATTTTGATTAAAATGCCATATGTTTAAGATATTTTTATGGCAAATGAAATGTATACTTTGAATTTTCTGGCTGTAGCCCTGCAGTCCTGTTTTCTCTGGATGATTTTTGCATAACCAGTAAGTCGTAAACAATAAACCAAACCTTACTATACAAAAATGTAGATCTC
Source organism: Tenodera sinensis (assembly GCA_030765045.1). Lineage (NCBI taxonomy): Eukaryota > Metazoa > Arthropoda > Insecta > Mantodea > Mantidae > Tenodera > Tenodera sinensis. Next base: position 164,595 of record JAUKNM010000126.1, read on the forward strand.
GTTAAAACACAGAATTTATTTAATATGGATTTTTCTTTATGGAGTTCACCATTTCCGAGGTATTGCTTGTTATTAGTTTAAAGCTTCAAGCTCTTGGACTTTACTTTAACTGGAACTTTTTTCTTTTTTTCCCCTCCTTTCCTTCTTTTCAACGTAAGTGTTTGTTACCACGATGGAAACATTTGAATGGGGTTTTCGCAATATATAACTATAACCTGTTTGGTTACATTCAATTACGAATGTAAAAATCTGTAATAAGGCAATTAAATATATATTTTGAGAGCTGTCCATTAGTGCATTGAACTTCGAGGGATTACCATTCAATCAGATACGTAGTACTGTTTCATTTTAAGTTTACATTGTATTCTTTTTTCAAAGAGAATTGAATTTCAGAGCCATCACACACCGACTAGCTTGATAACAATTGACTGTCGCTTAAAACCTTTTTTAAGTTGTAGTCATTAAATACAATGTTTCTGTCCAAAGCATGAAACACTTCACGTTTGTTGATCGAGAAATCACTTGTCCCAGCTACGTTGGACAAATTCACACGCTCGTATCACAAACGCAGGGCAAAAGAGAAGTATGATAATTCCATTTATACATATATTAACAATATTTCAGCTCGAGTTTAAAACACCACTTAACATACACTCCGTCTCTTTAATAACAAAATGCTACAGCACTATTTTGAAACGAACTGCACATGAACTCATTCGTTTTCAAACTGAGTAATTTGTATTTTCGTGGTGTAGTGTATATTTATATTTGAGATAGGCGCTGTGAGGAAGGAGCTGTGATTTTCAGGCTCTTCAGTGTTGAATGAATGTTGAGTGATAACCATGTAAGCATAACAAGTACATAGCTTGCGTTCTGAGCATCGTAGAGACATGTTTTTGTGCAGCCATGATCAGAAACTAAAATTCTATCGAATTATAGCACTAGCATCTATCTTTTTAAATTATCTATCCGAGTGTAATTAATGATCACGTTCTCAGTTCAGGCGCATAAGATGCGTGTACTACACTTGGCGACAGGCATATGATTCGGTGGAGGCTTCAGTACGATTTGCCTTCATCTGTCTTTAACTCTTGGAATTACACTATATAGCTATCTGCATTCTCAGTGAACTCGTTTATCTGAGTTACGCTCCCCAACCATGAACGATTCAAATATTGAAGAATGTAACCATTTACACGACTTCTTCTGGTACTTGCTAAAGTATCGGAAGCTGTCCACTTTCTCCACTATCTCATCATGAATACGCAAGCGGTCTTTCTCACTTTTCCGATAATCATTGTGTACAGAAGCTGTCTTCCATTGTTTTCTTGCTCGTGACGCCAGACACATCCGAAAGCTGGTTCGTCCTCTTGAAAACATACATGTAACTAAGGGAGAACATCTGCTTTTAACGCCATTTCGCAATTTGACTGAAATACTTTACTGGTTAGTAACCTTTCTTTGAGAATAATCAATTTTTTTCGTAAATGTTCCACAAATTATTATACAAAAGGAGATTTGCGTGTCCATTTCTGTTAGTCACCATAATTACTCGTCAAAATAGTTGAAGTTGGGTAATGAATATACACTTGGTTGATACTCGGAGCCTACGGCATTCTTCAGCTATTTAATAAACAGATTAAAAGATAAATGCTAGTCATGATATTGCATGGCTTGAATTAATGAGACACAAAAGAAAACCCAGTTTCAAAGTGACTGCTTAAGATGTGGAAAGATTCAAGTGAACAGTATCGTTGTTCGGAAAACCTTAACCTTTAAAGTGATGTAAATTTTAACGACATTTCGGTTTTTCTATAGCAGGTTTTCGAAGTAGACTTAGGGCTATACGGGTATTCATTCGCGATTAAACATATAATAAAACTAACCAAAAATGTCTCCGTAATTGTCAAATTCAATTGAATAATGTTATTGAAGTTAAGTTGTGTAATAGCTTACTCTTAAATATAAAAAGAAGCAATTAAAATGTGTTTAAAATAAAATGCATCAAGTTAGAACGATCAAGCTCATTGTTCTGAACCTTATACCTGACATGGCTTTGGTCCCACTTAGGAAATAGTCTTTATATCTTAATTACCTTCCCCAAAGGGATCTGATAAGGCGCGAAATCATAAAAGCGAAATACCACGGTTAAAATTGAGTTTACGAAAAATGTTAGATGAAAAACGTTTATAACAATAATGGAAAAGGTACATCAATTCACATGTTTTCAGTGTAAATTTTCTTATTTTTCTGCTGGATGAAATAATTTTATACTGTGTACCACATAAGCTATCAATGCAAATAACTACTTGAAATAATTGTCATGATTTATAAAATAATCCATACAAATTTCAGGAATAACCATTGAGAACCTTAAGAGCAATGATAAATTAACTTTATTTAACTTACTAAGGTGTAATTTCTGTATGTTCAGACTATGTTGTCCCACGAGCAGCTGTCCTCCTCCCAGAGTTTTACTGATTTCATTTAGACATAAGAGTCTATGGAAGTTGCTGTCATTCACTGATAGAAAACGTAGTCAAGGTATATAAAGAACTGAGTCCAACAATTCTTCGGGGACACGTACGAGGCAATAACACGAACTCTCGGCTGCTTTCATTCCTTAAGTAGCATACAGTTAAACGCAAAAACTTCCAGTAATGCAAAGCTTAAACATTTAAAAGTATCGAAAAAGTATTAGGCATACCTCGACATCACCGAGTAATTATGCTCATAAACGATATACCGACACTAAGATGGGAGGGCCAATTACTCGTCGAGTGAAAGGCAACAGTTGACAATGAACAAAACATTTCAACTTGACAATGCTCCGACAAAAGCGTACGTGCTATATAACACAAATGTTTTATGTAGCACATATAAAAGGGTCAGCAGCGCAGTTTTACGAACCTGTTTTGCATGCAAAGCCGTCAACGCGCGCACGCATAGAAAAAGACATTTTCAAAATGAAAACCGTTCCATCAAATGAATGAAAAGTTTACCCTGGCTATATCCTTTCTCTCCGCTCTGTAGGGCTTGTAACAAAAAGAAAGAAAAAAAGGTTAATATTCATAACAGCACTTGCGTTTTGTTGCTTTTTCCTTGACTATAAATATGTCAGGCTCGAGTACACACTCAGATAAATTCCAACTAAAGAATGGAGTACATCAAGTTCAGCAAGAAATTAAGAGCGATACGCTTCTGTATGTTTATCGCTTTGCTTGCAGGCACGTCACTGTCACGTGGGCAGGTAAACAACATTCTTACTTTCTCTAATGCTACCTGTAGCGAACGGAGGAAGTGTTGTAGTTTTACTATATTTATCTACTACGCACTTACAGTCAATGGAGGAAATACTGTATTCCACTGAAATTTCGCCGGAAAGCATGCTTTGAGCTACACTGAAAAAATGGCAATTTAGGGAAAAGGTCTGTGCAGAGGTGTGTCGGTGTACTTGTGTCTGTGAACAGCATAAGCGAGAAGCCGGTTAAATATCAAACTTGCTATTTAAGTTTAGCATCTTCCAAAAAGGGCGACAGGAGGCTTTTCAAAACCGATTCTCCATCCCAAATTTCCCTTTACATGGAGCATTTTCGAAAAAAAAATGTTCTAAAAATTATTCACACAATTTTTATGAAATTACTATTTTTAAAGAGATTGCTATGCCAAATGAAATGTATAACTTGAATTATACAAAAAATGTAGATCTTGTTAAAGCACACAATTTTTGCCAAATACATTTTTGCTTTCTCTACACTTATAGTAAGTAGGGGGGGGGGGGTATTCTATGCGATCCAAGATTTCGATGTCGAGATTTCATCGGAAGTATATGTTTTGAGGTCCCTGAATTCCAAAACAGCATTTTTAGAAAAAAGATCTATCTGTGTGTGTGTGTGTGTGTCTGTGTGTGTGTGTGTCTGTGTGTGTGTGTGTGTGTGTGTGTGTGTGTGTGTGTGTGTGTGTGTGTGTGTGTGTGTGTGTGTGTGTGTGTGTGTGTGTGTGTGTGTGTGTGTGTGTGTCGATTTCATCCTTCATTGACTAGAGTAGAGTTCATTAATATCCCATTTCCATCCAGTAGGGACCGAATCAATATCCTCCAATAAGAACTGATAGGGTTTTCTACATTTTATAGCGTTATTTCTGCCTGTCCACTTATATAAAAAAGAAGGCTTATGTGATATTAATCAATGAGTTATTAACAATTAACATTCAGTATAACTAATATCCATAATTTTTACTTTCCGTCCTGGATTATTTTATGGTTAACGTTCAGAAATGTGTGGAGCAGATCATAGATTCATACCTATTGCACCTAATGCTCCAATCAAACAATTATGGTTATTTTGTGTGATCAACCCGTTATTAAACCACGCTTACAACCAACCACGTACATGTATGGTGTTGTATTTGTGACATCTTTTAGAAAATACAATTAAAAATGAAAACTGCAGAAGGGGCTTCGGTTTGATTCATTGTTCATTCTAAATGGGCTACCTCCTGAATACTTTAACTCTAGCTTATAATAAAATCGAACATAAATAACTTTAACTTCAGTTTAACCATACTGAATCATGAATAATAGTAACTTCAGTTCAATGTCTTGATTCACAATAAAACCACATATGTAATTTCTTTGTCTATTGCACAAATCAACATAAAACTGACGATGTTCATGTGGGAGATATTGAATCATTGCTTCCAGATCCCTCAGTTTTTCAGGGAAAATCTTGTAAACTTCATCACAAGCTTAAATGTATGCTTATGATATCACTAATGGCCTTTCCATTTTTGAAGATGTTAACCATCTTCCAAACTTCTATATCCGAATAAAATGTTTACCAGGACGAATAACCCGAATACCCGATGCAGTACTCACATTTAACATTGAAATATAGCACACTGTCCTGGAAGCAAGTGAAGTCACCCATGTCATCCATCCTCTGTACTTGAAATGGGCAAGAAGGTCAGGATGATGCAATTACTTCCTGTACATCATCAGCTATGTAAATTTCTGTGGCCTCTTTCGCATTTCAATTAAAGTGAAATGGCGATCACTCACTTAGAGTTCACCTACGACGGAGCCCTCTATGCCCTCTATGCTCCCATCAATAGATCCAATAAAATAACATTTCAATAATTTTAAATAATCTAAGAAAAATTACACGCAAGAGGCGAACCTGGTAACATAATTACAATACAAGGACGATGCCATTTTTTGTACTTTTGATATAATCACTGAAAATAAGTTCGCTTGACGTAAAACTCGTAAACTTATTCCATACCAACCTGTTGTTTCTCTTTGTACTACTTAGCATTAGATCTTGTACCGCTTTTTTACTTTCTCTACTGGTAAGTAGGGTGAAGTATTGAATTCCGTCCAAAAATTCGATGTCGAGATTTCACCGAAAATATGTGTTTTGAGACCCCCTGAATAAAAAAAGAAAAGCATTTTTAGAAAAAGGTGTGTGTGAGTGAGTGAGTGAGTGTGTGTGTGTGTGTGTGTGTGTGTGTGTGTGTGTGTGTGTGTGTGTGTCTGTCAGTCAGTCTGTGGACAGCATAACTCAAAAACGAAAAGTAGTCTAAAAGCCAAACTTGGTATTTAAGTTTAATGTCTTTCAAGGATGCGACACGAAGATTTTGAAGAAAATAGCCTCACCCTAAACAACCCTTTACATGGAACATTTTTCGAAAATTTGGATTTTCTTGAAAATGGCTCCGACAACCCTTTACATGGAACATTTTTCGAAAATTTTTATTTTCTTGAAAATGGCTCCAACGATTTTGATTAAAATGTCATATGTTTGAGATATTTTTATGACAAATGAAATGTATATCTTGAATTTTCTGGCTATAGCCCCTATAGTGGTATTTACTCTGGACTGCATAACTGGTAAACCGTTAGAGATACTACATACTGTATAAAACATGTAGATCTTGCTAAAATACACAATTTATGTACAACTAAATTTTCTTGTAGGGTGAACCATTTCGGAGATATTCCTTGTTATGTGTGTGAGTTTTGCAAAACTTAAAACTTTCGTGAAATGGATCATCGTTGTTCATTTTTTATATATGTTAATCGTGCAAAGAGAACGGAATCTCAAAGGTCAAAAAGATTTGACTGTCGCACAAAGCCTTCTGTATTCTAATATCTCCCTTGCACCTACAAGGACATAAGCAATAAGATAAGTTGTACAAATGTTTATCTTAACTAACAAGAAGAAGATATAGGAATAAGAGTTTGTGAGAATGGTTAGTACAGGAGCAGAGAAAATCATGTGAGTGCAGCACATCAGATTTATATATTTAAATTCGCAGATCACAAACCCTCGGCACTTTTAGTTCGCACCGCCATCATTAGTGAACATTCATGAGAACAGATTTCCTAAATTTATAGTAGAATCGAAGGAATATCATAGGAATAAAAAATTAATGTGGGAAAAAATCGTACGTGTTACTCTTACAGTGTTACAGTTTACGAGTTATGCAAAATTCACCCAGAATGAGAAAGCGCTTCGTAGACTATTCCCAGAATATTCTATATACATATTTCATTTGCTTTGAAAGTACTTTACACACACAATATTTTAGTCAAAATAGTTATAGCCACGTTTCAGAACATCAACATTTTCGAAAAATCTTCCTTGGAGTTGGGGTTTCCCAGAAAATATTCATGGAAGATGTTAAACCTAGCATACCAAATTTGGTGTTTTGTCAACTTTTCGTGTTTTAGTTGTTCACAGACATACACACTCATGCCCACGTATATGTTTGTAAAAATAGTTTTGAGCCTCAAAACATATATTTACATGGAATGTTATCATCTAAATTTTTGAGTGCAATACAATACTTCCCCGATTTACTGTGCGTAGTGGAGCAATTAAAAAACTAATATAGGAGGAGAAGAGCTATCACTTATTAATTTCTGAGCAATTATAAATTAAGTTCGATTCTGATTGGTGAGTAGGCATCAATGACACCGTCCATTGGCTAGAAGGCACTCATACGTAATTAATTAATTTATCAAATTTAATTAATAATTAGTGCATTTCTGCATGTGGATTTCTTAGGACAAATAGTTCTTGGAACCGAAACTTCAAGGAATACTTCGGCTCGAGGGGCTTCATGCTGATAGTGACGCATTCAACTGAACGCTTTTAATTAACTGTTTGAGAATTACTTGAATGAATTTTCACATTGATCTGATAGGCGATTACTCCACAGTTTGTGTCCTGTTTTGCACCTGCCGTTTATCGCGCACGATGTTGATAAGTGTTGTCTGTATCACTCTGCTTCATTAACTGCTTTCACAAAAACTGTTTAAATGCTGCTGATAAACTCTCGTTGGGATTTACGCCTAACTCGTTCAAATGTTATGTTAAATGCAAGACTAAATGGACAGAAACAAAAAAGCACCTCTAATCGCTTAATTATGAGATAAAATCCCAAAGTTACAGTTTGTGGTAAAAACATTTAATCAAATGGAAGGTTTAAAATAATTACCATTTACTTAAAACGTGTAGTTTTCAGGGTTATTACTAAAACTTCATTTACTAACAGCTCCACGCGGAAAAAACTGAGCGACAGTACCAGACATAATTGTCGTGTAAATGTATGATGTGTAACAGTTACCGGAGCTCGCATTCGACGTCGCGGATTCGATTTCCCTGATCTTGGAATTTTTTTGGCTATATTTCGGGTCAGTAGGCGAATCTTGGAATGATTTCTGTAGTGCCGTAAAGTTTTCTGTTCCACATTTCCTATCATTTCATTTACTTATGTTTTAGGGTAGAGGGATCAGGCGAATGGACAGTGGAGCAATAGCAGTGGAATTTGCTTTGAGTAACTGTCTGTCCTAGGGTCGGTGTGTGACAAATGTCCAGCGAGACCTCTTTTTGGTAAGGGACGCTTTTATGGGTGGTTTCAACGGCGTCCGGATCTCAGACCTGGAAATGTTAGGACCCTGCTGCTCGGATCTGGTCGCTCTGTCTTTCGCTTTATCCCTTCCCCTCGAAGGTTTAGCAGGTACAATGGACGCCTAAGTCATAAGATAATCTCACTACACCTCGCGTCTACGTCACATTATTTATTGTTTTAGATGTACTGACCATTTCATTGGTTGCTTTAGGCCACGGTGCAAGGATGTGCCACTCCTAAATAACCTTAACCAATAACCAAAACAAAGATACAAAATGACGTAGAAATGAAATACATGTTTACGTTTTCGACCATTTTGTCTAAAAGAAAAAGAGGTAGTGAGTACATTCAGTTTGTCACACAGACCTCTTATCATGAGTGGTAGCCTACCTTATCGGCTAGAGTAGGACACGCCTTTGATGGGGTTAATACCTAAGGGGAAAACTTGAGCGCTCAAGGTTAGCGAAATGTATAGTGTGTATGTATATGTGAAAATATTTTCAGAGGATGCAAATTAAAGTTTAGATGGTATTGATGCAATACATAGCAAGGCAGCACTTTATAAAAAAAAAAAAACTGAACAGAGCAGTATTCTCACAGTAATATCAATGTTCGTTGCTCCATTGAAGCAAAAATAAATAAATGAATGAATAAGTGAATGAATAAGATAAATGAATAAATAATAAATAAATAAGTAAATAAACAAAATAAAGTGGCGTGTTTTCCTTCTAACTCAAATTCTAATTGGTTAATTTACCTGTGCTAACCTATTCCCTATCATAGGAATACAAGAGCAATATTATACACTTTTATTGCTACAATATGCATTGTCATATTCATGTAAGTCATATACATAAATATATTATCTCTAGTTTCTAAACATATTTAGTAAATTATAACAAAAGAGTACTTCATTAATTAAAGAGATCTTTATGTTCACAAATATATCATAATTATAAATCACTGTACAAAAACAGTCCTCTATTTCTACTTAATATTGCTGTTTCCATTTGGTTTCAATTATTAGCGGTGTTACCTACACAATAAAACAAGATTTTCTGGCCAGCATACGTGTGTGTGTGTGTGTGTGTGTGTGTGTGTGTGTGTGTGTGTGTGTGTGTGTGAGAGAGAGAGAGAGAGAGAGAGAGAGAGACAGAGAGAGAGAGAGCGAGATTCTAAATATCAAGCATTGGATCTTTTCAGAAAAAGCTAAGGTGATAGCTAAGGTGAAGCACACGCCTCAAAAGACCCCAGGAAAGATAAAAAATCCGCTGAAGATTTTCTTTAGCGCAGTTTGTACGACAAACAACAAACTTCTACAAATGATTCAAAACGTTGCGCAGAAGCTTAAAGAACTGCTAGGGCAGGCTGTTTCAAATCCGCGAGCTTGAGAATGAGCAGACGCGAGTACGCAGCAGAGTTGCGCAGAGCACGGCTGTAGAGGGAGTGGCAGTCAACACTTCACTGGGCAACCTCATTCATTCCCCGTCGCAGGTCTCCGCCACTGCTCACTACGCCGTGGTGGCAGCTTACCCCAGAGCAGAGCTGTATGGCGTGTTGCAAGTTTACCCACGCAAGGCGGTGAGTACGCCGTCACACACTGGCGAGCAACTCAGGCGGAACACATTGTACTAGGGGGTCAAAATTCAACCTTGTGATTTAGGTGATCCTGGGTCGATGCAAACCTAGGAATTTCAGAACACACAAATTATTTCGTGCAAATTCTTAACTTCAGCAAAGATAATGTTTAATCAATACGTTATTGTTACTCAAGTTCTTCAAAATGGCGCCTGCATCAACAATACACGAACGATGTTATACATCGACCCAGAATTACCTCCTAGACTAGACCATAGGTTTCCATACCGAAGCTGTATTTCGGCCTCTCTATAACCTCATGCTTCTGTGCAACCTTTTGAATCATCCTGTATATGCTTCCTGCCGAAATCCTCCTTCGCACCCAATCTACTCTATTCCTTCATGGCTACAACCTCCGAATTTATTACTATGGGCTTCCGATAAACATAAGGACGCTGTTTCACAGGTGTATGTAGCTAACAAGGAGCCACTGTCACATTGGTTTTAGATTGAGCTGGGAGCTTTTTTGTAGTGAAAGTAGATCGAAAGATAAAAACATCTCCGTCCAGGTTTTCTGTCGTACACGTAAGTTTGTGAAGAAAAAAGGTATTTACAAATTAGAATGATTCACTAATTCATTGGATATATAAGTGTTTACAATATATTAAACTAGAGAACTTGCAAAAATCTTAAATTCTTATTTCTTCGGTTTTCTCTCTTTCACTCTCTCTGTCTTTTCCTTCCTTCCTTCCTTCCTTCATCCCGTCCTTCTTCTTTCCTTTCTGTTTCGTTCTTTCTTTCTTGTACGCATAGAAGAAACTGTGAAACGTAAATGCAGCAGATTTTCTTTTCGCTACATGAATCTTGGTTCCAAGTTGTGTTCACTGCAGTGTTGCGCGCGGATGTGTAAGAACCTCGGTGCGGCAAAGTGCGTCCCGTCCCAGACAGCTGAATATTGAATGGAGGACAGACCTAAAATTAAAACTTAAAACTTCATAATTTTTTTTCCGCTAATAGGAGTCCTATGGAAGAGAAAGCCGAAGCAGAGACATTTTTGTTTTCGATGTACCTATTTACACTATTAAAAAAAAAAAAACAGCTCATTCTGCGACGTCATGTGACAACGGTCCTTTGTGAGCGCTTATTACATGATTTTAAATCATTTGTAGGCTAAACTGTGAATAACAGAACCTGGATAGAGTAATCACCTATGCTATGCACTTACAGTAAGCACTGTACTCCAACCAAAAATTCGATATCGAGATTTCACCCGAAATAGATATTTTGAGACTCGCTAAACACACACACACACACACACACACACACACACACACATACACACACACACACACACACACACACGCACACACACATACACACAAACATCCACATTTTTTAGAAAACTGTCTGGACTTGTGTGCGTCTGTCCATGAGTCACATAAGTCAAAACCGAAAAGTTGGTTAAATACCAAACTTGGTATATACAGCGTCTTCCTGGGATGTGGGACAAAGATTCAAAAAAATACCCCTTGCAAAACAACCTTTACATGAAATATTTTTCGAAAATTGAACTTTGTCAAAAATACCTCTGGCGACTTTGACTAAATTAGAATTGTCATACTCTTAAGATATTTAAATTACAAATGAAATGTATGGTATGTCTTGAATTTTCTGGGAGTAGCTATAAAGTTCACTTGAATCTGATTGACTTACATAACTGGTAAATCGTAACAAACAAAACTTCACTACATAAAAATGCAGATGTTACACATTTTAAGTCACTCTTTATTTTTTATTTATTTCTATTTGATACTATTGTGTAACCAACCATTTCCGAGATCATCCTTGTTATTTGCTTTAATGTTCCAGTATTTATATTTTTCTCAAATAGGAAACCGCAACTTGCTCATGTATTGTCCATGTAAAAATAACGGAATTTCAAAGCCATCATATAGCGACTAGCTCTCAAAACATTTGACAATCCCTTAAGCCTATTGTATTCCCATTGTACCTACAAGGAAATATAAAATAAAACAATCTACAAATGTGTATTAAGATAAAGTAGATAAAAGAATACGCGTTTATATGGGTAGGTTATTGTTTATCAACTTTGTGGAATACAGTAATTAATAGTCGTATATGCCAGACTATAACGGGTGGGGAAGTTTAGATCATTGCAACCAACAATTATTTTTATTGTTCTTATAGACTAGAAGTCAAATTATAACCGGATAACCCTTGAATTCTTTTCCATTCAAACCCAAAAGGAATTTTAACTCACAAGACTCCCTTTAACGCCAACCTTTTCCATTTTCTCTCAACTAAATATGCGCATATAAAATATGCAATTACATAAAATCCCGAGCCATACAACGGTACAGCAGACATTTTTAGTAAACAAGCGTGTTTAGTACTGTGAACAGTTGTTTTATTACATCATTTTAAACGTGAATGTTTTTACATCTCATTACCGTTGCGCAGGAGATAAAATCGATGCCGCTATTTCCAAACGACTACAATGGAACTTTTCTGCAGCGCCGCTGGTTTCCATGGCATGATTTCATTTGCTACATTTGACAGTAATAGCTAATAGGTATTATTTGTGCATGTGTTTTTTTCCCTCGCACCTGCATATTTTGCTTCATTTGCTGTTTCCATTTTAGATTGTAAGTTCCTACTTTTTGTGTGCTATAAAATACAGTCTAGTTGTTTCACTGTTTTGTTTTAATTCCGAATCACCACGATTGTATCATACGGTATTACGCTCGGTTTAGTTTTGATTTCATTTTAGCATCCTACTAGCTGTTCTAGCTCATAGATTTAATAGGATTATCACTGATCTCTTTCATTCCAGCACAGTTTAAGGCGCTTTAATAATGAAACTAACACTCCCATTTTTTGGCTATATTTTCTCTATTGTTAAGTTTCTTAAACATTTGCAATAGTGGCAAATATCCGAAACTCACACTGTCACAAATCCATTGGATTATAAAAGGAACGAAGTTTACTAGCTCTTCTTCCTATGAACAGTACCGCTCAAAACGAAAGGTGAATTCACACCTAATATCCTCTTTAAACTAGGCTGCTTTTAACGATGGAAATATTTTTGGTTACCTTGGCTTTTCAAACAAAGGGTAAGGCATTTTTACATTCTCTAGCATGTATACAGCAAGTAAAGAAGGTGTTACATTCCATCCGAAAATTCGAGACCAAAGTTTCACTGTAAATACTCGTTTTAGGTCCTCTCAGTCAAAAAAAAAAAAAAAAAAAATAAATAAATAAATAAAAAAAATAAAAAAAATAAAAAATAAATAAATAAATAAATAAATAAATAAATAAATAAACAAATAAATAAATAAATAAATAAATAAATAAATAAATAAATAAATAAATAAATAAATAAATAAATAAATAAATAAATAAATAAATAAATAAATAAATAAATAAATAAATAAATAAATAAATAAATAAATAAATAAATAAATAAATAAATAAATAAATAAATAAGTGAATAAATAAGTGAATAAATAAATAAGTAAATAAATAAATAAAAAAAATAAAAAATTGATGTGCTGCACTCAAGTGACTTTCTTTACTCCTGTACTAACCACTCTTATAAATTCTTATTGCTAGACCTTTTACGTGTTAGTTGAAATAATTTGCAGAAATTATCTTATTGCTTATTTCCTTGTAGCTGCAAGGGGAATGTGAGAATACAGTAGACTATGAGCAATAGTCAAATCTTTTAAAGCTTTCCAATTCCATACTCTTTGCACGGTTAACATATGAAAAGAATGAACAGCGATGTCGCATTTGACAAAAGTTTACATTTTTCGAAACTGACACAAATAACAAGGAAAATCTCCGAAATGGTTCAGTCTACAAAAATTGTATTTGCACATAAATTGTTCAGTAAGATTTGATCTATCTCTTACGGTTTACGAGTTACTCAAGGATCATCCAGAGTAAAGAGGACTACATAGGCTATAGCCGGACAATTCAAAATGTACATTTCATTAGTCATAAAAGTATCTTGAACATGTCATTTTAATCAAAATCGTTAGAGCCATTTTCAAGAAAATCAAAAATTTTAAAACATTTTCCATGTAAAGGGTAGTTTAAGGTGGATCAATTTTCTTCACAATCTTCGTGTCACATCCTTGAAATACATTAAAATTAAATACCAATTTTGCTTTTTAACCGACTTTTCGCTTTTGAGTTATGCTGTTCACAGACTGAGACAGATTGACAGACACACACGCACAAACAAATACACACACACACACACACACACACACGCGCGCGCGCGCGCGCGCGCGGAACTTTTTCTATTCAAGGGACCTCAAAACATATATTCCCGGTGATATCTCGACATCGAATTTTTGGGCTGAAGACAATACTTCCTCTACTTACTATACGTAGTAGCGAAAGTAATAAGCACTTTTAGAAAGAAGATCAGCGCGCGCGCGCGCGTGTGTGTGTATTTTTTTGTGCGTGTGTGCCTGTAAACAGCACCCAGAAAAGAGAAGTCCTTTAAACACCAAACTGGTATTTTAAGTTCACCATTTTCCACAGATGCGACATGAAGGTTTTTAAGGAAATTCCATCATTCCAAATTACCCTTTGCAGGGAAAAATTTTTGAAAATATGATTTTTTTTTTTCGAAAATGGCTCTAAAGATTTTTATTAAAATATCACATGTTTGGATATTTTCATGACAAATGAAACCTTTTCTGGGAATAGCCCTTGAAGTCCTGTTCATTCCGCAAGAGGTGTGTACATAAACATTTCCTGCCAAAACATGTATCTCTCGTTAACGCAGTACTTCACGCCGAGTTTATCCTTTTGTGGAGAAAACCATCTGCGAGATTTTGTTGTTAGTCTCAAATTTACTTCAACTTTTCTCAACTAGGAAGTCGTAATTTGTTTTTAGTTCCTCTACCACGTCCATATTACATACAGAAGGTAATACGTTCCACCAAAAATTCGACATCGAGATTACATTGAAAAGACATGTTTTGAGGTCCCTGAATCCAAAAAATGTGTTGCACTCATATGACTTTTCTATTCTTCTGCAAACTACTCCCAAAAATGCTTATTTCACGTTAATCGAGATCAATATTTGCAGAAATTTGCTTTCTGCTAATTTTCTTTTAGGTGCTAGGGGAATAGGGTAAAGATGCCTAATACCGTGATACAAAGTTAAGTTTCCTGCAATGGTTTTATTCTGCAACAGTTAGTAGTTCTGAAGTATCCAACAGATAGCTGCATTGTTCTACTTTCCTTCCTCAGCAGTTGCTATGGCTATGGAACATCTTCAATGAATCTGATGAAACCATCAGATGCTCATTGTGTGAGCATTGAACTCCCTAGCGGGGGAAAAAAAAAAAAAAAAAAAGCATTTTCAAGTAATTTCAAACAATTAACTGAAGGTAAATATAAGGGCAGTAATGTTAATAACAGTTTGTATTTTGTAAAGTATATGAAGGTCAAGGGAATCAATGCATGCACGTTTTCATTGTTCTTGAAATCAGAGAACTAGGATGAACAACTTTTCAACTGTCAATCAGGTAAAATACGTTCTGGAACGTTCTAATTGTATTATTGGATCTTTATTTAAATTACTTTTGTCCATTTATAACCATTACACAACATTTACTCAAAACTGTCACGGAATTACGCAACCTTACCCAACAGTAGGCTTTAAGTGATAGTCAAATCTTTCAAGAGCTGATCACTATGTGATGGCTTTTAAACTCCATTCTCTTTGGATAGCTAAGAGATAAAAAACGAACAATTATTCCCATTTGAGAAGAGTATAAGTGTTGGAAAATTCAAACACATAACAAAGAACATCTTGGAAATTTTTCACTTCACAAAAAACATACATTTGACATAAATTGTTTTAACTACAGCTATATTTTTACGGAGTAAGGTTTCGCCTGTTTCTTACGGTTTACAAAGCTTCTTACGATTATGAAGAAACGCATGATATACCCGCATTTTATTTCTCATGAAAATATCTTAAGCATGGTGTTTTCATCAAAATCGTTAGTCACTTTAGACATAATCAAAATTTTTAAAAAATGTTCCATGTAAGGAGTAGTTTGCGATGAGGAGATTTTCTTAAAAAATTTGTAGGAATTCACATACCACTTTATAGGCATTCACATATCTAAATTCTGCTAACCGCGACTATAGAAGGAATTCACGCGGCGTTTACTTACTGCGTGGAATGCAGCTTTAGAATAACATAGAGTAAAGTGCTGTTACATTTATGTAGCCAAGACAATATGTTATGGACGGATGTGTAGATAGTTCAATATCTTCGTCAAGTTCTGTTATACACTTGCCAGCATGTTTATAAAAGGGCAACTATATCCTGTTCAGCTCCATTGTCCTGATTCACCAAGGAACCATCTGCATATCCAATACCTCTGTAGATATTTTCGTGTTTGTTGTTTCTGGCGTAATTACTTTTTCTTTCACTGAATGTCGTTTTGTTGAATATTTTAGCCAGATAACGGCAATAATTTACGTACATCGCCTTTATTTACCGGTCAATACCAAAGTATTAAGTTTTCTTTGTCGATTGGTACTCCCAAATTGAATTTTATTGCCTCTTTTTCAATCCTTTTGGGCTTTTAGCACAGATCTTAACGTAAGGCTTAAATTTCTGTTCCATTTATCTAAATTTGGAAGCAAGCCTTCTTAATTTTTCTTAAGTTAAGAAACACGTGTTTCAAGATCTGCTATGATTAGTTTATTGGTAGAGATTATTTGGAGGGCTGCACCCGTGACTAAGTCGTTGTTTGATTTTGTTCATAAGTAAATGAGGTTATTACAACTTAACATTTTATGGATGTTACCAGCGTGTTTCTTGAGCTACCCCATTTTGTTCCTGTAAGCCTTTTTAACAGCTTAGACCTTTGTGTTTGCATGGTTAATGTGAGCCTGTTGTTAAAAAGGTGCTGCAAGGTAACATGCAGTGTCTCTTCTTTCTATCTTAACATTTTCATAATTTAAATTCGTTTGAACTATTCTTTTTTCGTAGGATAAAGGGTTGAACGTTTTTTCTTCTATATTTACTGACATATCTTCACACCTTCTTCAAGTTCTTTAATCAAGAATTAATGGTATTTTGTAATTTTGCAAGATTTGTTTGAACTTTATGAAGTCTAAATAACCGAATCATCCGCAAACATCTAATTTAATTTTTTAATTTAATTTAATTTTTTTAAGTTGCTGCGATAGATGATTGACATATTAATTCTGTAGTGTTGCACTTAATATCTAAATACCGAGAGAGTCAAAAAGTTTCGAACCGGCTACGCTGTGTTTTGTCTGTCCGCGTCCTGGGCGCTCGTTGCCGTCTGCCGCTATCACAGAAAGGCGCGGATGAAACCATACATGTTTAAAACTACTTTTAAAGGCTTTACTTACCAACTTTATGAAACGAGATGCTGAAACTAGCCACCGTCGTTGTCCTTACACACACTTTTAGCACTTATTTAGGAAATTATCCATCACACGCCGTAGTTTACGTTGAGAAATGCTGGTGGATATTTTAATTTTTCCAGGGGGTGTGGATTTGTCTTATACACTTTATGTTTTAAGTTACCCCAGAGATAGAAATCGCTTATTGCAGCTCTAAGAAACCTTTCTCCGTTAATGGCGCCCATACACCAATTTGTTCGTCATGAAGGAGTACTTCATGAACAATATTAGATTTTTCAGAGCTCAAATAACTAACTCCTTTCATAAAGTTGGTAAGCAAAGCCTTTAAAAGTAGTTTTAAAAATGCTATATGGTTTCATCCGCGCCTTTTGGCAGACGGCAATGAGCGCCGAGGACACGGAGAGTTAAAACACCGCTGAGCCCTTTCGGTAATAGAGCAAGTAAAACTACCTGGTTAGTATCATGGGGCTTCAAATGATGTATTTCTGCAGAAATCTCGACATCAAAATTTTGGGTGGAATAAAATTCTTCCTCTACACAGTTCAGAAAATAAACATTGAGTGTACCCCGCAATCTCCCCCCCCCCCCAAAAAAAAACAGTGACTTACTTCACTACATTTCTACAAGTCACAATTAACATATTCTGATAGTAAAATGTGACGTTTATATAATTATAATGAACAACATTCGTAATAACGTCTAATTCCCTCCTAGCCTTAAACATTCCAAAACCTATGGTACTAACACTCACGTGATTCCTCCTGATGCACATTGGTGGTGGAAATAAAGTCATGCTTGCTACGATACAACACTCCGGATCTTCGGAAAAAAACGAAATTTTCATTGTGACCAGTTGGTCTGTGGTTGCTTGCACCTGACTCTTTTGCTCCGTTTGTTAATCTGTAGCATTTACAGCAATGCATTCGCACACCAGTGGTATTTTGTGAAATCGTTTCTGATATTTTGCTCCTCATCAGTGAACCGAGGAGTGTGAACATTCATTGATTATTACCGAATCATTGCAGCGAATGAGAGAGTTACGATTCAGTGATTTAGAAGATCTGAATGCATGTGACTGATTTACAAAATATAGTAACGAATGAAAAAGGTTACTGCTTTCAATATGTAGCCTTTGTAATCCCATTCCCTCTGTACGGCCAAGAGATAAAATGTGGTGTGTTACACTCACAGCTTTTTCTGCCCGCTCTTGTACAAACTAATCCTAAAAACATTTATTATTCTGTATACTTCATGTTAATAATTGAGACAAACGTTTGCAGAAATTGTTTTATTACTATTTCCTTTTAGGCACAATGAGAATATAAGAATACAGCAGGTTTATGATAGTCAGACCTTTTAGAGCGGGTCGCTATGTGATGGCTTTGACATTCAATCCTCTCTGCATGTCGAAGATGTAAAAAACGTATAACAACTTCCCATTTTAGAAAAATGCAGGTAGCTACTGTAAAATTCAAACAAATAACAATGGATATCTCGTAAACGGTGCATTCCACAGAAAATACAGTCTGATCCGTTTGAGAAGTCAGAAAAGATAACGCTATGTTTGTGAAGTTAATGAATATATCTCTGAGCAATTTTGTGAAGTGTGAGCGGAACGGATGGAGTTAGCAATGAGTGATGTTTCCAGTTGGCATGACAACGCTATCGTGCATAGAAAACAAAATGGCCGTTACGCCACAACAGCGTGCTCAGTGTGTCGTATGGCATGCGAGCATTCGGCGTGGCTAACGAAAAAGACAGGCTACGGCGCGAACTGCAGTGACGTAATTCTCATAGTCTGATCGTACCCAATGAAGTAAAATCACAATCGCATATGTTCTAAGTAAACAAAAAACTTTCCCGTTGCATTCCAAACAAAAGATACAGTTTTATCATGGTGATATACAATGTTACCCATGTATCAGACTACCATTACTGCGTATACTTGAAGTCTTTTGAGATGGTGGGAGGTAGACGGCAGGTTGCTCGTGCCGCAGGTCACTTGCGCGTGCTGGCACACTGCAATAGCAAAATGTGCTATTAAAACATTTGCGTCCTTTTCATACTTCTGTTACATTGCTTGTATGTTTATCCTTTATTTATTTGTTTATTTATGCGCTTAATTGGCTTTGCTTCAACAGAGTATTCTCATGCTGGGACGATAAATACGAGTAATATAAGACAACTAGAGTTCATGGTCATATTTACTTGGACTACATTGCTGTTATTGCTTTATTAATTATATAAATATATACCAACACAGTTGGTACTAGATATGATCCCCACATAAAGAACGAAAGAAGGAAATACAATCAGAAAAACGAAACATTATTTACATTGACATATATGTACCTACATTGGCGTTCACTCAATGTTAGTATCTTATAATTTCCTCTTCTTCTGCTTCTTTTTCTTCATCATTCGCTTCCCCCAAAGACGACGAAGCTAATATAAAATTCACGAACGGTTATGTTTTCATTGCATTTCTTCTTTGTTGGATTTGTATAGTTCTGAATAATTATGTAGTTTAATGGTTCTTATTACTGTACATCTGGGAACGCCAGTTGCAACCACAGTATGTGCAATCGGCGAGTCACACTTTTCGTCCCTTCCTTTAAAGTAATTGCAAACATTTTGAATAATGTGTGCCGTCTGCTTATGTACTGGTTTTCCACGTCATATAGGCGAGGAATTTGCATTATACGTGGCAGGTGCAATAACTGTTTCCAAGGGCCACCACATATTTATACAGGTTTAACAGTACTGCATAAACCTTGCAACTCTGCCTGGGATGCTTTGGTTTCTATACACGCGCCGGCCACGCGATCTCCCCCTCCCACTGTCTCAAAAGACTCCGAACAAAGTATAACTCCCAATCGCGCCGCAGTCTGTGATTTTCGTTAGTCACAGACGGTCGGTATGTCCCACCACATTAAATGGTACATGTTTTTGCAAAATGGTCTCAAAACGCCTCACACAGGCAGAAGGTCGTGTGGTACAAACAAGGAAGAACATATTCCACAAGACATGACCCAGAGCCCACGATAGTCAACCCACAGAGCAAAACACATCATACACATGTCAGAGAATTGTTACACAATACCCTTAAGATGTTTCTATACCATATTCAGCGAATGCAAGCACTGACGCAACTCAATTTTAGTATAATGATGTGTGAGCGGCAGGAAGTGGATGATCAATAGTTAAGGAAATGGGTGTTCACGGACGAAGTGACCGAGGCAACACGCATAGCTGCATTGTTTGGAGAACCGAGAATCCACATCTCATACGAGTCACCTCGAACGAGTCAGCTCCAAAGTGTGGTGCAGAGCGACTCATAGTAGGGCTATGCATCTTTATTTTGGTAAGTCTAATTCATTAATGAGTTGTATATAAATCTGCATTTTTCGCTAATTTTGTAGTGTAGGGCATTTTTAGGATTTTTATTGCATATAGTGCATTTTTATACACTTAAGGCTGCTTTATTACATATTTATGCATTTTAAATGTATCTTAAGTACATTTTGCGGGTTTTTTTCCAGGAGCAAAGGATCATTTCCGTTCTTTACATTCATTTCTTAGCAAATAATTTGCATATGTACTATCGGGTGGGAACTTTTCTCTTGGAGAATTAACAGGAGACTTGGAAGCAAGTGACATATTTTACTTTGTCTGCTCCTCTAGTATCAGTGCAAGTGGGAAGGAGCTTCTCAATGCACAAGGCTTTGTTAGCAGATAATTGACAGTTATCTTCCTTTGAAAACGTACAGATGATGCTTGTGCATTGCAATTCAGGACTGATGAAATGAACACTTTGAATTTTTCTGCAAAATAAGTCAATTGCTTATAGAATATCCTTTTTAATTTGTGTAACTGCATTAACCAAACTTGTTCTTTGCTTAATTGCGTTATTTTATTTTGTGTAATTTTGAATTTCCCTTAAACTAATGTTAAAGTCATATGAGACCGAAACAAGCCTAAATAGCTTAACCCATGTTGTTGATGATATTAAAATAAACATTTTCAGTTTTAAGCGCATTTTTTTAAATATTATAGGGCATATTTTGAGATTTTTAAGTCATAATTGCATTTTAAAGTGCATTTTTAGTATTTCATGTGACACCAAAATTCTAGCCCTAGTAATTAGTTTTCAGTCTCTAGTTTTGCAATCATAAACGAACATGCATTTTTCAATTCATCAGCGTGTTTTGCTTGGTAACCTAAACGTCTATGGACTTCAGGCTCATTTGGGTATCATTTTTCATATTTTATTCAGTGTCCAATATGACCTACCCGGTTAAAGGGGGCTGAAATTAAAAAAAAATACTAATAGAGATTCTTCCATATGCGCTAATATAATAAAACTCAGTTCTAATGTGTTATTATTTTCCAGCGTGAGATTGTAAGTCTTCAACAGTGTTCCATTTTATATCGATTCGTCTTGCAATAATATAAATTGTGATTATAAAACTTACTCAAATGTAGCTCTCGACAAATTATACAACTCGAGAACTTTTAGGCCATCAACTACTTCGGAAGTATTTGTTCCTCGTTTGAAATTTCCTCTATTTTAAACAGTTCACAGAAATCTGAGTGGTCGCTGGTTTATGTGGCATGAGCCGACTGCGTTTTAATCAAGTCTCTTTCTCGTCTCAATCCTCGCGTAGGTGTTGCGAATATTTTTCATCAAAGAACTACGAAGAAAAATAAACAAATATGTATACATTTATTTATCAAACTTTTAAACTAAACTTTCCGGAAAGCATTCCAAGCAATGTTTTTGTATTTTTCGAAGTTAAAATTGAATCTGCTGACTCATTTATTTCAACATTTTTAAATATTCTGTAAAGGATGTATAAGTCGAGTAACCCAAAAACACTCCGATTATTATATATGCCACTGTGCGCATGCTCTGACAGAGGAAGCATCAAATTCTTCTTCCGAAGTCTATTTTGGAATTTCTGTGAAGTCACTTGCGGCTATCCAAAAAATGAAGGCCCAGTTTCAACGAAACCGCAAATAGTAACATAATGTTGAAATGCAGGTCGGCCGCAACATGTTTCACTCCCATCTCTCCCTTTAAGGGAAAACTCCAATCAACAGTCAGGACCATCGAATACAGTCAACTGGTAGAAGTATTACTTCCTCATAGTGCAAATGGGCGATACTAGGGCTCGATTTATGCGCATTGTAAATAAAAACATTTTTATGCCTTTTTATATAAAATCAAAGTCGCTTTCTGAATAAAAAAATTTGATTTTCTCTCAAGATCCAAATCCGCAGTTCTCAACATAATTAGATATTCGCTTCTCATTTACTTATAAACGCTGTATATCAGTAATTCACTTAGCATCTACACAACAAAGGGATATCTCATCTTGGTGCGATTCAAGCTCTTGAAGTGTAGCATGTGCTAACCTTGAGAAATGAATTCAGCTGCTTATATTATTCTACGAAGGCAATTTGAGAGATTGTATCGATGAACTACAGATTGCAGCAGCATTTCCGAAGAAAATGTATTTTCAAGGCTAGCCATCTTTCATGAAAACGTTTAGGCACCTACATGGAGATTATTCAAGCATTTTAGTTTGTATAGCTGTTTGTCACAGTCCAATCCGGCGTATAAAAAAATATGCAACAGAAATTGATACCGATATGAAAAGTACTCTAGGAAGTCCGTACCATAATTTTCAACCATTTCCAAGTGGATCGAAGTGTTTAAACGCGACCCATGAAAACTTGAAAGATGACGCACGCAGCGGAGACCCGAAATTCCACATAACCGCAGAAACCATAAAGTACGCCACATGGTTCTGCATGATCGCCAAATGAAGGGGTCCAAAATTACTGATGCTGTGGGGATTTCTCGTATTTTTTTTAAACAGTGGGGGATGACAGTATCTGCAAAATGAAAGGTGCTGCTCCAGCTCAAAAGCGAATCAGGGTGTAAATCTCTCAGCATGGTTTGGGTCGTTTTCGGAGGTCCCATCGACTTTAGCGTCGATTTGTATAAATGATGAGACATGAGTGCACTACTACATACCTGAACCAAAACAGTGGTTTAAGTAATGGAAGCATAAGATTCTCCATCACCAAAGAAGGCAAAGTGTGTGAAATCGGGAGGGAAGATCATGACATCGGTCTTCTGGGATGCCATGTCTTCTAATTGATTATATTCCCCCCTGGAGATAACGTCTACCTAACTGAGTGACATGTCTTGATGTCTCCAATGTCTCTGCCTTTGATGAATCTGCTGCCGGCTGCTACAGTTGTGAACTATGTGATGTTTATTTCAGGCTATGCTCGGTTGGGGTGAGAACGTACATACAAAACCGGTGCTGATAAATTTAATGGAGCTTAATAAATTATCCATTTGAAGCGAGTTGCTGACTGTTTGAGAATATAGAATTAAACTGTATCTGAATCTTCGCACCAGAAACTGTAACTATTGAATTGACGAATCAATAACTTCAACCACTACATTTAATTTCTTCTTTTTCACCGCCATACCAGGCTGATTATCCTGGATATGCTATGGTCCAAAGTTTGTTTGTTTCTGGACAGGCTACTCACCCAAGGCATTGGCTTGTAAGTCCTTGGAATGTCAATCCTGCCAAGAGGGTAACCCGTTGAAGAAGAAGATCAACGAAGTGGGGTATGATTTGCTGCCTCATCCATCATATTCCGCTGACTTAGCTACATCAGACGTCCATACGTTCTCTACACTGAGAAAATTGTTTAGTAAAAAGAAACTTTCGTCCAATGAACTTCGACCATCAATTGGGACGTATTTTGGAGATCTGGAGGAATCTGACTTCCGTAACGGGATAAAGGCCCTGGAGAATTGCTGCACCATGTATATTGTGCCCAGGCAGGCTATTTAGAAAGTCCAAACAATTTCAAAAATTTGTGGCATCAGTTTGTGCTTAATTTCGGAAACTTTACCAAACGAGCCTCGTATCTATGTATAGAAGTATTGTATTGAATTTTCTTTACGTACTTTGTAGTTCTCCTAGGTGGGCTACTCTAAAGTTCCAGGATTTAGAGACACGTGCATTTACCTGAAACAACAACAGTTTCACAGATTTTAATTATAAATACACCTTTTTATATTTAAATCATAAAGCATTTGCTTCTATCACACTTTAAATCTGTTTAATCTTATACTTACAGAGAAACTACAAATAGAACAACTTAGGTTTAGTTACAATTAGATAGTTAAAAAGTTTAACTACAGATTTCTTGAAAATTTATGCAATTTGTACTTAATACTATTAAGTGATGGCTCTACGGTAAGGTGCAAGGATCGAATTCGGGAGTTGCTGGGTTCAATACCTGGAGACCGCAACTCATAAGTTTTTTCGTGGTTTTCCTTGGTTGATAACGCGAATGCTTCGGCGGTTTCCCTTCGTCCACAAATTTCAAATTTCCTTACTAGTTATGCAGTGTCGAGCAGATGGAGGAGCTTAATAAATAAATAAATAAATAAATAAGTGAGTGAGTGAGTGAGTGAGTGAGTGAGTGAGTGAGTGCGTGCGTGCGTGCGTGCGTGGGTGGGTGGGTGGGTGGGTGGGTGAGTGAGTGAGTGAGTGAGTGAGTAAGTAAGTAAATCAATAAATTAATAAATCAATGAATGAATGAAGGAATGATACAATGAATGAATGATACAATGAATGAATGAATGAATGATACAATGAATGAATAAATAAATGAATAAATAAATAAATAAATGAATAAATAAATAAATAAATTAAAATAAATAAATAAAATAATAAATAAATAAATAAATAAATAAATAAATCAATAAGTAAATAAATCAATAAGTAAATAAATCAATAAGTAAATAAATAAATCAAAGACAGACATAACACAGTGAGTTCTAGTCCCCATTTCGACCTGATGGCATTAAGTCGGAGTTTGAAAGCAACCACATATAAAAAAGTCAAATTCTATTAATTTCGTCCGTTTCTGAATGGAACTACATTTTCATTAAATTAGACGCAGCAAGATTGACAGGAACACGTTCAGGTCCCCATGTCAACCGGATGCCATTATCTCACACACATGCATGCACGCACACACTGATACAATATATGTGTGTATATATATAAACGTCCTCCAACGTAATGTCATATCGGATGATGAATGAATGAAACGGTTGAAATGATGCTCAAATGAGCCTGAGGTCATAGAGCTTACAGTTACCCAACATTCGTCTTCTCAGGATAAGGGAAAACCTCGGAGAAAAACCTTATCTGGATAACTCTCCCTAACCGAGATTCGAACCCAGGACCTCTTGAATGTGAAGCAGACACGCTACCACCACACTACAGAGACGGGCTGATGGAATAGACGCTAGCTAATTCGAAAGTTCTTATAGATTCCGCCAGAGGGAAGCCTTGTTGCCGCTAATGTGGCCGGGTCATAAAGCTTGGGGACTGTCTAATGTCACCCGGCTCCGTTCCATGGTCATGGTCATAATCCCTTGAACGGCTAAGTATGAAATTATTCATTCAATAATCATTTTTGTTCACAGTTTTATTATATTTCTAGGTTATTATTAGTATAGATTATCCGTTGGTTGCACATTACAGAACCGAGCTGCCTCGTGCCAACGCACTAACACCAATCATTTGTTACATTCCACAACGCGTTTAATGGTGAACCTCACTTGGCTGACGGAAACGAATACTGCTGTTTCCAGCAATTTCCAGAGATGAATCGCCTTTCAAAGCTAATGGTTTCGAGTGCGGATTGTCATCAATAAATTAGGTCGCCGCTATGGAGCAAATGCGAGCTCATCTATTGTAACAGCTGTGGGAATTACAATTAATATTAAAAAATTATATGCACGCACCAGGGGCCCAAAAACGGAAACCTCCATTACGCTGAGCGACGCTTTCATATGGAGTGCAATAGAATTTGCTGTGCTTCATTATATTTTTATAGCAAATTATGGAATAGCTTGGAAAGGTAGCATCAGACTGAAAAATTCAATGCAACATCAGGGATTTGAACCTTGGATCTTCAGCTTTCCGTGCTTTTGCTCTACCACTCAGCTATCATTGCAATATGCTTCATAAGTCATAAAAGTCTTCAACTGAGTAAACTATAAGGCGTTCTGAAATTCAGTTTTAGATAATACTAGATTAAATACCCGGCTTCGTCCGTGGTTTGACGATCTATCCCTAAAAATTTCGGACTTAGGTTGCTTTTCCTCAATAGCCTGGTGTTTCTTTGGAGATATTTAAAAAAAATACTTAACGCACTTAAATATTTAATTAAAACTCTTTGGATACTATAAGGAATAAAACTAATTACATAAATAAAAGACACTATGCAAAAGCACTGTTCAACAAATACCATCGGAAGAAAAGCAAGTAGAGAAAAGTGTATGAATGTAATACATTGCGTTTCTATTTCGATAATATATAAAACTGAATGAATTATTTGTATAAGACTGAGAAGTCAATGCACGTAAATGTGCTGTGCAAAAGAAAAGTGAGTAGATAAAACCGTGTGAATGCAACAGGTTGTACTTCTATTTCAAACATATAGAAAACTACATGAGTTGTATGTAGAACTGGGAGTATAGAAAGCAATGTGTTTCATAAAAGAAAAGTGAGAACAGAAAACCATATAAATGTAATATGTTGCATTTCTATTTCCGTCATAGAAACTCTTATGAATTGTTTTTAAGGGCAAGTAGAGAAAGACATGTTAATGTGTTACGTAAAACAAAAGTGAGTAGAGAAATCCATGTGAATGTAGTACGTTGTATAGTAAAATGGACAGTATAAAAAGCTTCTCTATGAAAAACCATTTCGATTTGGCGATTTTAATCGCATTCGAATGAATGGTACAGGAGCCAACGACAACTTACATATAATCTCGTAAATCTCAGGTTTTAGACTTAACCGTTATTAGATCAGTCAATGATAATTATTCTTCCAGACAAGTCGTCTGCAGGATTCATTAATGAGGAATCGTATATACTTCTTCGTAATGGTAACTGTTCCTGCTTTTGTAACTGTTAGGGAATTGCGCGTATCGGTCGTCTGCGTTGATCAGTCCTCCAGTCCATACCTCTACTACAGCTCCTTCATCTCATCCGTTCCTTCCGGGAGTGTATGACACTAGGGTGGTCTATATGCGGGGGTTACATAAAAATGTCAAGTGTTTTGAGCACACACCCTCCTATTTTTTACTTTTGGCATGTTTTGGTGATGTTGCAAATTTCATTACAATTAATTAATATTAACCCGTGCCGCAGTGGATATAAGTATCTAAATAAACTGAAGTTCTGAAGGAGTGCTTGTATTTGTCCAATGGCATAAACAATTGAAACCAAGCTGTACATGTTTTGCAAATATGCTTAATATATTTAAAGGAAAGAAATTTAAGTATTAATACGACACACAAAAATGGGAATGCAGCTTAAATCAATACTAGTTTTGAGACAATTTTCTTTTCAGTGTTTGTTTTTCATAGGCAGAGGGTTGTCTCCGGTGATCTTGCACATATCGAAAAATGAGTTGTTTTTATTCTTCATCGCCCGTTAATAGTCCATTGAATTCTTGCATTCACTACACTCCTTTCTCTACCGTATCATTTACCACCTTAAGATATTTCATACTCTTTGGCAGTAAGGTAGGACGTATTTAATTCCTAAGAAATTGGATACTTATTTAAAAAATCTAAATCTATACTTAACTTCAACATGTCCAAACTCTTGACTAAAATAAACTCATCAACTCCCTTATCTGAAGTAATACACAGATTCAAAGCTCAGTTTATTAGTAAAAATGTTTATAAGTTCTGAATAGCCTATGCAAACGTGCTAAATTTAAATATATATATAATTATACTAGACCAAAAAGAAAACTTACCCAAAAGCTTTGTAATCGCAACAGGTG
The DNA here is from genome assembly GCA_030765045.1 of Tenodera sinensis. Taxonomy (NCBI): domain Eukaryota; kingdom Metazoa; phylum Arthropoda; class Insecta; order Mantodea; family Mantidae; genus Tenodera; species Tenodera sinensis. The sequence continues at coordinate 192,464 of JAUKNM010000126.1, forward strand.
GAACAGTGTACCTCTTTTCGATCCCAAAGATTTCGATTTCTAACGATACAGTTTTTTGTCATTGTTAAAGTGTCATCAAACAGTGATAACATACAAATCTCTTCATTGAAATAGTGGAAATGCTGACAAAACTTTTTAGAGTACTCGAAGAAACCTTGCATTTACTTTTTTGTATAATTTTAATTCTTTTAAAAAGTGCAAATCATTGCAACTGCACCGATGAACTCAGAAACCACCATTTTGCTTATACTTTCACCACATATATTCTTCAGTCCATCCAATTCACTAACTCTGACAGACAGCTGAGAACGAAAGAGGACCATCTTCAATGAATAAATTCTCTGGCATCCACCTTACATGATGCAAAGCTCCAGGCGGTCTTACTTTTAAATTGAAGTCCATAGTTGTCCCCCAAAACATGATGCATAATTCAATGAATTCACGGTAATCATTATCCAGGCTTCTTTTAGTAGTTTTCAGAAGGGGTTAATTGCATTAGAGTCACTCACTGCAGTTGTTTCTGCAGACAAATTAATAATTTCCCAAAACAGTGAACTGTTATCACATTTCATCTTCCTGACCTCCTCTTTCACAAGTCACATTTGCTCATTTACCGCCAACTTCCAACCATGTTGGTAATTAATGCCTGTGGTCTGGTGCGAAATTTCACCGACTAAATAAATGTATCATTCTGATGCCAGCGGTCATAAGGTAAATAAGCATTCACAATGTTACCCAATGGAAACTGAGGCTGAACTGAGATGGACAATATGACCATCCCACCCTAATGTACACAAAAGCCAATCGTGTGGTGGAGATGCTAGATGTCCGTAGCCTACCTAATCTCAACTGGCAAACCCTAGTCCAGTTCTGTCCAACTTTTTGTGCTCGGGCATATTTAATTCATGGCTAAGGAGGCGCGGGCGCCATCACAAGCATCGTTAGGGCAAGTACCCTTCTTTTGAGAGGAAACAGAGTAAGCACTAGTTAGAGAAGTAATGAATACAGCTTTAGGTCTACAAAAACCTACTTCATGAGTGTTTACTGGGATGATATTCGGAACCAAATAGTTTTGACTAATTTGAATTAATATTAGAAATCGTCGGAGTAAAAAATTTGTTTATGAAGCGCGTCAGGAAAATACATCACGGGCGCCGCGTTGAACAGCGCTGCCCTAGGCTATACCTTCACACCTCTTAAAACATACAATTTATTCCAAATAACTTTTTGTGTGACATTAGTCGTTTCCGAGCTATCCGCTATTATCAGCAAAAGTGCTGTCGCTCTAGTGATGTCAACGCATGGAATATCAAGGCTAGCCCATAGGGACGCAAGTTTAAACATTTGCTTATCTCTACTTCCACCAAATGTGCAATGTACCTATTTCTGCAAAGGTTTATTCTCGACTAACAATACAAAAATGAGCTTTTCCTAGAATAGTTTGTAGAAGCTAATAAAATACACTCTAGTGTATTGAGAAAATCTTGTGAGTGTAATACATATATTTGTTAAATACACCAGATCTTGCGCTTCTTAAACCCTTTTTTCACTAAGTATGGAGCCTTTGAATATACAGTCACGTAAACGAGTTGTAAAGCATAAGAACAGCGGTCTAAGGCCATCGCCTTTCGAGATTACATAAACTTCAGGGGCAAGTGATCTGTTTTCTTAAAATAACGATTACATATCCTTCCAGACCATTTGCGTTGTAAAAAGAGCGTCTCATTTTGAGAAACTCTCTAAAGATGAATGAACCACTATCTCCCCCCCCCCCTTCAAACATTCCGTGACTTTCTTACTCATTCTAGAGCTATTCTTAAATAAGCTTATTCTTTTCTATGCTTCACGTTAATCGAGATAAATATTTTAGAAATGAATTTATCACGTACTTCCCTGTAGGTTAAATGAGAACAGGGAATACAGTGGGCTTGAGCGATATTCATGTCTTTAAAGGGCTGGTCGCTACATGATGGCTTTCAAATATGACCAAGGAACAAGAAGCAAGCAAACCAGTAATAAAGAGTATGAGTATCTTGGAAGAGATAATTCCACAAAACTGTATTTGACAAATTGTGTGCTTTAACGAGATCTACTTTTCTGAAAAATGTGTTTACATCTTACCAGTCATGCAAAGGACATTCAGTATGAAGCTATTTCCAGAAAAGTCGTGAGTGAGTGAGTGAGTGAGTGAGTGAGTGAGTGAGTGAGTGAGTGAGTGAGTGAGTGAGTGAGTGAGTGAGTGAGTGAGTGGTATTTTAATCAAAATCGTTAAGCTATTTTTGAGAAATTCAAATTGTCCTATGTAAAGGGTAGTTTGTGATGGGGGGGGGGGGGGATTTCTTGAAATTTTTCATGCAGAATTCTGAACATAAAAAACAAGTTTGGTTTGGATCTAAAATCCAGTGCACTACTCTGTTATTAACATTTTGAATTTGTGTTGCAATAATTTTAGCAAGCTATTCTGCAACATTATACATGTTGTGACTTAACAACATGTGATAATTAATATGCCGATCCGTATCGTAGTTGCTGAAGTAAATTAGCACGATGTGTAGGTATGCAAGCAGTTGACTTCTGTGACATCAGCATACTTATTTGGAGGCCTGAAGGCCTTTACCTTACACAAACACAATTACGTAAGGCTTCTCTTTGGCACTTCGACAAGGCCAGATTTATGACAGTTAATTAACACACGTTGTTGACGATGCCAAGCACGTGTAGGGGTCATCCACTCAAGCACTGATCAAACCCGGCACTGCTAAGGTATCCTTCGTCTGCGTGTTTGAGACCGACATTCAAGAAACTGTTAAACAGTATACAAGAAACATAGTTCCGAGTGCTTCTGTGGCTAGTATGCTAACCCCAAATTCAAACCCCATCCATTCCTGGCTCAAGGGTGGAAATATATCTTCAGCGAGAATTATCCATCATCGTCCCCACAGTTTGGAAGTATGAATAGACTGCGAATGTGTGTGTATGTGTGTGTGTGTGTGTGTGTGTGTGTGTGTGTGTGTGTGTGTGTGTGTGTGTGTTTAACAGCATTGTTAGCAAGTAAACATCATTGTTGTTAGATGTTAAAGGATGCGCATAAATTAAACATTAGAAAAAAATCTGATGTGTTGCATTTACATGACTTTCTCTGCTCTTGTACTAACCATTCTTACAAACTCTTATTCCTATATCTTCTTCGTGTTAGTCGAGACAAGCATTTGAAAAAACTATCTTATTGCCGATTCCCTAGTAAGTGCAAGGGGAATTTGGAAGGACAGTAGACTGAGCGGTAGTCAAATTTTTAAAGTTTTTGAATTCCCTTCTCTTTGCGCGGTCAAGAAATACACAAGTGAATAACGACCTTCCATTTGCGAAAAGCTTAAGTATTGCAAAACTCACACAAATACCAAGGAAATCTCCGAAATGGTTCACTCCACAAAAACTGCACTTGGACATACATTACGTGTTTTAACGAGATCTACGTTCGTTTTATAGGGAGATTAAATTTATCTCTTACGGTTTACCAGCTATGCAAAAGTCATCAAGAGTAAACCGACTTTTCGTTTTCGAGTTATCCTGCAGACAGAAAGACACAGACACAGACACACACACACACACACACACACACACACACACACACACACACACACGGACCTTTTTCTAAAACGGCTCTTTTGTATTCAGGGGGCCTCAAAACATATATTTCCGGTGAAATCTCGACATTGAAATTTTGGATCGAATACAGTACTTTCCCTACTTATTAAGTAAAAATTGTTTAAATTATCCAGTGTAGTACTAAACTTGTGCTATTCCAAGTATAAAGTTGATAAAAATGTTCCATTAACGGAATCAAAAATTAAAGCATTTTGATGAGGCTAGTTCGTTGTTTACTACCTTGACACAAAATACTTACATAGCACCATCGATATTACAGTGCAGATAATAAGAAACCTAAAAACATCAGAAAATTTACAATAACGTGTAATGTTATATACTTCTCCACTTTCAGAAACTGAATTGTATTAATGTAAAAACATTACACGTAAAATAAAAATGGGAATTCCATTCTAATATGAATCCTCGAAGACCTGGTAGTAACGCTTCTTTCTGTCCCACTTGCTGAAGTTCTTCCTGGTACGACAGTAAACACATGTTAAAGCAAGCAGTACCACTTCGCAAGCTAATACACAGATTTCTAGACCATGTTTTACGCTTCATAACATGTACATTATAAGTAAAAACCATGACAAAAATGGGACACTGATATCCCAGAGCCACACAATGCCAATAAGATAAACAATTTACATGAGGAAGTTGATTTCACAATTGACGTCTTCCATTATTGAATGTTCGCGCCTATTTACTAATGGTTACTAGAAGTCACTAGTGGTGGAATCAAAATTCTAAATCCACACGCTATGCATTCTGTTGTAGCTCATGAAGGGAGAAGGATAGACACACAAGTAAGCCCTAGTCCATCATATCAGTGTATACCGGCACATTCAGTCCACAATCTTAAGTTACAATATAATGAAACATAATTTAAAGCTATGTCATACCAGTGGCAATAATTTATAACATTTTGAATCTGTCTACAAATCCGTATCATCATCGTTGTCGTCGTCATCGTCATCGTCATCGTCACCGCCACCGCCACCGCCACCGCCACCGCCACCGCCACCGCCACCGCCACCACCACCACCACCACCACCACCACCACCACCACCACCACCACCACCACCACCACCACCACCACCACCATCATCATCATCATCATCATCAGTATCATTATTATCATTATCAGTATCATTATCATTATTATTAGTATAACTATTGTTTCTGAAACATTTTAAAATATCCTAAAATTTACATTTCTATTACTGGCTTTTTCTTTTCGCTTGATGGTATCCCATATCCGGGTGAATTTATTAATTTTGTTTATTATTTCATCACTTTATAACTATGAGACATTCCAGTCTAAATAATTAAAAGAGTGTTGGTTCTAATATTCTAATACCTTGTATTACAATTTGCCTTTTATAAATATAGGCCATAAATTGCCTCAGTCATATGGAGTCCGAGTTAAATTTTCTTCGGAATACGTAAAAAGAAGTTTAGCTTTGCTCTGATACCAGTACTGTTTATGAAATGAAAGAACCTTACTGATTATCTGCTAATCAGCTTATTCCGATGCTACTTTTTCTACAAATTATAAAGCAATTTTTGGAACGAAAAATCACAGTTCCAGGTTTTGTCTATATTTTTACTATTTTAATACTTAGAATTTATGACATTTATTGCTGCAATTTCCTTTCAAAATATAAAAGCATCCAAAGGATAGTGTCTAATAAAAGATAGTAAATATAAACCAACAAATTCTCCTTTTGCATTAGCGTGCCAGTGTACCATAATTGACAATGCACATTAAAATGTTTAATGCATTTAAACCTCCAAAGAAAGAATTCCTTAAACATTTATGCTGTTAAAAGATTTCTGCAAAACTTTGTTACATTCATATAAATTTCTTTATGCACTGTGGGTTTGTTTCAAAGAATTACTTCTAAAAAACCTTATTTTCCTATCTTGTCCATTCTAATCCAGATAGAGTTTCCAGAAACAACTTCATTATACATTTCGTGGTAGCTACAAAGGGGATATACAAAGCTGAAGCATACTCAACTTTTAAAAAAGAGGGTCGCTATATGTGGCTTTGAAATCCCATACCCTTTGAACTTTGCATGAAACACAGTGTGGTGACTTCATAAACTTAATTAAGTACTTGGGAATTAAATCCAACAGCAAAATATCTCGGAAATGGCTCATATTGCAATACATATATACGGAAACATTAACTAACAAGAAACTCAGTATAGATGTCCTACACGAGCTATTTAAGGTAGCCAATGTATGCATCATTACACACTAAATGAATTTTATGGTGCTGAAATTTTGACATCACATTAGGGCAATTCGACACTAAAGGCAATCCGGGAGTAAATTTGGTTTAGAAATGTCTTCAAACCTGTTTCGTCGGGCATCTAGCAGTAATCAGCCAGGGGTCAATACTTCCTCCTGAAGATACCCGACGGAGCGCCGGGTGAAACGTCTGGTGATTTCTCATCAACTGGACTGGTTTATAAGGCCGGAAATGAATCCCTGCACGAGCCGAAATTCTTAGGTTAGGCCCAGCCTGAACCGACCTCGAGCTTTGGCCCAATTGTCTAATTTTGCAGTATTATTATTATCATTACCATTACCGTTACCGTTACCGTTACCGTTTCGATTATTATTATTATTATTATTATTATTATTATTATTATTATTATTATTATTATTATTATTATTATTATTATTATTATTATTATTATTATTATTATTATTATTATTATTATTATTATTATTATTATTCTTATTATTATTCTTATTCTTATTATTATTATTATTATTATTATTATTATTATTATTATTATTATTATTATTATTATTATTATTATTATTATTATTATTATTATTATTATTATTATTATTATTATTATTATTATTATTATTATTATTATTATTATTATTATTATTATAAGGGGCTGGGGTTCGATTTTCGGTACAGACATTGAAATTTATCCTGTACTGGGGGCCTGATCAGGGGATCAATTGAGGAGCCACTTCACACAAACGGTGACGGCTGAGGTCCTGGAATCCGTATGGATGAACTAGCATATTAACAGAATGCCTTATTGAGCACATGCTGCCCCTCTTACTGTCCTAGGTATGGCATTGGATGGAGGGAGCGAAGTTTGCAGCTGTCATGTTAAAACGTTATTTGCATTAAGCTATAGCGAGTATTTGGGCAGAGGTGGGGTACGCAGCGGCTGGGCGGTATGCCTTGGCCCCTCGTGGGCTGTCGCGCCGGGGTTTAGTAGTTACAGCGAGTATTTGATATTACTAGTACTGCTACTAATACTACTGTGGATGCATGCAATTGCCTGGATGCCAGTAATGATAGAAGATTACAAGTGAATTAGTCTAATAAACGAAGCATTGAAAATTAGTATATAGAATAGTAAAAGCAGCCGGTTACCTGTTACTAGTTTGCCTGATACCAGTAAAAGTGGTAAATTAGTACTGAACTTTGGTTAGTTTATATTTTGATTGTTTATTTATTTTTTGTAGAAGTAGTTTAGTTGAAATTATCTGAGAAAATAATATATTTGTAAATGTATGATTTTGTAAAATGTAAATAAATGAGAAATGTGGATATATGTCCCGGTATAGTAACCTAGATGCCGGGGTACGAGATTCAGACGTATTGCTGCCATAATAAAACTGTAATATTTCGGGCATCTGAAGATCGCGTACCAAACTGTTTTTTTTTTTTTTTTTTTTGTTTTTTTTCTTCTTCTTTTTCCCCGCCACTGTGAATGTTCGACGCAGCTTCGAACGAAACGTCTGGAAGAAGATTTTCACTAGACCAGGGCCCACAAGCCCGGATAATCATTTTGTATTTAATTATTATAGTGATTTTTCCCTAGTATTAACATCAAGTAGGCCAAGCAATCATTTATTTTTATCCTCCAGACAGAACTGAATACTAATGATAAAATATGAATGAACACGACTGCGTGCAACTCATGCAGAATAATACAGAATTTCGGTGATGTTGAAAAATAAATAGCTATTCGTGTATTGGTGACTAGGAGAGGAAATGTCGACAAGTTGAAGACATTTCCATGTAAACATGCAACAAGTCGCTTAGGAAATTGCAGAAATAAGGAATTAGTGTCAGTTCAGGTATTCATTGCTGACAACAGCGCTTCGTCGACCATATAATATAAGGGCATTAAAATTGTATATGGTAACGCATTACCTCCATTGCGAAAGAGTCACCGCGGAAATAGTGACGGCAGAGGCGCACTAAAATCCTTCCCTCACAAACAAACAGCATATCTCTCGTTCTTTCATAAACAAAATGGGTCTTAATATTTTTCTGAAACGTAACTTTTTTCACGGACATTTTTCTAAAATGCAGTTTTGGATTCAGGGATCTCAAAACAAGTATTTCCAATGACATATCGGTATCGCATTTTTGGGTGGCAAGCAATACCTTCTCCACCTACTATGTACGCAGTAGAGAGTGCAAAAATAAATTTTGACTTTGGTTAACTTAAAGAGTGTTAGAATTTTGACAAGTTCTACGTTTCACCATTTTCCACATGCCGCATGAAAGCTTCTCCACTCTAGAGTTTCTGAGATGTTCTTTAATGTAGTATTATCCATTAAGACATTATATTCAACGCTGTGAACATAAACATCTCCAATTCCTATTTAAAATGGTGGCTTGAGTAAACGTTTCAATGTTTTCAATGGCATTACATCCGAAATCAACTTAGTAGAATCTGTTGACGTCAGAGCACACATCGATAATATGACGCCGCGCCGTCGTGTGTTGGTTGGATTAGAGAAATAAGGTGTGCCAACATTACCTCAATGGCACATGCAGAATGTGTTTGAAGTAAGATTACCACTCCCTTCCCTGTACCAACGCAATTATGCATGGCGCCTCTTAAGTCAGCTTACACAGACTGACAAACTTAAGCCCCTTATTAGCGTTTTCTGATGGTATGGCAGATGCTTCATCAAGCAAACCACTGAAGAACCAGCTTAAAACCGTCATGTTAGTGTGCATTATAAGCAGCAACAAGATGAAAGCCAACACGGGGCAACCATACGATCATGAAAGCATTCACTTTCTTATGTAGCACGGTCAGAAAACGCAGAACATTAATGTTTAGGCCAGGCATAAGGGAAAAACATTCTCAAAAGCCCTTCCCTTCAAGGCCTAATCCAGATTACTCAACCTTAGCTTTTCCTAACGGACCCTTCACAACAGACAGTTATGACATCGACCTCAGGACGCCAGTTTCAATGGGGGATGCCACTCCACTTAAAATAGAAGCTGAAAAAAATTATGAAGGCAGGTATATCTAAGCAAATAAAGCAATGCTTTAAATTTTCCAGAATTAGGGTTAGAGTTAAGAAGCGGTGGAAGATTTGAGCACTGCGGCCAAGGCTAGGCCTATTACACGTACTCAGTCTCCAGGAGGAAGGGATGGGGCGAGAGAGAGAAAGGCGGCCAGGACTGAAAGTGGCAGGTGCAGCACAAAGGGGTCCCTAATGTTTTCAGATTCAGCATCTCAAGGCGCTCCCCCAATACCCCATAATCCAGGTGAACGAAGATACAGGTTCGGGCAGAAGAAACCATGCAGGCGAAAAATTAGTTCTCAGTTCTCAACTTTAAGCACAATCATTAAATGCGTCACACACCACCGATCATGCTGCCAGTAAGGAAAATAAGGGACAGGGAAGTTCACATTAGAATACAGTCCACCCCAGGATTCGGCTATACAGCTAGGAAAACTAGCAAAAAAAGTATAAATTCAAGGTGGATAATCCAATCGAACCCTGGATCCCCCAAATGCGAGCCTGGACACTACCACCTGAGCCATACCACCCACGTTAGCTTTACAACACGTATTAAAATTAAAAATTAAAATATTTCAAAATGTTTTATTTGGATAGAAATAATATCTGCAGAGAAGTAAACAATGTATCACTCATAAAATGTCGAGACATCCGAACTGGTCACGCACCCAAAGTTAGCACTCCCTGTGCCAAGAATGTGAGCGATGCAAAGAAGGAAAGCTATAGGGTATTTGGTTCATCTTGTCTCATGTCTAAAGAAAGGGACAGAGATGTGTTGAAAAGAGATGTAGATATCCACCCCTCCGTCTCTTGCTATGCTAAAGATGGGAGAAGGTTCAGCTCCTGTCCAATCAGTGCTGGACTAAAGAGGCAAGTATGAATAGACTTCCGACGTTTTTGCCCGCAAAGCCTATTTTCTACACCCTGCTTCTATCCTGCGTAGTGGGGGTGACATTCCACTTTTATGGTCGTACAGATAAGCTAAACTGCAACTATATTACAGCAATAAGCAACTGCGCACACATACAGCAGAAGGCGCAATGAATTTCAGCCACAATTTTGTGAGCTTTAGGTCAAGTGACCGATAATGATAATTATGATATTGGTTTTGAGTCTCTTGCACTTCATTTCAGACCTAGATATTTTTGCATTTAATTATGTTACGTTGGTAGTATCTCCATTGGGGCATCTCTGCATGTTTTGTTTACATACGAAGTACCGCATCAAGGTTAGTGTAGTCGTGGAGCTCGTTAAACAAGGTGGAAAAGACTTATTGATTAGAGACGGTGAAAAGCTCAGAAAAATGTATGGGAGTGTCAGATGGCGGTGTACAAATTCCTCCGAAAATAATATTAAATGCAGACAATGAAATACAAAAATGCATGAGTGATCATAACCACAATGTTATTGAGAAGGAAGTCATCAAACAAAAAGTTGGCTCATGTTGTCAAAGAAAGGCAGTCGTAGACGTTACAGAACGTTCAAGTAAAATAATAACAAACTTTTTACAGGAGAATATACTTCAGTCAATTTCTTCTCTGCTCTTTTCCTACTTGACGACTAACGATTGCAACTTATGTTCACAAAGCCATAACCACATTGAAACTAGTTTCTGGTCAGAATGAACCATTTGTGTTAATCAATGCTTCAGAAAGCAGTATCATAGTGTTCGGGTGCAAAAGTAATTTGAAAGTGATGTGCAAAGCAGAGACTCACTATTGTTCATGGTACCTCAGTTTTTGTAGGAAGTCCTTCGCACAGCTCTTCACTTTACATTGTCTAATCAGCGGACATTGTTCCACTAAGTTGATTTTTCATTCATTGATACGTAAGTGCAAATAACTTGATTTTGCGTTCAAGCCTGTAAAAGTGATTGCTGACTACGGCATTGATAATTATGAATTTATCAAATCAGTGTAGTCTGAACATGTAGTTCTTTTTTTTTTTTTTTTTTTTTTTTCTCCCTAAACACAGAAACTTCCAGATAGTAAGTGACTTCGAATTTATTTGGAGTTTTATATCTAAATCCACATGAACTAAGGGAGAGTTTTGCAATGGACATGAGGGAGGGTAAGCCCACTAACAGTCAAGTCTATCTGTTTTGTGACTATTTAGCACACATAGGTGTATTTCAACATTCTCGCCTAATACATGGACTAAACACTCATCTTCATTGTAGAACGTGAATCATTTCACAGTCATTTCAATTTATTCTTTTACTGTAGACATCCTGATAAATTCACAAATGTAAATATACTGCAAGTATTTCAGTCTGAAATTTATCTAAAAATTATGGGCTTTCCAATCCTCTCCCAAAACGAAAATGTGCCATTAAACAGCAAGAACCGATTGAAAAATGTACGAGACTGCATGGAACTAGTCAAGCCACATCCTTCATTAGCTGGAGTAGAGTTCGTTGCTACCCTGCTTCCATCCAGTAGGAATAGATTCATATCTAACTTTAGCCAATCAGAGAAATCAGATTATTTTCCCCACATGGAGTAACCACGTGATAGAAGCCGGTTGCTCTTTACTGCTCTGAATAACTTAGTTGTGATGTCAGTCTAATTATAAAAGGGACCGACTAGGTATATGTAGAAGAGAAAGTAAGAAGAAAATATTAAACAGCCGAAGAGAACCAAGCAGTTACAGCCCTGTAAAGCGATCTACTCTATGCAGAGAGTATAACATCAAGAACAAAGGAATACACAGAGTTTATATATTACTTCCCGATATTCAGACGTCAAGAAGATGACGGATAAGACCCCTTCTCTCCATCGCATGTAGACTTAGGTTTCTACGGAACCTAATTAAAACTGCCGGGCTGATGTGTACCACGCCCGGTGTCAAGACGGAGTTACCAAACTCTACTTCCTAATTTCCGTTAGAGGAAGATCGATAAAATACCCACTCAAGATCTCGAATGTGTCTAGTGCTTCCAAAGAACACAACAATGTGCAGTGGACAAACCCACAAACATAACTCAATTAGATTTAAGCAGTCGCATAAATTGAATTTGCATAAACAAATAAATCTGCAAGTAACCTAGGAAAAAGGTCATATGCAAAATATTTCTTATTTTTCATTTTCTTAAAAATGGCTGTAACGACGTTGATTAAAATACAATATGTATAAGACATTTACATGACTAACAAAATATACCTATACAAAAAACACCGCTTAACCAAAATAATAAGGGCAGAGCCGTTTCGGACGACGCATTTTTTCGGGTAATCTGTGGTAAGGATTTTAAGTAGCAAAAGGAACAAAATAATTGAATTCCAAAAGCATTTAATAATGTTTAGCAAGAAAATCTACTGTGTACGGCATTACAATATCAGTTAATGTACCTATATACAAAGAACACGTCACAAAATCAGTAGTTTGTTTCTGAATTTTCTCTTCGCAGCGCTTGCTTGCAACTATATCAAGTCACCGTTTGATAAGCGTTATGTAGAGTCAACCATATATCGTGTCTCCGCAATTGAGGCAGGGCACTGCTCGGCCGGTAGTCTATCGCTTCCGCTTCCCGCCTGTCAATAGGAGCGCTCGTTGTTTAACAAGGTAGACTGACTGCCTAATAAATTCAAAGCACCTTGAAGGTTATGTACTCACTAAAGGAGATGCTAGAACTTGAGAACTTCTTTCCCAGTGTGAGACACTTTTGATGTCGTCTCTAATACCTCTGACTCTGATGAATTTGCTGCGGGTTGATACAGTGGTGAATTATGAGATATTTCTCTTAGGGTATGCCTAAGTACGACAATACTCAACATTGGTTATATTGAACGATAAATTTCGCGAATTCTAATAAATGAGCTAGTTGAAGCGAGGTAGACTTTCTTGGGATACCGAACTAAACTGTTCGAATTTTAATACTAGAAACATTAAGTATCGAAATATTGTATCTGTTCACTTCTGAAGTATCAATAAATTACGGTTTAAAAATCACTTCCGTAATGACAATAAAAAGTGTAAAGTGCCATGAGTCACTGAAATGCTGAAACGCTAACACTTGCGGCACCTGGCAAGTATGTGCTCACCCAAGCGCACTTTTTAGGCGCTGTGGACAAACACTTCTGTAATATAAAAAATGTAAGACTGTAAGAAACTAAACATACAATTTTCAGAAAGTCATGCTCTTCTTACAAAAATGGCATTAGGGATTTTGTTATGAAAATACCATAGTTTCACATATTTGCGTGGTAAATAGGTAAATACATTTTTTTTTTTCGAATAGCCTATTCAGTCGTTTTCCATCTGATTGACTTGTATAACAGCTAAATCGAGATAGACAAAGTTGTGCTTCACAAAAATGTGGATCTCCTTAAAATACACAATTTGTGTAAAATTCATTTTTGAGGCAGTAACAATTTCCAATATATTCTGTTTCATTGGTTTGATTTTAAAATATTTCCACTTTTTTATAGTAGTGAGTCAGTATTAGCTTTTCCTCGTGTTCATTGAGAGATCATAGATTTTTTATTATTAATTTTCTAAATCTATAATTTTAGCCTACTGTATCCTTCTTATGCCTACAGCGGACTGTGCAAATTCGTAATAAAGGTATATCTCTAATAACATGAAATAGATAGAGGGAGGAGCGTACGCAGTATGCAATGTGCGGAGGGGGGGGGGGGCGCAGCTGAAACAGAAATAACTGGAACACACGATATCAGTCATACCATCATCCCATGGTTGCTGATAGGGGGATATCAAATGAATCACTGAACAGGATATATTGCCTCAATTAAGGGTTTAATAGATCAGTATGACAAGAAGACCCGTTCATTTCACTTCAAATACAGGAGGTACTCTGTAACCATCTAGTACTATTTACTAGTGACTAATCGTGTGCAGGTACTACAATGAGGGTCCTTGTTTCGATTACTGGCTATAGAGTGGCGATTTTAAGTCTGTCGCATTCAAGCCTTTACCTCTGACTAGCTCATGTGAAGTATCGCAAAGCCAACGTGTTTGGGAGTCCATGGTAAAAGCTGTAGGTCCTCTCGTGTCAACGCCATCGTTGTCATAATCAACCTATCATTGGAGGCAAGGATCCCCGCCCTCTGGGTGCCCCATCACATAAATAGCTTCTGTCATAGTTTTGTGGAATATGATTAACCCCAACGATCAATGACCATATGTGGAGCGTTTAAGACCACAACGAATATTTACTTTTTTATTAACAGGTACGATGTGGTATACTAAGTCTGCAAGTATCCAAGAATTACATAAAACAAAAATGACACTGCCTCCTTTATGTTACGATTTAGATACCTGGGGCAGGGGCATGAGCCCCATTCCCTTACCCTCTAGCTTGGAGTCTTTGTCGCTAGGTTCTAACGACCTTCAGTCTTGCATTGTCAACAGATGTACTCGTTTAGCGACTAACGACAAATATAGCGACACTTGAACCTAAATAAACGAATGAACGAACGAGTTTTCCTTGATTTCATTTGTGTAGGACATAATCTACGATATGGACATAATCTACGTAAAAACATTTGACTTCAGGATTGAAAGCTAAAGGAAAGCTAGGGAAAGAGCAGCAGCAGGACAGGAAGATAATTATGACGATGACACAATTATCCTCTCAGACAGCGAATGTACATAAACGAACAACAAATACATTTGTAAACCTAATGCTTATAACCTCCACGCTTTTTGAAGACCTTACCTTTTGGCTACTTTTTAATAACCTTAGCGACTTTCTAGAGCGACATTTGCTGTTCGTCTGTTGGAACGCTTCCTTGCGTATGCTTCTGGATAGAAGAATAAGCTTCTACAAGAAGAGTGAGTAGAGAAAGTCATTTGAGTTCAAAATATGAGAGTTTTATTACTGTAGGCTTTCGAGTAATCAAGGAAACAATTATCCACAGAGGCCTAGGAGTAAAATACCAGCACTAGAAGCTCGGCGGGGGGCAATGGATATTTTTCTGTCTTAAAAAGTCTTAGCATTGCTTTCTCCGGGAGGTAAGTAAAGCCGGTGGTCTCACGTAGATTTAGCTGCGTTTGCCTCTGAGCAAAATTAAGTAGTCTTTCTCACCCAATATAGAAAGGGACGCTGAGAATATTACACCTTGAAGTACGTCTATAAAATACACACATAAAATAGAAACATATTCCAACAATTGCTGAAATTCTAAGCTGCAACCTTTTGTTGCTCTTTCGTACAACAGAATACATGGTACACTGAAGTCCCCAAGCTTCCATTACCCATGAACGTGTGGAACAAGTAAGCGTAAGCTTTCTAAACGAGATAGTAACATAAGTTAGGTAATGTAATTTGTTAATTAAAACTGCTAATGGAGATACATTCGCAGCTGTTGGCGAGGGAATTTCTCCAGTACTCTGCCGTATAAAAAGCTGTATAACACGGAGGACGTCAGCCAAGACGCAAAGACGATCAGGCCAAGAAGGGGGCCAACATCTCCATTAGCACTGGTGACATGCTACAACGTTATTAAGCAGCTCGCCATCCAAGAAATTTTCCAAGGAAAAAGCGAGAGGGAACGTCGCGGCGCCGTGCCGAGCTGGTTAAGATGAATAGCGTTGGTTTAAGAAAACACAGTAGAGGTTGGTGATTAATTGCACGACTTCACATTAACACTACCCTGTTAGGTTTATTATTCCCATCAGTGGAACAATACAAGCCACTAATGCCAATTTCTAATGCCTTGCGCCTTTGCACGCACACACTGACATGGTGGTATGAATTCTACTTAAAATAATATGAAATGCAAGGGGGAGCTTAAAACATTGGTTCCCAAAATGAGGGCCACACATAAGATTACTGAAAGAAACACACAGCTTTTCCAAGTAATGTAAAGTCGAGTGCATGAAATCGTACAGCTATGGCACGTCATGTGGCAGTGCGGTTCACACAAGTCGATATTCCAACATGCAGCTTAGTTTATTGATAGCCTCTTATGCATATTTTATCGTCTATTGGCCATTCAATTAGACTGTGTGTTGAATCGCGACTCAAATTTGTATTCGCAAGTATGTATACAAATGTGAGTGGTGATTCAAGACACAGTCTAATTGACTGGCCAATAGACGATAAAATATGGATCAGAAACTAGTAATGAATTCACCAGCATGTTGGAATACCGACTTGTGTACATTGCGCGGCCATACGACGTGGAACATTAAAATATTCTTCTCTACTAATGTGCCCAATTATTATTGTTATTGTTATCATCATTATTATTATTATTATTATTATTATTATTATTATTATTATTATTATTATTATTATTATTATTATTATTATTATTATTATTATTATTATTATTATTATTATTATTATTAATTTTTTTTTTTTTTTTTTTTATTTTTTGCATGGCTGTAACAGTATAATGCACAGAGTTTACGTTGGTAAGAAAATACTAAACCGTCTCTGGCACGCACAGCACCGTTGTTACCTGGGTCTACCACTCCACTTAATTTTTGTCTTACTTTCCCGTTTTCCTTTGATCCTCAGCCTGTAAACCACCTTGTTCATTATAGTCTGAGTTCACACTTTTAACTTCAAACCTAATAGTAGACGAATTCATCCAGGGGCTTGTATGGGCAGTCATGGCGACGCATACCTTCCAGCCACACAGTGTTTCCCTAAGCTTTTACCCATTCGTCACTTCCTAGACTTGATCTATGTTTATAGACCAATGCATTCCAAACTAATAGTAGATTAAGCTCATCCCGGGGCTGATGTGACAGTCGAGGCGAAGCTTGCCTTCCAGCCACTAAGGTGAAATGTTTCTGTACTTCTCCCCTTTCGCCGGTCACCCAAGCCTCACCTCTGTTCATAGACTGATGTGTTTGTGTGGACCTGAATGCTAATCAATAAGAGATTGCCTTAGTCATGGCTGGTGTGCAACACGGATGATAAGTAGATTCCGCCAAAATTAAATAAACAAAAACACTACAGGAAACCCATACCTAAGACATGGAGGAATGCTGAGCAAACGCAACACATAGCTAAACGGCCCCCCATCCTGACCCCCTTCCCAAAAGTCGTGTTCGCCGATTTTGTCAATTATTTCACCATTGTAAATCCCAATTCTTTCTGACAGACATGGAGCTGTAAAACACCTCATTTAAATCCATCAATTACTAAAAGAGTAAAACAGGTTTACAAAACCTTTGTTGAGAATGCCGTGGAGTGCAAAATAGAAAATTTGTGGTAAAACTAAAAGTCGGTTACATTTTATTCCAAGTAATATACACAAATGGTCTTTATGTAATGAGCAAACAGAACGCAGCTTAAAAAGCGACAATCGATCATAGTTATAAACATATGAATTGTGTTATATTTAATTGCCATTTATCAAATACTGGGGACGTAGAAGTAATGAAGCAGTGTGAAAACCTCTAATGACCATATTAATTGTATGTATGTACGGATCCAGATGACCTCGTTGTCGACGGGCCCTTAAACCCCACTCGCTCACCCGTGTATGAATGTACACACTGAGGATTCTAGATGGCACAACCTTCTAAGCTTGAACTGCAGGAGGAAATGTCTCCTATGTGGGCTGAATCGTGTCCAGTAGCGAATAAATTCAGAGTTGAGGTCCATATATTGTTAGTTCGGTTTATTTTAAATTATTCGTTACTATTACTGTCTGATGTTTTTACAGACGTGTTATGCAGAGGAATTAATTTACCTTGTTAATGTTATTTGACACAAATTCATCCCAGTTATTAGCCCCAATACATAATGGAAACGCATGAACAAAGCACCGATGCAACAAAACGAAAAAGAACAGAATCAGCAATAACAATATCACAATTTGCAACTAATAATCCATTTGCACCTCTGGCAAATCTAACAAAAGACGACGAAGAGGAAAACGAAAGTCAGCAGACAGCCCCTGTGGACAAACCAACGAGACTTCCTCCAACTTACGTAATACAAGGACTCGAAACAGAAAATACTGGATCCTTTAAGAGCATTACAATACAAAATCACACAGTCAAATTCTGTGTTGATACAATAGAAAGCTACAGAAGAGCAATATCTTACTTTGAGACTCACAAATCTAAGTATCATACCTACCAAATTAAATATGACCGCAATTTTGAGTTGTAATTAGTGGACTGCATCCTAGCTATGGCATCAAAATAGTAATGGATGAACTAAATTCTATGGAATATGAGCCAATTCAAATGATCCCTGAACATCATCGTGTAACAAAATTACCATTGTTTCTTCTTGATCGGAAAACTAACCCTAACAATGAACACATACACAGCATAACGAGATTGTACTATGGTTTGTGAAAGTTGAGCCTCCTAAATCAGAACGTAGCATTCTCCAGTGCAGTAATTACCAAGCATATGGGCATAGTGAAAACTATTGTCATAAACAATCTCGGTGTGTGAAATGTGATGGATGGTTGGCATTTGACATCTTCGTGCACTAAGCCTACGAGGACATTACCTAGTCACGTGAATTGCAAGAGGCAGCACACGGCAAACTACAGAAGTTGCCTGGTTCACTTGAAACTACAAAGTATTTCAAAGTCACATTATACCAGCAAAACAAATACATTGCCATCAGCAGGAATGTCCCCTTTAGGTCATTAGTAGCAATATCAGTAGCAACACAGCCGCAAGCACCACACCTATAATCAACAATAGTTCTGCCACAAAAGCATTCACTGAGAGCACTCAGAAACCAATGACATTACTAACAAACAGATACGGTATTATCACTTCTAAAACCACTAATTCAAGTTCTAACACAGATAATTCATGTTTTATAAAAGCGATGTGTACTACTGGTAGAAAAACCATTGATATTTGTACTTGGAACTGCAAAGGAATAAGTAACAAATATGAATTGCTGTATTTTCTCAACGCATTTGAAATCACGTTTTATTAGCTCCTATACACTTCAACATGTCCAGCTAATGCATGTAAAAGCAGATCATCCAGATAATGATAGTAAAGGAGGTTCAGAAGTTTTTAACAGGCTTAAGGCACGACGGGCTGCCCCCGTAATGAAGCTTAAGATCCATTAACAGGAATACACGTGAATTCACTTAATCAGGAAATTCAAATTGGATCTTTTTATTCAGCACCTGAAAACGAAATAACCCACACCGACTCCTGGGGAATTATACATGAAATGAGAGCCATGTTTTACTTGGAGGTGTCTTTAACAGTAAGCATCCCAGATGGGATTTCCTGTTGAACCTAGGTTCTACCCAGCAGATGGAGGTACACCTGATGTTTCGGATTTCTCTGTTGGCAAACAGACATACTCTGTGTAAACCATGTACTGTACAAGCTACGTAACATGGAAAGCTTACAGAAGCGCCTTAGCTGGCTTCTTCATATATGGAGCAGCATCCGTAATTAAGAGTAAAGCATTATCAAATCTCACCCCATTCTGCCATAACAACTGCAGAGATACATTGAATAAGCGATCCATTGTTATATGGTTCGATGCTGATATTTCTCTACATGGTAATTGAAAACAGTGTTTGGAAATTATTTACATCATTTTCTAGCGCAGCTACCCAGCATTTCTCACTTTGCTACCGCTGCAGTCCGGTGGTTCGTCAATATTTACCCATTTATTTTTGCTTTCTCTACCACCTATAGTAAAGTAGAGGAAATATTGTATTCCACCCAAAAATTCGATGTCGAGATTTCACTGGAAATATATGTTTTAAGGCCCACTGAATAAAAAAAAGCATTTTTAGAAAAAGGTCTCTTTGTGTATCTGTGTGTCTGTGAACAGCATAACTCAAAAACGACAAATCTATTAAAAATCAAATTTGGTATTTAAGTTTAATGTCTTTCAAGGATCCAACACGAAGATTTTGAAGAAAATTGCTTCACCCTAAACTACCTCTTACTTGGAAAACTTTTCGCAAATTTTAATTTTATCAAAAATGGCTATATCGATTTTGATTAAAATGCCATATGATTGAGATATTTTTATGACAAATGAAACGCATATCGTGAATTTTCTGGCTATAGCCCATGTAGTCGTATTTACTCTGGATGACTTTTATATAACTGGTAAACTGTAAGAGATAGATCAAATCTTACTATACAAAAAATGTAGATCTTGCTAAAATACCAATTTATGTCTAAATAAATTTGTTCGTAGAGGAACCATTTCAGAGATATTCCTTGTTATTTATTTGAGTTTTGGAGAACTTATACTTCTGTCAAATGTAACATCGTTATTCATTTTTTATATGTTAGCCATGCAAAGACAATGGAATTTGAAGGCTTTAATTTGACAATCGCTCAGAGCCTACTGTATTCTAATATTCCCCTTGTACCTAAACGGAAATGATCAATAAGATAATTTCTGTAAATGTTTATCTCAAGTAACACGAAGAAGATATAGGAATAAGAGTTTGTCAGAATGGTTAGTACACGAGTAGAGAAAGTGTTGTGAGTGCAACATCAGATTTTATTCTACATTCTGCTCTGATCTTTCTTAGCAATGCTTCGTAACATGCAATTTTTGAGGGGACAGTCAAGTGAAAATTTCAAATTCCACAGTTTTAAAGATAAGGCTTTGAAATTTGGTATATACATTTCTTTTGCTTGTTGTAATCACTCTGCAAAATTTCAGTCTGGTACTCTAATTATTTTCTGTTTTATTAATATTTTAATTAAGAATTTAATTGTTTTATATAAAATGCTCCTTGTGGAACAGTTTTTATATTTCATGTCTAAAATTTGGTCAACCTGTTCTTAATGCACATAGAAATGAAGTTCTGCCTGGGTTTTGCTGTGTAATGAAAGCATAAAGCACAATAATTTTTTTTATCTGCAATTTTTAATTTTGTTTAAAATAAGTCATATTTTTAACATTTATTGTCACATAAATACTCAACTAACTAACTCTCGTCAAACTCTAGACCAAATTATAAAACATAGGTTCTGAAGAGCTTATATTTAAATTTTCAGAACAATCTGGCCAAAATTGCTCTGCAAGGGACTTTTTATGCGAGGAAAAATGTAGTTTTGAGAAACAGATAAAATAAAATTTAATTGGTTGCACGCACCACTAAAACTGCCCTGCACCATATGTTTCACCTTCCACCTTCTTCTTCACCTCCTCACATGATGTAATGTCAATTATGATTGATTTAGTTTTACAATCGTTGCACAGAAGGTCCTTTACTAGCTCTTGAAAGACAGAATTATGCACAATAGTGAAATCAACAAAGTTTTCATTAATATGCCTGTCAGTTCTAGGCATAAATTCAGAAAATGCTGCTAACTTCTTTTCTGAAGCTGTAGGTATGGCTTCATTTGTATGCTCAGAATAGCTTTCATTATTGCACTTACCAGATTGTGAAACAGTAACACCAGGACATCCTGGATTCACAGATTGCATTTTCTTGTATACAGACAAACCTGCTAATTTCTTCTTTGAGGGCCTTTTCTTGGGAATCCTTCTACTACTCCGTGGTGATTTTAATTGTTCCATTTTGCAGCAAACCTTGCAGGCACCGACAGATCACAAATAACACAAGGAAAGTACAAACTTTCGTTTTGTCTCTGTTTACACGTGGTTTACACCGCCAAGTTTATAAACATAAACACATGGAGGATGCCATGTGTACATACTAAATCAACACACACGCTGTTATTTCAATATTTCTATGGACAAAATAGAACTTATTAAGTTTATAAACCACAACTGCATTTGAAATCAACCTTAACTTTGTGCCAACTTCTCTTCTTTTCTCTATCTGTACATACTTCTATACATTTCATTTATTTCTGAATGTTTCATTGCTCATTTGACTCTGGATGTAAACAGATGCTAGGGAAACAGGTTAGCCAACAGCTACTACGCGGTACTTTCAAATAATTCATCTCCGATCAAAATTATAATCGGAAATAAACATTGATTTGAAGAAAGGGGCGTGCACCAGTGCACAGGTCAACGAGCCAGCATTTAAATGCCGTGTACTCCCATCTTTAAATGGCCGCCCAGGTATTTAAAAATGGCGCAGGGTTAAATATTTTACCATTTTTAAACAGAGAAAGAAACAGAGAATGTTTTAGTAATAAAAACAAAAAATCACAAATTTGGTCCAAAACCTCGCATTTTCAGTTGACTGTCCCCTTTGCTGATTCTTTGGTGTTTCAAAATTTGTGCACTTCGTAAGAAAATTTCTCAGCTCTGGACTTCTCAATTGATATAAAGCAATCTCACAGCGATTTTCTTTGGCATACATCTGCATAACATTCGGAACTTCTTGAAACTAAGGTGTATATGAGGAGGAAGCTGCATCACCTTGTCTAGGAAGAACTTGTCTAGGTGTTGTATGTACGTATAGCGACTATTCTAGGTTTACTACCTTCTAAATGCTGCAACACTTGAGATCACTGGCCTGCATATTTTGCTGATTGCTCACATTTGTGACAGAAAAGAATTCGTCCATCACTTGTAAACATGCCGCTAAATTCAGAAACATATTGCTACAAACAAGAGCGAACGCTTGACTTATCTTTCAGCATTATATCGCTAATCATGCCGCTTAAGATATCGTAACGTATAAACACTCTGTTTTAAATATACCACAAGAGCAATGACTAAATCTTGTATACATTGCGTCAGCCGTCCACATCATAAATAAGCGATTCCCCTTTCAAATAGAGAGGCAGCACGTGTAGTGGAGGTCACTCTCTTCATATTGCAGAGGTTTCTACAGTACTCCAAGATAGCTACAACAAGCTCTACTGCTCATCTCAACGACACACGAATCCTTTACTACTACACATACCGCAAATACAACAGCTAATCATAAATGCGTGTTGAGGTATGAGCCATTTTACAAAAATGTGCAACGTTTGTATGAGACCAAAGAGAAGATGCAATGTTTTCAAAATTAATTATTTAAAAATATCGATCATTCCAACCGACATTCTTCCACCACTTTACCACCACTTTACTCCTGAAAGACGTCGGCGGAGGGGAGAGGGGGCCGCGGGGGAGTCAAGGAGGTCAGCGATTCCTTTAATGTTTTGAATATTTGGGGATTTTTCATCCGTTATTAGGAATAGCCAGGCTGTGCGAAATTAAAATTATAAGGGTTAATGTGGAGGACTCACCCTAAAAGTCCTATTGGTCACTATAAAATAATGGCATAAAGAACAGAAGGATATACGTTAATTTAGCCAATTCGTCATTTCAGTTTAAAAATCCAACCGTGCAACGTCGGGTAAGCAACTGGTGCTATGTAAACAATAAAGTTAAAATACACAAATAAACGTTTTTCGCTGTTGTTTTTCATAAAGTACTAAAAGGTACAATTTCTAAAATACGATTCCCTAATGCACCTTTAATTGAATATACCCTTTATTCCACTAATTTAAGGAAAATGCGCCACTCTTGTACATCCATCTTGTACTCTTATCTTCATAACCATTGAGAAGCTTTTAAAACCTTCCGTCTATCTTAAAAGATAATGCATCTTTCCATCTAAAAGCTTTCTCAAGGAAGGAAGATGTTCAAGGGGGTTTTAAAGTTTGATGTATGCTTAGGCGGAAAAGAAAACGCTAAGTTTGGAAGTTCTATACTTCGGCAGCTGTTTTAACACATATTTTTAAAACATCGAAGAATTAATTATAGCGTTGTTCTTGCTGCTTGTTTGCAGGCAGAGGAAGTATTGCATTTATACCGACATAGAGACGTTTGCAGGGTCCTGACTTGAACAAAGGCATTATTTTATAAAAGTGTAATTGCCTGTCTGTGTGAACCAAAGACATCGACAAACAAAAAGTTGGATAAATACAATTAAAGAAAGGAACTCCACTCTAAATCACTCTTTTGCAAAACAAATTTCTTATTCTTCATCTTCTCAAAATGACGCGTAGAAATGAAATTATCCAGACGGGTGCCTTGTAACCCTCCACCCAAAAAATCCATATCGAGATTTCAAAGGAAATACACGTTTCGAGGCTTCATAAATCCAAACACAAAAGCATTTATGGTGTGTGTATGTGTATGAGTGTAAGTGAGTGAGTCAGTGTGGGTGAGTGAGTGTGGGTGAGTGAGTGTGTGAGAGAGTGAGTGTGTGAATGTATGAGTGAGTGGATGTATGTGTGGGTGTGTGAGTGAGTGAGTGAGAGTGAGTGAGTGAGTGAGTGGATGTATGTGTGGGTGTGTGAGTGAGTGAGTGAGTGAGTGAGTGAGTGAGTGAGTGAGAGAGTGAGTGGATGGATGTATGTGTGGGTGTGTGAGTGAGTGAGTGAGTGAGTGAGTGAGAGAGTGAGTGGATGTATGTGTGGGTGTGTGAGTGAGTGAGTGAGTGAGTGAGTGAGTGAGTGAGTGTGAGTGAGTGAGATTTCAGGGCCCGTCGGCGACTAGATCATTGGGGGTCCCTTATTTATGATGTTGACGGCTAACGCAAGGTACACAACAGTCTTCATTGCCCTTGTCTTGTGTAAAGCAGTGTTTATAGACTACGGTAACTTAAGAGAAGTGATTGGGGATATAACGCCAAAAGTAAAGTTGAATGTTCGCTCTCATTTGCAACAATATGTTGCTGAATTTAGTGGTATCTTTACAGGTGATGGAAGAAATCTATTATGTCAAATATGTGTGAAACCAACAAATTCAGAGCAGCGATATCAAGTCCTGCCGCATTTAGCAGGTAATAAACATAGCTTGGACGCATTCTAAACATTATCTTCTGTTGTGCATACGGGTTGAAATGATTTGCATTTCTTTAAAATCAATATCGCTTTTTTTCAGATAACATGGTGTCCCTTTCGCTGAATCTGCAGTTCTGCAGATACGACTTAAGAGAATATGGCACTGAAACTTAGTGGAGCTATCTCAGAAATTGACATTTCTATTCCAGGAATTTAAATTAACTATGGGGCTATAAATTCAAAATGCTTCTTGACTTTTTATATTACAAACACCTATGTTTATATAATGCGCGTTAAAATACATAATAAAAATGTTTTTCAGTTTGAAATTTAAGACTTTGAAAATTATACTTTTCACCATATGGACTTTCTCAAAATGTTCCTAACGATGCAGTTTTCAACCAATTCTTTTGAAATTTGTCATGCATTTTCCCAAAACACAAACAGTTAGATAAATGTGATATACTTTTTCTTTTGGACGATTTTTGAGTTATTAATTTTTAAAGCTGTATAAAACTTAAAACTAGAAATTTCAAATTATAAATAATAACAATTATTTTCTTTTGAACTAAGGCTAGTAAAACAAAATTACACGACAGATTTTGTACAGTATAATCAGATACATATTGTGACAAAATGACACAATCAGTTCAGTTACTTTTCTATCAGTTTATTTTTCTTCTAAAATTTTGCAGAAAAGCACAGTTCTCTTCTACTGACGTTAACACAGTCGCAGTCTTTAGTGATATTACAACTCACAACTGTTTTCTTCTCGTAGTCTTGACTCAGTCCCTTTGCTGCCTTTCTTCACATTCCCTCTATGACGATACAATCACTCAATGTGTCTTCTATATATCGGGGTTGACGTCACGTGGTCCCTTCTGGAACTTCTGCAAACACGCCGGCCGCAGGATGCCTCTGAGGGATCCACCAATCCTTTGTTAAGCGCCGTTCTCATTGTTGTTAGTCACGTATACACAAACAGTTGTGCGAGGCACCCTGACCTTTCTCCTTTGTTTTCTCCCAGGTGTGGTATGTAGTGTGAAGTTGTTGAGCCCTGATCGTCCTTTGTTGTGCACTGTGCACGGCGTCACAATATAACAATTTAAAAAAAACGGGTAATTTCCTTTAATTGCACCGTATGGAGAATTTGGCATCGGATAGTAAAATCCAGATTCAACATTTCATAGCTCCGAAACCAAAGAAGATATCACCACCCTAAAATTTAAAACCCTATAATGTTGATATAAGAGAACATTGAAAATACATTTTCAGGTACAAATCACATTTTCAGTTGTGTATTCCCTTAAGCCAAGTCACTTCTGAGCCCAGCTTATCGCTTGAACTACGTACTACAATAAAACCTGCCTAAATCGGAACGCGATCATTCCAGTAATATTTTTCCGTTTTCACGGGTTTCCGTCTTACAGAGGGTTGTACATATTTTAGTAAAACAAAGTACAAAAAATATAATCGCATAGAATTAAACTGAAGGAATAATTTAATATACAATTCTGTAAATAAAACATAGGTTCAATTGTACGTTTTGCTGTATTTTCAACTTACATGTCATACATAATTGCAGTTTCTCCATTAATTTCTTTTCGCCCATAAATCCGTCAAAATGCACTGTCGCGACTTCTTCACAACGCTCTGTGACCTCCTTTGCATCCTGCATCAGCTTCAGGATTTCTGGAACATTCTTGGAAGCTGCAAATTCCTGAAGGCCAGTCACAATGTATAATGCTTCTCTAAAAGTGCGTATTTTTGGCTCCCTTTCTTTGGCTTCGTCGTCCTCCATTGCTTCCATGACTTCAGAACTGCTGTTTCTAGCAGCAATATCTGCTGCACTTTGAATGTCTCCAGTCGTGGCAAGTTCGTTATCAAAGCACGTAACTATGCATTAAGCATAATGAAAATCCTTCTTAGTTAGGTTATTTATGCAAACGGTTCCGGAGAAACTATTCCGTTTCCGCGTTAAGGCAGGCTCACACTTGGACGCGCAGAGGAGAAGCGCAGCGCGCCGAAAAATATATTTTCCATGTTAATAAATGGAACGGCTCTTACCTACACGCGGCGCGGTGCGCAGAATTGCAGGCTTCCCTTGGCTTCCGCTCACAGAGAATACTTCTTCCGCGGGTGTGGTTTCACAATCGGTATCAATCGTGTCTCTGTCGGGAGTCTTCGTGCTAATCAAGGTCATCTCTAATGTTGTGACATATCTGTGATCTCTACTCAGTAGCAGTAAATCATTCACAGCGTTTTCACACCTTTGTCTACAGCAATGGATGAGGAAAAGTTTATCACCTTAGTTCAACAATATACCTTTTTGTTTGATAAATGCCACAAATTGTACAGCAATAACAATGCAAGGGATAACGCTTGGGAACAAATAGCTCAAGAAATTGGAAATGTTTCAGGTAAATGAATATAAACCCTATAATTTAAGGAAGAGCTGCATGGAATTACGACATATTTGATGTTATATTGCGTTCCTATTAAATATTATGTAAGGAAAATAAATAATCGCAGAAAAGTCACACTTCGTAGGGCTTGTGCAGCGACTTGGTCATACACACGTGTGAAAATTATTAGACTCAAATGCACTTCTTATGGTAAAATGGATGCGAGATTTGAACTTGGAAATAGTTTACAACTTCCTAAAGTGAAATAAAACACTTTCTGGGAATATGCAACCACTGCTTGTCACTGTAAATATTTATTTTGCTCCATTAAACAACTCTGAGTGGTAGCTTTTGCTGTGGACAGCTTTTCCTAGGTATAAAAGAAATGGATAACCATGATGAACAAATATTATCATTTAATTTCCATATACTGTGTGGTCAGGACTATTTACAGATAATGCTGAGTTGATGCATGACTGACAATGGTCATCAGAAGTATACTTTATGCGCCTATTTTACAGAGAGAAGAAATTAGAATCCATATTCCCAGGTGCCTAGAACTAAAAGTTAAAATTTAGCAGCGTCAATAGTTTTACTTTATTTTTTAATATAGACAACAAACTCTGATTGGTCGAAAATGCTGCAAGCTTTTTACTATAATAACCGCCAATGTTTATAACATAAGCCTAGATCAACACGTAATATTACATAAATAAAACCTTACTTTGAGTTCAATAATTTTACACCTCTGTAATTCTAAATCAGTTTATAATGAATGAACAAAAAAGTTTCAACAGTTTCTAAGTATGTTTATTTAATTGGGCATGCAGTTAAAAACTAAGAGAAGCTAATTTATCTACTATGGTTTAAAACAGCGTTGTTGCAGCAAACCATATTACATATTACAATATATTAAATGTGAAATATAATAATAATAATAATAATAATAATAATAATAATAATAATAATAATAATAATAATAATAATAATAATAATAATAATAATAATAATAATAATAATAATAATAATAATAATAATAATAATAATAATAATAATAATAATAATAATAATAATAATAATAATAATAATAATAATAATAATAATAATAATAATAATAATAATAATAATAATAATAATAATAATAATAATAATAATAATAATAATAATAATAATAATAATAATAATAATAATAATAATAATAATAATAATAATAATAATAATAATAATAATAATAATAATAATAATAATAATAATAATAATAATAATAATAATAATAATAATAATAATAATAATAATAATAATAATAATAATAATAATAATAATAATAATAATAATAATAATAATAATAATAATAATAATAATAATAATAATAATAATAATAATAATAATAATAATAATAATAATAATAATAATAATAATAATAATAATAATAATAATAATAATAAGTGGTGGTGGCGATGGCGGTGGCGGTGGTGGTAAGTACAAAATATTTTGAGGGAAACAATAGTTAACCTTTCTGACACTAAAACATACACATTTGAACTTGGAAAATGGCTATGTAAAATTGTAGTTTAACATGAAATTATGTATTGCAATGCAGTAATGGTACTCTGCAATGGGGCATGTAGTTGATACCAATAAAGAGAACAGACACACACTAGTACATTGATTTCTATTACACTGGGTAACGTCCTCGACGAATTATGCTATCTTGCCAGTGAACCTTACCAACACTGCTTAAGTAGTCTTTAAAATGATCCCTGATTTTCAGAGAATCTGATGCAGCATTTCCTCCGACGTTTACTAGTGGCTGAAAAGCACCACTATTTGCATCACCTGTTGGCACATCAACTCTTCGGCGAGTCTCACTTACGATAGATGTGAGCGAGTTGGTGCTTTCCGGCGCGCTGCGCTTCGCTTCTGCGCGTCCAGGTGTGAGCCTGCGTTTAGGCAGTTTTCCGGTTTAGAGTGTTATTTAACACACGAAATAGCTCCGTTGCGAGATTCATTTTCCGGTTATCCAGGTTTCCGGTATATAGGGTGTCAGGTTTAGTCAGGTTTTACTGTATAAAACTCCACTGTAGCTTAAACCTCTGCTTAAGCTTAAGCCGTGAATCCGACCCTAAGTTTTGCATCTGACGCCACTATTCCACCCTGAAGGGGAGAAAAAGGAGATGAAAGGACAGAGATGGGGTAGGGAGCGAGAGGAAGGGAGTATTGAAAATAACACATTTATAATCTGTTTTATATAATCAATTATATCTTTTTCCAATCCACTACCCTCTCACAAGTTACTTCAAGTTTCTTAACATTTGTTTAAGGTCGCTGCTACATTAAATTAGACGGCACCTAAGTTGTTGTTCACGTAGTGTTATTTATCTCACAAGAATCGATGCTAACAACATTAGTTGGGTGAGTTAAGGAAAGGAAAGATCCTATAGAGCCACTTTCTAGTTTATTTCTATTACATCTGACAAGAAGAAGCTTGTTAGCTGGAGTCGGTGTCATTTCTTTCCTTGGGCTCTTGCTGTTTGTTTGTTTCCGGACCAAGAATCCACTTCATTCGGCTAGCCAAAGAAACTTAACCAGCTTTCTGAGTTTACAAACAAACGTTCTTTCTTGCCAAAACATGTTTTCTCTCACTCAACCGCTTCCTTTTCTTTCAGTATAACGGATATGTCATAAAATTGGTAACACACAACGCAAATGCGAAATACGTATGGACGAAACTGTCACCGAAATCTTAACTTCCATTCTTAAGGGGAGAGTGCAAGCCAGTTTGGATCAAAATTACGCAAATGGGGTTTCTAACTTAAATAATTTGACACGCACTTAAATTTCATAAAAATGTTGCACGTAATATCCTAGAATGATAACAAATGAAATTTCAATGCGCCTCATTTTCTTACGGGTGCTGTAGGGTGATAGGTTCTGTCTGAAGAAGGAACTCCAAAGGAAAATGTGTTTTGTCTTCGGCT
The DNA here is from genome assembly GCA_030765045.1 of Tenodera sinensis. Lineage (NCBI taxonomy): Eukaryota > Metazoa > Arthropoda > Insecta > Mantodea > Mantidae > Tenodera > Tenodera sinensis. The sequence goes on from JAUKNM010000126.1 coordinate 222,468, forward strand.
GCTCCGGAGAGGCAGATAATTTTTCAGGAGAGTTTGTTGTAGCTGAGGGTCTTGTTTCTCAGAGTGTGTGTGGACCAGACGTAAATAAATACTGAAAATTACTACATAACTGCCTCTACGTATTTTCACACTTAGAATAATTATCTCCCTACTCCGAGCATAAGACATTACATTCGCCCACACCTATAGTCCATAGTAATTACACTGACATCACAACTGAGGTGTTAACACCAGCAAAGCGCAAATGTTCACGTAGGGAAGATATTCTCATATCTCTGATTGACTACAATTAGGTATGAATCGATTCCTAATGGATGAAAGCGGGAGGTCGTATCCTTCATTGGTCGGAGTAGAGTTTGTTGCTATCCGCTTCCAGGCAGCACGAATCGATCCATATTTAATTGTAGCCAATCAGGCATATCGGAATATCTTCACCATATGGAGTAAACCAGTGACAGGAGCTGGCTGTGCTTTACTGTGTGATTACCTTAGTTGCGGTGCCAGTCTAATTATAAAAAGGAGTATACATCTAAATAAAATGATTAACATTACTTCAACAGGGCTCGGATGTTTATGCCCTAAAAATGTCAGAAATATGCAGGCACCTATGACCGAAACAAATTAGAAAATATGACCTAAAATTGTTCTGGGTGCGTTTTCGAAATATTTAAAACTTTAATATTGTTTAAATCAAAATTGTATCGAAAATCTAATTTAAAAATATAGCACACTCAATAATAAACAAATAAGATTAATTTTATTGTTGCACTTTGAATTTTACTCCAAAGCAAACCCTCAGTTCTGCACAGAATTAAATGTCACATTTTGTGCAGCAATCAGAAAGAAGAATAACAGTAGCAAATTACACACATTTTTAAGTTTTCAAAAAAGAACGATCTTCTATCTACATGCAACACTGTAACGGGAAAAGGACCTCCTAATATTAAAGACAAGAATTAGAAGATGTGAAAAAAACATCTTTGGGACGACTGCAAGCATATATGTGAAACTATATGTAGAATACAAATATAAAGCATGACGAAAGTAGGAAAATTTAAGAGAAAGTATGTCTATAGTACGAAAAATCTGATGTATTGAACTCACATGACTTTCTCTACCCTTGTACCAACCATTCTTACAAACCCTTATTCCTCTATCTTCTTCGTGTTAGCCGAGATAAACATTTGTAGAATATTAGAATACAGTAGACTTTGAGCGATAGTCAAATCTTTTAAAGCTTTGAAATCCCGTTCTCTTTGCACGCTTAACATATAAAAAATGAACAACGATGTTCCATTTCACAAAGTTTTAAAGTTTTTCGAAACTGACGCAAATAAAAAGGAATATTTCCGAAATAGTTCACTCTAGAAAAAATTTATTCAGGCATAAATTTTGTGTTTTAACGAGATCTACATTTTTTGTATATTAAGATTTTGTCTATGCCTTACGGTTTACGTGTTATTCAAAAGTCATCCAAAGAAAACAGAGTACATAGGCTATAGCCAGGACATTCAAAATATACATTTCATTTGTCATACAATAATCTTAAACATATGGCATTTTAATCAAAATCGTTACAGCCATTTTCAAGAAAATCGAAAAATTGTTCATGTAAAGGGTAGTTTAGGGTGGGGCTATTTTCTTCAAAATCTTCGTCTTATCCTTGAAAGACATTAAACTTAAATACCAACTTTGGTTTTTAACCTACTTTTCGTTTTTAGTTAAGCTGTCCACAGACTGACACACACACACACAAACACACACACACACACACACACACACACACACACACACACACACACACATGGACCTTTTCCTAAAACTGTTTTTTTTATTCAGAGGGTCTCAAAACATATATTTCCGGTGAAATCTCGACATCGAAATTTTGGGTGGAATACAATACTTCTCCTGCTTTATATGACCCATGGCAATTGCGCAATTTTAATCAGCGTTGATAAAATCGTGCTTCGCTTATGTTTTCTACTGAAAAAAACAAAATAACATAAACATCCGGGCCCTGCTTCTAAACCAGGCATGTCAAACATCACTCCCAGGGTGTGAAGAGAGGAGTCCACCCCTCCTTAACTGCAGTAGCACGCGCCAGTAGAACCGGTTTTCGCTTTGTTTTTCTCGTTCTCCGATTTGAAGGGAGGGAAAATAGGGGAATTTTTTCACACTTGGCGAGTGCTGTTTGACATGCCTGTTCTAAACAATCTAACTTAACACTATTGCATTGTATCTTCCCCTTGCTCTGACCGTTCCCCAAACCGAATTTAGCTTGATTCCGCCAGTGACGATAAACTTTCCATTAAATTCCATTCTTGCCAGATGAATAACGTAGCACCAAGATAAAACAGTCTCCGTCAGAAACTGAACTCTTACGCCAGGCAAATTCTCTATTTCACGTGCAGTTTCTATTTTCTCTCGTGTTTTTTCTAGTCACGTGGCTTTTGATAACTCCTGCCGTTTCATACAGAACTCGTTTTATTGACGTGTACTTTTCAGAAAGATACAAGTGTATGTCATCTGCAACTATCATATGATTTATCTTGATTTCATGTGCTATTTGCTTCACTGATTTCGGGTGGCTAGGATTTCCCTGACATTGTTCAAGTTTCCGTCCGTTAATGTTCTGCTCGCTCGACTTATTTTGTTATAGCATCACCCGGGTTCGCTAAACCTGGCGGAACCTTCCGTCCTTGGTCTATTCTGCTTCCTGCTAAACCAGGTTCTTTCCTCAATATCTAAGTGGCTGTTAAGAATATAACTGTAACTATTTTAACAGCTGTACCTATATATCCACTTCAGTGTGTAAGTTTTTCTTTTTCTCTTCGTTTAACAGGTTTCCCACAAAACAATCACAAGGTTTACTACCTGATGTTTATTGCACGGTCATGAATGCACAACAAAATGAACAACGCCTGCCGTATATACTACCCACTCTGCTTCGTATCTCGAGGCGTGTCCTACTGGCCAAGCGTTGGAACTCGATTCCGGTACAGGATTCGTTACCACGAGATTGTCATGCCTTTAGTGCCACGCCTACTTAGAGGCATAACCAGTCTGAATACATACTGCTCTTTTTTCTGCTTACCCTCCCCGTATGGAGGACTTACAAATGTGTGCCTAGGGTCAGACGCCTGTCGGGGAGCAGATGAACCTATGGACCGGAAAGATTGAAGACCTGGAAGCGGGTGGTCAGCCCAGCACCAGGTATAAGAGTGAGCAAGAGAATAATATGATATGCAGGCGAAACGGATGATTGGAAAGGTGATGATGGAGCACTCAATGGAATGAGAACCCGGAGAAGACCCGCCCTGGCGCCGCTTCGGCCACCACGAGTAACGTGGGGTCCCTGCGAGTCCCTGAAATAGATAAACGGTCCAACCGCTCGGCCACGGCGCCACCAAACTTTTAATAGTTAAGTTCGCAAACTAAGCAAATATTGATGTAATATTGCTCATTACACTGTCCTCAATTACAGTAGAACCCCGATAGCTCGACATTCTGTATGACCTTTTATATTTTATTTGTTTAAGTTTTTATCGTTGAACTTTACTGTAATAATTTCTAAAATTCACTATGCTATATAAATAGTACAGGTAAATTTTAATTAGTGTACGTATACAACCTACCGCATTCTCCCTCACAGTAACACAAGGACTGACCACGTACTGATCTTCGATATCTAGTCAGAACATGTGCAGCCAGCAGACCATTGTCACGAAATCAAAACCTTGCCACTAATGATGCGGATACATAGCACAAACACTTGTTTGGAAGGTTTATTACTTTACCCAGTATGTATGTGGTAAGCTAAACTTTTAGTTACATATTTCTGGTTACAGAACCATTTCACAGATTTCAGGCTTACTGTTAGTGTTGTGTTGAGATGTGTTTTTGCCAGTGAAATGTCAAACGAGAAGAAAAGACGGCAAGCTATCATGATAATGGAAATTAAATTGGATTCATTAGAGATACCGGACAAATGGGAACATATTAATACGCAATAAATTTTGCGATAACTTACACTTGTTTATTTCCTGTACTGTGCTACAACATGCATTTATGTAAATTACAGTATTATGTTATGAGTTATGAATAACAGAGCCATTATTCCGCAAAACTCGACATTTCGGTAACTCGACATACTCCCAGTCTACATTAGGTCCAGTTATCGGGATTCTACAGTACCAGAAAAATTCCTGCACTTATACTCCTAACAACCTGACTGTTACCTAATAGCAATTTTCGTTTAATAATTCGCCTTTAATGTTACTCTCATTCTTCCTCGTGCTTTTATTTCCTAACTTCTATTTTTACTTTCTCTACTACGTATAACAATATTGTATTCCACTGAAAAAAATCGATGTCAAGCAAATATGCTTTGAGGCCCCCTGGATAAAAAAAAGCATTTTTAGAAAAAATTCCACCATGTGTGTGTGTGTGTGTGTGTGTGTGTGTGTGTATGTGTGTGTATGTGTGTGTGTGTGTGTGTGTCAGTCTGTGGATAGCGTAACTCAAGAACGAAAAGTCGGTTAAAAACCAAAGTTAGTACTTAAGCTTAACGTCTTTCAAGGATGCGACACGAAGATCTTGAAGAACATTCCTCCACCCTAAACTACCTTTTACATGGAAAATTTTGATTTTCTCGAAAATTGCTCTAACGATTTTAATTAAAATGCCATATGTTTATGATATTTTTATGACAAATGAAATATATGTTTTGAATTTTCCGGCTATAGCCCATGTAGTCCTGTTTACTCTGGATGGCTTTTGCACAGCTGATAAATCGTAAGAGACAGACCAAATCTTAATATACAAAAATGTAGATCTTGCTAAAACACACAGTTCATGTCTAAATAATTTTTTGTAGAGGAAACGGAGATATCTTTTTTATTTGTGTGAGTTTCGGAAAACTTTCGTCAAATGGAACATCGTTATTCACTTTTTATGTTAGCCGTGCAAACAGAATGGGATCTCAAAGCTTCAAAAGATTTGACTATCGCTCACAGCCTGCTGTATTCCCATATTGCTCCTTAACCTACAAGGAAATAAGCAATTATATAATTTCTGCAAATGTTTATCTCAACTAACACGAAGAAGATATAGGAATAGGAGTTTGTAAGAATGGTTAGTACAAGAGTAGAGAAAGTCATGTGAGTGCAACAGGTAAGATTCTTTAAAATCAATATATATATTATACAGGCATTGATGTTCATGACAGTATTAGATATTCTTTTCATTATGTTGTTTTATAGCGCTTTTGATATTTTCTATTGAGCAAATGCTTCTAACACATGGGATTGAATGTTACTGTTTAAATTCTGGCCACTTTTTTCTTCTCGAGTGGTAACATATAGGGCAACACTGAAGTTCGAAGTCAAATACAATGTGTTTACCGCATACCAATAACATTTCACTTGTTTGCTGTAAGCGTTGTGAACAGCAAAATCCAAAATATCAACAAGTGTTTCATCTTGAAGCAATAAATAATGTTGGCTTCAGTATCGGAATGAAGAGGTACAACATCTATAGTCAGCTTAACTTTCTGAGACTATATCATAATTTAAACTATCCTAAACGTTATGAACCATCATAAAATGGCCATAAAATTACCATAAAAAGCCCAATATTAATTATACTTGGATAATGCCGATGCATGTGCAGGTCCTCAATTTTCTTCAGAAGTATTTGTGTGCACAACAAATGTGCTGTTAATTCCGCTTTGCGCGTTGTAAATCTATGTATTAAGATTTCTAAGAAATATTTAAATTCTACCAATGACACTGATAAAGTTCGAGTAGGCTCAGGATCGTAACACTTTAGAATTTAACACCTGTAACGCCCCTTTATTCTCACTTTCCTTATCTGTGCTACCATTGCTTATCATTATCATTATCATTATCATGCTCATGCTCATGCTCATGCTCATGCCCATGCCCATGCCCATGCCCATGCCCATGCCCATGCCCATGCCCATGCCCATTCTCATCCTCATCCTCATCCTCATCCTCATCATTATTATTACTATTATTATTACTATTACTATCACTATTACTATCACTATTATTATTACTATTACTATCATTATTATTATTACTATTACTATCATTATTACTATTATTGTTGTTGTTGTTGTTGGCAGCTTTACTGAAGTGATACAAATCTTGCTGACTCGCCGCCAGGCGACGAAAATTGCTTTGGTGTAGTGCTGGGGAATAAGGAACCTGCTTGGATCGAGTTGGAAAGAATAAACATGGTTTGAACAGAAATTAACTTGGATAAATATATAATGATCTCAAACATTGTAAGTGTAATTTTGAGACCAAGGGACGTTTTATGTTCGATTTTATATGCCGTATTTAATATCCAAGGCCACATCGGCGGCTTTAGCTTTGGAACAAATTACTCATGGCAATGCTATTCACCCGTTTGGTAACGTGATTATATTTGGGTTTTGTATATGTATATTAATTTCACAAATACACACATATGCACACATACGCACACATATACACACGCATACACATACACGCATACACGCGCATACAGATACACGCACGCACACGTACACACACGCACACATATATGCATGCACACATACGCACTTACACACACGCACATGCACCCACACAGACACAGGCACACATATACACATACACACGCACACACGCACATATAGACATAGGCACACATATACATACACACACATACACACGCACACACATAGACACAGGCACACATACACACGCACACATACACACAAACACACATATACACACGCACAGGCACACACTCACATAGACACAGCCACACATACACATAGACACAGGCACACATACACACGCACACATACACACAAATACACATATACACACGCAGAGGCACACACACATAGACACAGGCACACATACACACGCACACATACACACAAACACACATATACACACGCACAGGCACACACACATAGACATAGGCACACACACACACATAGACACAGGCACACATACACACGCACACATACACACACGAACACACATATACACACGCACAGGCTCACACATAGACACAGGCACACATACACATATACCTACATACACGCACAAATATGTACACACATACGAACCTTAAAAATGAACTAAATTTAACAATATATGGGGTGTAGTATTACTTTAATTGAGATGGAACATGTCAAATAAACAAAAATACACTCTCTCTGTCGCTTTCTCTGTCTCTCTCTCACTCACTCTCACTCTCTCTCTCTCTCTGTCACTCTCTCATACTTCAGGCTCTAGGGAGGATGAGAATTACTCCTGGCAAAACAAAATTCCCCATTCTCTAGCCTAGAGCCGAACTCGGGCTCTCTGGATTTGCTAAGATGCTAACTACCAGACCACAGAAACAGTCCAAGGGACATTGACAGTGCATTTTCTTTGAAATACAGAAATCAGAATTCTTACATACCTTAGGCATAGAGCAGAGAAAGTAAAAATGGCGACGGTTAAAAAATCTCATGTGTATCTACTAGTCGACCACAACGTGTGTGCGTTGGTTGACAATCTGTAACATGGTCAAGACTAGGATCAGAGGGGAGTGACGAACAAGGTGATAGTGGGAATATACAGTAACAATGAAAACTACTAAACTTGCACGCCTCAGCCTCAGTAGTAAATGCAACAGCTTGGAAGTACTAGTGTTTTCTTTACTGCACTTCCGATGCCCCGCCCACTTGTTCCGTAACTGTTTTGTTCCTCTTCCCATTGAACGAAATCATATTGTGGCCCAATAGTACTTGAGGCATGAATCAAATGGACAAAGCAGATTAAATTTTGAAATGTCGATTGCAGCTAGAAACGTGAAAATAGAACCTGGTAATGCCACAGATGCTCCCTTACAGTGAGTTGCAAACAAGGTAACAATACCAGAGCAATATCAGGCTTCCGGTTCGGCCTCTCATCAGGTATTCTTTTGCCCCGGACTTGGGTATCTATTATTCACCAGTATCGGCTTACTCAGTCCCGGAGGAGATCACAGCCTGCGGTGAAGAGGTGTTTACCAGCACAGCTTTGCCTTTGACCTGGTCTTGATTAAAGACACAAACATCAACCTATAATATAAATGTTAATTCAGCACAAGTTCTTAATCACAGTACGGTTTCTCAGCTGTGTTATGGCTTTTAGACAGCACATATACAGACGTACATGCTGATGTATGAATAATTCATATATACCTGCTAATTAATCGCTCTTACTATCTTCTTACCAACTATGTCAATACAAACGGTTATTTGATGAAACGTGAAGGAAAGATTCTCTAGCTGTCTCCACATTGAATTGAATTTTACCTGTGTATTTATTTTGTAATTCTAGCTCATACTAAGAGTTTGAACTGCACAGGTGAATTGAACTATCATAAACATAAATATCATGTTATGTAGACATAGTAAAAGAAAATACATTACTTTTGCCAACATGAATTTGACTAAAATTAAGCATATGAAAAACATTCTTGTAAGACATTATATAAAACATGGTATGATATTTTTAAATATGTTGCTAGAGAAGTGAAACATTAACGAACATACACACGTTACTAATATCAGAAAAAGTGCAGATAATCACAATTGCCTACATGTGTGTAGCAATGCGAATCATCCGTATGCATTTTTTTTTTTTTTTCCCACCAGACGGCAGGTATATTAGATCCATAACCTCAATCACTATCTCTTGTGAAAAAGATTGGTACCGCATAACGAAACCAATGCACATGCAGTGAATGATGTAACCCAGGCAGTGTAACTGTTACTGCCTTCGTTATTTGGTAAGCGTTATTGGGTAACTAGTTTGTATTCATTAGTTTTATAACCCTAATGTGTAAATATTCTGTTTCTATTATTTCTGTAACCGTTACATTAAGGTAACTGTTACGTTATTTCCTGCCCATACCCAGTTCTTACACAAAAACCGTGTATGGATTAAAATTGGAACGGTAGAAATACACTGAAAAATTCAATGCCATAGTCAGGATTTCAATCGCGGATCTTATGTCAATAGTGACGCTGCTCTAATCAACTGAGTGATCATGGCAAGTTGGCACTACATTAAATTTCCCAAGTGACACATCTTTTCGGGTAAACCAAAAGTTAATTTTGACACAACATACTCCAATGGAGAATTATAATATTGCAAGTACTTCAAGTCCCGAGCTTCACACCAAACCGCTATCTACTCAGCACTAATAAGTCGAACGTGGAATATTGTGCAATAAATCACAAGTTTAATGCACATGGGTTGTACTGTTGCTACTGTCGCATGTACACACCTGCAGGCGACTGCTGATGCGCCTGCATATACGACGGCTGCGCGGTACCGGTTACGTCAATCATTCTCTGTGTTCAACTAACCTGAATCGCATGTGACTGCACGCGGTTCCGCACTCTAGTAATAAGTATTCCAAACGTTTAAGCCTCCTATGGAAGCCCACACGTCGTCAGAAAGGATGCAGGTAGGTTAGTTCATTTGGTTGAATTGAATGCAGTGGAATAGATTCCTAGAACTACAGAACGAAAGCAAATGTATGAAAAACTCTCATGCGTTGAATTCACGTGATTTTCTAATTTCACTCCTCCACAAAATATTCTTTAAAAAACTTGTTAGTCTATCTACTTCTCGTTAATCGGAATTACAGTCACAATTTCGTTTTAGGTGTGAGAAGGATATAGCTAGCAGGCAAAAGGCAGATCACTGCGTAGTGGCTTTAAAATTCCATGCTCCTTGCAAGACAGGAAAAGAAACGTATAGGGATTTACCACTTGAAAAAACTAGACATATTTGAAAATTCAAACCAACAAGAAAGAATATCTAGGACATGGTTGACGGTAACGAAAAAAAATAGTACCTCTTTATTATACATTGTGTGTTTTAAAGATATCTAGATTTTTTATGTAATGAGATTTTGTCTTACGTCTTACGGCTTACAAGTCATTCAGAATGAACGGGACTTCACAGCTTTTCCCAGGAAATTCAAGCTAAACATTGTATTTTGCATGTAAATATCTTAAATCTCTATAATCAATATGGTAGGAATCATTTTTGGGGAGATAAAAATAAGCAATATTTTTCCATGGAAGAATAATTCGAGTTCTGGGAAATCTTGGAAGTCTTCGTGTCGCATCCTAGGAAGATACTGAAGTTAAAAGAGCAAGTTTGGTATTCAACCAATTTTCCGGTTTTGATTTATATTGTTCATGCACACACAAACCGATCTTTTCCAAATATTTTTGGGGAGGCGTAAGGTACATTTCTGGTGAAATCTTGGAATCTATTCTTGGTTAGAATTAGAGAACTTCATCACCAACAAGATAAGTGGTAGGGAGAGTATTAGGTTTGTATAACACCAATAATGTATAGAATAGCTATGCTTTATTGTTAAATACAGAAACAAAAGTGTTTATTTTGAGAAACTCAGGCGTTAAAATTGGCTGTGTATGACTCACACGTCCCAAAAATTGAACACCATCCATCTGGCGGCGTAACCACGTCTACCAACCACGGAAAAACAAATTCTGGCAAGGACCGCCAGTGCTGTTAACCTCAGAACAGGCCTTGCGTGTAACTTTAAATCAGGACTTTTACTCTCGTGTTTTTATTACTAGGCGCGCTCACATTACATTAAATGCACATAAATCATGGCAGGTGGAATTAATGTGGTACTGAAGACTTGGCGCCCATCCCTGGCGTTCGGACAGGTTCTGAAAACCGCATCACATCCTGCCAGCTATTTTCTGCACTGACCACAGTTCAATACATCTGGCCAAACCCTGCCTGTAACGGGACGCTAAACGGATAGCGTCAATCGAGTGATGAAACCACACAACATTTCCACACTAACTCATGAGGTAATATCACTAATACGTTTTCAAAGGCATGCAGCTGAAGTGCAGAGATATGAAAGTTGTTAAACCCAAGTACATTTTTTCTTTCTCTGTAGTATAGTAAAGAAAGTATTGTATTGCACCCAAAAATTCGATGTAGAGATTTCAACGGAAATTTGTTTTGAGACCCCTGAATCCAAAAAAGCACTTTTAGAGAAAGGTCCGTGTGTGTATGTGTGTGTGTGTGTGTGTGTGTGTGTGTGTGTGTGTGTGTGTGTGTGTGTGTGTGTGTGTGTGTGTATCTGTCTGTCTGTCTATGCGTCTGTCAGTCTGTGGACAGCATAACTCAAAAACAAAAAATCGGTCAAAAACCAAAAAAAAACACCAATGTGTTTCAAGGATGCGACGCGGAAATGTTGAAGAAAATTCCTCAACCCTAAACTACCCCTTACATGTAAAATTTTTCGAAAATTTTGATTTTCTTGAAAATGGCTCTATTTTGATTACAATGCCAATATGTTTGAGATATTTTTATGATAAATGAAATATACATCTTGAATTTTCTGGCTATAGCCCATGAAGTCCTATTTACTCTGGATGACTTTTGCATAACTGGTAAACCGTAAGAGATAGACCAAATCTTACACTACAAAAAATGTACATCTTTCTAAAATACAATTGTTGTCTAAGTAATTTTTTTGTAAAGTGAACCATTTCGGATATGATCCTTGTTATTTGTGTGAGTTTTGGAAAACATACTTCTGTGAAATGGAACATCGTTATTCACTTTTTTATATGTTAACAGTGCAAGGAGAACGGGATTTCAAAGCCTTAAAAGATTTGACTGTCACTCGGAGCCTACTGTATTCCCATATTCCCCTTCTACCTACAACGAAATAAGCAATAACATATTTTCTGCAAATATTTATCTCAACTAACACGAAGAAGATATAGGAGTGGTTAGTACAAGAGTAGAGAAAGTCATGAGAGTGCAACACATCAATTTTTACTTTTTCTACTACGTACATAATAGGTAGAGCATAAATTACGTTCTACCCCGAAATTCGATACTGAGATACACTGACACTTCCTGATTCCTGAAACAGCATGTTTAGAAAAAGGTTTCTGTGTGTATCTGTGAACAGCATAACCCAAAAATGAGTAGTTGATTAAATAACAAACTTGGCATTTAAGTTCAGCAGATGCGACACGAAGATTTTCAAGAAAATCCCTCCATCCCAAAGTATTCCATGGAAAATGTTTCAATTTGTTTTTATTTTCTGAAAAAATGACTACGAATTTAATGAAAACATCAGACTTTTGTTCATGACAAATGAAATATATGTCTTAAATTTTCGGGAATAGCCTCTAAAGGTACTCTATATTCTGAAATACTTTGGTATAACTGGTAAACCATAAGATAGACCAAATGTAACTATACAAAAATGTAGATCTCGCAAAACGAGATAAATTTCTTTTGTGGAGTTAACCATTTCTCAGGTATTCCTTGTTAATATTCTGAATGTTCCAAAATATATACTTTCCTAACATTCCAAGATATTACTCGCTTTTTAAATTTCATTAGTACGCACTTCCATAAATAGAGGAAGTACTGTATAGCACCCAAGGTTTCGATTCAAAGACCACTGAATAAAAACAAAGCATTTTAAGAAAACGACCTGTGTGTGTGTGTGTGTGTGTGTGTGTGTGTGTGTGTGTGTGTGTGTGTGTGTGTGTGTGTGTGTGTGTGTGTGTGCGCGCGCGCGCGCCCCCGTCTAAGAACAACACATCTGAAAAACGAATAGCCTATTAAAAGCCAAAGTGGTATTTAAGTTCAGTGGCACTTTCCAAGGATACAACACGAAGGTTTTCAAGAAAATTCCCTACCCCAAACTACTTGGCAAAATTGTTCAAAATATTTCATTTGCTCACAAGTGGCTGCAATGATTTTGATTAAAATATCATACATTTAAGATGTTTTCATCAAAACAAAATGCATCTCTTGAATTTTCAGGAAAAAAAAATGAAGTCATCTTTATTCGAATGATCTTATATAACTCGTAAACAAAATCTTGCTGCACAAAAAACTAGATTTCTTAGAGAACACAATCTATGTTAAATTTACTTTGTGGATTTCACCATTTCTGCGAAATTGTTATTGGTGCTCCAATGCTTACACTTTTCACAGAAGGGAAGTCGTTATTCGCTTCTCTCTCTCTCTCTCTCTCTCTCTCTCTCTCTCTCTCTCTCTCTCTCTCTCTCTCTCTCTCTCTCTCTCTCTCTCTCTCGACCATGCAAAGAGAACGGAATTTCAAAGCTATGACAAGATTTAACAATCGCTCGAGCCTAGTGCATTCCCCATTTCCCATTCAAGGAAATATCTAATAAAACAATTTCTACAAATGTCTATCTCGATTAACATGAAGTAGATAGAAGAATACGCATTTGAGAGAACATTTTGTGCAACATTGTGCAGAGAAAGTCATGTGAATATAACATCAGATTTTTTCCTCGTGATTAAGCAAGAGTATGACATTTCAAAGACATCACACGATTCGGTTTTTAAAAATGAGATTATCGCTTTAGCCAAGTGTACCTTTCACATAGCTAAAATGAAGTACCTAAATTTGTAATGAAAGTCTCTGGACGCACAAGAAGTACATAGTTAGAAAATGAGCTTTTACAATAATGCACTGCATACGAAGGAGTAGGGAAAACCATTTGAATGCAACAAAACACATTTTCCCTTTTAATTTCTGAGAGAAAAATATTAGTTTCCTTAAGAGTACTTAGGAGTAAAGGAATAGATTTGGTTTTCTAACAAGAAGTAGTTAGAAAATAAGTGAAGATTGTTTCAGAGTGAGGAGGGAAAGAAGCACATCAAATTTTCCGTTTTAATTTATAAGAGAGAAAGAAAAACAGACTACGGTAATCGATAACCAAGTGACTGAAGATAGAAGTCGATTGTTTGCTAAATTGCACAAAAATAACTAACTCTACCTTATAAACAAAATTGTATATGTGTATTGTTTTACATACTACTATTTCAAACACTCAAACTTATAATATGAAGTGTGCGGCACTCCTTTTAATAATACACAACCTTGTATTAATGTAAATGTATACCACACTCTACATAATTGCCAACCACTTCAAATCCTAGACTTCGGACAACTCTATTAGGTAATGACTTACTTTTGAGTATACCAAGGACTATAAACTATGGAAGTGTACCAAAGATTGTAATATTAGAGCTCGATATTTGCCCATTTTATTTCTTTATTTAGAATTGTAGGCTGGTATGTTTCATGCTTACTGGTGTAAAATAAACTAATTTTATAGTGATATAATGGTCTATTTTCATAATATGTGTCATTTGCACCTTGGGAGCCCCTTAAGGCTTTTTCTGTAATGAGAACTTTTATTGTATTTTCATTATTTTTGTTGTTTGGGGTTATGTCTTAATGACATGTTAACCTTACTATTGCTATTAATATTTAACCGACCCTGAGTTGACGATCCATTGCTAAACGCATGCCTGAGTTAGTTCGTAATACCCGCATTCCTTTCCTGACGTCAGCAGTTGCATTCTTTCAGGTATTTATTAAAATAATGACTACATAGCACAAGAAAGCGTACGGTAAATGATTAACTATAAAAAACTATTGATTTACTACTGGAAAATCCGTTATTTTAGTATTAACTCATCACTTTATCTATTAATGTCATAGTTTTAGTTTTCTACTTCTCACTTGGGCGAAAACACAGTACTGACCTAAAAAGACGACAGTTATTTCATTGAAAAACGCAACAGTAGCCTGTTTAACAATATTACGTAGCAGATCTAATAATAATTACAAACCAGTGTGGGAGTGTAAAATTTATTTGAGAGAATTACTTAAAAGTGTTAATAGAGTTTCCCATCACAAATATATAGCAACTGAAGTTACTAAATAATAGTTGACTAAATAATGAAATAAATAATATTTACAATTTACATCATCGAGAGACTACTATCATTTATTCAAGAGAATGCCTTTGTCCTTGGACGTGCAATCGCGGAGTGGAGTGGGGATCTTATCGGTACGAAGTAAACAGAGTAACACCAGCAGTTCAAAATTACTGTCTACAAGGCAGTTGAACTGTAACCAGTGCCAGTGTTGCTACTTTTCGGCCATGATATGAATGCACTTCAAGGAGGGCGCCACAGGTTTGTTTATTACCATAAGTCTTGGGATCTGCGCGGAGCGAGGGAAAGCAAGGGGAAAGGCCTACTAAACGGATAGGTACCGTGGCCCCTTTACCATCCGCCTGGGTTAACCCAGGCGACTTGAACTTACTCCTGGAATCCTGGCAATACTGGGAATGTACAGTCGCATAATGAAAACAGTACTCACCTGCTGATGTCTTCACATTAGTAACTCATCATTTCTTTCCCGCACAACAAATATTATGTGAAAGAGCATTATCAAAGGCAAGATCTTTTGACGGTAATTATTTGAAAAATTGACATTAATTTAAGTTAGCTGTGCTTTCTGTTGAATATTATACTAAAAATCGCATTAATTTCGCACAAAATTTCGGATAAAATTAATACACATAATTATACTTTGCTAGAATTAAAATTAACAGACGAGTAAAGTTACTGTAACATTATTGTTCAAAATTTCTCCAAATTGAAACATTTATATTATTATTATCATTATTATCATTGTTATTATTATTATCATTATTATCATTGTTATTATTATTATTATTATTATTATTATCATCATCATCATCATCATCATCATCATGACATGAATCACTACATACATCACACATCAGACATCGGGGCCATTGCCCATCAATCAGCATCATCAAATTGCAGCATACAAGAAGTTATGACACTTTTATTTTTCATTGCCCTTCTGTCTGTAACAACCGAGATATACATAAAAAATCTTTCACTGTCAGCATTATTTTTATACTGATCACCAAAGTCATTGAAGGGACCTCTCATAGAAAAGGTAGTAACATTCACCTTTTGCTTTAGGTGCTAAGAGTGTTGTATCAAATTTGTTATTATGTCCTAAGTATTCAACAATGGCACAAAGTTCTCTGTGTTTTAAGTTTATTGCGGTGTCTTTGATAACACGGAATGTGACCTTATGACATAAGCTTTTATTGTAGCCGCACCGATTGCATTGTCGGGAAGCTTTCTTTGTATTTATTTTGTAGTATTGTTACAAGTTGATCTCAAAAGACGCCGGATTATTGAATTGAATTAACCGTATACAATGGATTCTGGGTCTTTGGGCTCTGTATGCATTAGTTCACAACTTCCATACTGCGGGGAGGACAGGGAATAATCTTGGGTGGAGAACAAGAATCAAGGACCTCTCGCAAGCCAAGTAGTGCTATACCGTCTGAGCTAAGGGGTCAGTTCTACACTATTTTGCCATGTCAAAATGGTTTTTAAGTAGCAAACGAATAAATAACTGTACTTATTTCAGTGCTTATCGCTATTGAGAGTGCATAACTGCCTAGTTTGAACTCGTAGTGCTTATTTGCCTACCTATTGCAAAAAATTTTAGCGCCGATTGCTCAGAGCTCTAATTCTGGTACACCCTATCTATTCTCTCCTAGTACACACAAACAGTAAATGCAAACAAATGCCTGTTTACAGCAAGTACTGCATGCCCTTCGTATTATGCAACCAGAGCCTACCTAAATCAACAGGTAGCGTATTCCAGGCATTTAATACAGGAAGGGAATGAATCAAAACTGTTTGCCATGAGAGAATGCAGGCTATACTCTAGCTTATCCAGTATTTGAATTTCCCGGAAGCCTTATGGACACATCAGTAGCTGTGCTATATGCACCATATGGATGGTTCAAATGGAGAGTAACTTAGACGTTTAACTACTGTAGGCCTCTGAGGGGTATCTGCTCTGTGGAGAGGAAAGGGGAGACAGAAGCATCTGACAGCTCACGATGATGTTACAAATGGATCTGCTATTCTCATTGACTACTGTGTTCCTCTCAGGAGAATATGGCTGTAAGGAATGTGTTTAACATTAACAACTCCAGCATTTTCTGAGAAAGACTACGGTTAGAATTTCAATATATCAATAAGGCCTAGGTCTCTTGGAAAACATGCGCTCTTATACTGATGTTGCGCGCTGCTTCGGGGTTGCATTGCAATAAATAATGCAATACCGAGATTTCACAAGAAAAACATATTTTTAGGTTTCCTGAGTACTAAAAACTGTTAGAAATAAGATTTGCGTGCGTGCATCTGCATGTATTTCTGCGAACAATATAGCTCAAAAACGAATAATCTGATGTGTTGTACTCACCTGACTTTTGCAGATATTATCTTATTGATAATTTCCCCATAGCTGCAAGGGAAATGTGGGAATAGTCAATAGGCAACAGTTAAATATTTCAAATCTGGTAGCTCACTATGTAACGGCTTTGAAATTCCGTTCTCTTGGCATACCCAAGAGGCAAAAAAGTAATATCCTATTTGAGAAAAGCATAAGTGTTAGTAAATTCAAAGAAATAACAAGGTATTTCTTGGAAGTTGTTGACTAAAACTACATTAGATATAAATTGTGTATCTTAACGAGATATACATTTATGTGTAGTAATATTTTGTCTATTTCTTATGGTTTACGAGTTATGTAAAAGTCATCCCGAATGAAGAGGACTTCACAAGCTATTCTCAAAAAATTCAAGATATACACTTCATTTGTCATCGAAAATATGTTAACACGTGGTATTTTAATCAAAATCTTAGAATCTTTCCGATAAAATTAAAATTTTCCAAAAATGTTCCACGTAAAGGATAGTCTCAGGTGGGTAAATATTCTTGAAAACTTTCGTGTCGCATCCTTGGAAGACGCTGAAATTAAATACCAAATTTGGTATGTAACCAACTTTTTATTTTTGAGTTATCTTGTTCAAGGACACACGAACACGCACACATATACAAACACGGACCTTTTTCTAAAAATGTTTTTATTATTATTATCGTCATCATTATCATTATCATTGTCATTATCATTATCATTTTCATTATTATTATTATTATTATTATTATTATTATTATTATTATTATTATTATTATTATTATTATTATTATTATTATTATTATTATTATTATTATTATTATTATTATTATTATTATTACTATTATTATTACTATTATTATTACTATTATTATTATTATTATTATTATTATTATTATTATTATTATTATTATTATTATTATTATTATTATTATTATTATTATTATTATTATTAAAGGGAACTCACAACTTATATTTCCACTGAAATCTCGGTATCGAAAGTAAAAACGCTGTTGACTAGCAAACTTGCTATTAAAGGATACAGCACGAAAAAAAATCTCCCCACCCCAGACTACCATTTACATGGAACATTGTTCGAAAATGTTGCTTTTCTCAAAAATAGCTACAACGATTTTCATTAAAATACGCACAGCTGCTAAACTGAAAGAGGGCATTCCCAGAGAAGTTAATATATACATTTCATTTTGTCACGAAAATATATTAAACATGTGGTAATTCCATCAAGGTCGTTAGAGCCATTTTTGAGAAAACAAACATTTTCAAAATCATGTAAAAGCTGGATTGGGGCGAATGGACCTTTCTTATTTGAAAATCTTTCTGTCGTACACTTGAAAGCGCTGAACTTAAATACCAAGTTTGGCACTTAGCCACCTAATCGCTTTTCAGTTATGCTGTTCATAGACACAGACATACTGCGACGTTTTGCTAAAAGTACTCTATCGAATTTTTGGGTGGAATACAATAGTAGTAGATAATATTAACAATATTAATAAATACTGTTATTTATGAGCACCCATATTTAATAAGTTCCAATGTCTTCTCGATTTTTGTCAAGAATTTAGTGCTGCTACAGTTACTGTTGCAAAACTTATGTCCACAATGAATGTATCGAAAAACACGTGGCGGTTCGAGTCCGCTCCTTGTTGTCTGAGATAGAGTATCACACACGAGACTTCGTGCACATATACTTTGAGATGATGATTCACTCGTTACCTTTATTATTAACTGTTCTATAAAGAATTCATTTTGACCAACCTAAGGCGTCCTTAGGAAGTTTCCATGGATCGTATACCTGAAGTGGCGTGCGGCTCTAATAGAGGGTTTGGGAGCGTTTTCAATAATGCAGAAAAATCGACCATGGTTGCTTTGGATGCTTAGCCGGCAAGTGAAAACATGCTAATCCAGCGGTAAGAAATGCGTGTGTAACAGAGCAACTCGCACTGGAACACGGAGAGGCTTCATTTGTAATTATTAGGCCCCGAAAGTTACGTTTTAACCTAGTTTTGTCTCGCTATTTAATTAAAACTTTCAAAATATACTTTCGTTTCATTATTCCTGAAGCAGAATTTGTGAATTTCATTGCACCTAAAAGCCTAAATGAGGGGTTGGTACCTAAAATAATCTAGGTGGCTGTTTTGCCTTCTTCAAATTAAGGATAGGTACTATTTTCCCAGTGAAACTCATTGTAAAATCATTTCCACCACTACTGCTACAAGTAGTAGCACGGAGATGGTCGAAGTAACAACAACCATTAAATGCAGCACGTCCATACATAGGGTTATTACAAACTAATTCGACAACTTTGAGGTCTTCTGAAACAAAAACTAAACGTGATGTCAACATACATTCTGTGGTTTTATTTTGGGAAACTCTGGAAGTTTGTATTGGCAGTGTTGTAGTTGGTAATCATTTATGTCGTTGTTGCAAATGCAGAAATTGTGAACCCTGTGGAAAAAGCATATTGTGCGCTAGAACTTCCTAAAACAAAGTCTATAACTGTACTTCAGAACACGTTTCCGGAAAACACCACCGACTAGACAATCGATCAATGATTAACATGGAAAATTTGACACAAGACATGAAGGAATGTATCAGAAGAGCCGTGGGAAGTGTCGATGTAGATATTACATTGAGTTTCGGATGAACTTGACTGTCGCCTTAATGTACGTGTAGCGAAGGGATCACATATTGAGCATTGTGAGTTTACAAACTAAACTTCAAGACTTCCTCCACAAGACAACACAAACAGATTAATAGTTATGGATTTAAAACAAATTGAAAGACTATTTCTTTCCTAATAAAATACGAGTTTTATACCATAAGGCATTTTTCAGTTCGAAAGTGAAAGCGTTCCACTCATTGGTGATGTACGCAAAAAAGAAATATCTGATCACTGGGAGTTGTATATTCGTTTAAGCTACAGAAGATTCTTGAGCGCAATTGTGCTTTTATGAATGCCCTAAATTCACTATTACAAGGAGAAAAGTATGCAACAAAATCACCCCTAGAACCTGCTGCATTAGTATCTATGACGTACGCTCCAATGGCATCATGTTCCGTTGAAGGAACTTATTCTTTATACGAGAATGACTAACGTGATAATAGGACATTATATACATTAGAAAATGTAGGTGTATACCTGCTGCAATGTCAAAAGAAACTTTCAAAAGAAACAGTATTTTTTATAGATATATTTGATAATGTACATCATTAAATACATCTCAAAACTAAGAAAAACCTAAAATTAATTATCGGTGGCTGTACTGATCTACGAAGAAAAACCTTAAAATAAAGCCTATTTTAAGCACACGAGAAACCAAAAATGAAGATCTATTTCATCTAAACATCCGGACCCTAATCCTTACCAACATAATCACTGTGTTCGTTTTTGGGCCACTTTTATGCACATGTACACTTTTTATGTATACCTACATATTCATTCTACACGAAAAGAGATGAAGCTACAGCAACAATTTCTCCAAAAAATCGAGGAAAGCGTTGGATTAACTGAAGCCTACGGTGCACGCGTGTCTTATCTTGCGGCTTGGAAGCAAAGAAACTTATTTAACACGACCGAGGAGCCTTTCATTATACTGCTCACAAGATTACAAGTTGACCATGAACTTCTACTCCCCGGGGTCTTTTCCCTCGAGCAACAACGAACACATCGACACCTGTGATTTGCTTTTCATCGTCTATGTTTAACATGCCTTTAGCGCATAGGCAGGTTCCAAAAATGAAAGTAAATACCTTTCTGGTCCCAGGAGTACACTCAGCGCCTGTTTGTCCACTCAGTCTTATTCTCTACAATACTTAGATTTATGTATAACTGAGACTGAAAAAATCTGTTGTGTTGCACTCACATGACTTTCTCTACTCTTGCACAAACTATAATAGAGTTAAACATTTGCAGAAATTATCTTATTGGTAATTTTCTTGTAGCTGCAAGGTGAATCCAGTAAGCTTTAAGCGACAGTCAAATGTTTTAAAAGTGGTCGCTATGATGTCTTCGAAATTCCGTTCTTCTTGGAAGATTCTAAACTTAAATATCAAGCTTGCTTTTCAACCACTGTTCTTGCGTTATGCTGCTCAAACACACAGGCACACACAGACACATACACACTCACACACACACACACACAGAGAGAGAGAGAGAGAGAGAGAGAGACGGACAATGTTTTTATTGGGTTCAGGAGGTCTCAAAACATACTGTGACATTGGGTCGTTCAACAATACACGAGAGGTGACCGGGTGACCTAGGATACGGTGAGCCACTGTGTGCACGTGACAATAAACAATGCGGCCGGCAAAACATAAAGGAGGTCCGGGGCTACAGGGCACCTGACGACTG
Organism: Tenodera sinensis; assembly: GCA_030765045.1. Taxonomy (NCBI): domain Eukaryota; kingdom Metazoa; phylum Arthropoda; class Insecta; order Mantodea; family Mantidae; genus Tenodera; species Tenodera sinensis. The sequence goes on from JAUKNM010000126.1 coordinate 244,051, forward strand.
TGTGTATGAGATCGAACTGCATAACACCGTAGTGTTCAGCAATCTCTATAATCTTCTTTGCTGAGTCATGTGAACCTGCGTGTGAAAATAACTTGAAGGAGGTTACGTCACGCCGGCTCCAGTATAAATAGGACACACAGTGGGCAGTCAGTCAATTTAGAGTGTGTGTTTTTAGAGTTAGAGTATAGCTTTCGGTGTTAGAGTAATTGTTTAAGTCGTCGTGTACAGTTAGTTTTAGTTACGAGAGTGAATCGGCCAGCCTGTTAGCAAGTGTGTATGTGTCGTCGAGTGATTGTATCGTAATAGTAAAGATATAAAAGGCAGTGAAACTGGAGAAAGACAAAGAAAGACAGAAATATTGTCGGAACAACTGTAATTGAAATAGTAGAGAAGACTCTAAACTGTGTTAGCAACGAGAAGGAAATTGTGCATTTGTAGTAAGGTTTATAGGAAATGAAGTGTTAGAAAAGTAAACGGACTTTGCATTACGCCGACTTTGTTACAATACATTTCCGGTGACATCTCCACATCGATTTTTTGTGTGGAATACGTAATTCCCCTTTGAACTTTGCTGATGCCAGACACAGACATAGACATCCCTTTCACCCCGCCCAGATACTGGTGAATCCCAAAATGAAATTATTTGGTCGACTGCAATATTTAAATACCGGGCAGAGAAATTAAAATTAACAAGATATAAACGAAGGCTTTTTCTTTCGAGGCATTTCAGTTTAACTACGATACTGCGATGGAAGACTCCACGTTCATGAAGTCTTCCTCATTTCTCATTATTAAGGGCGTAGCTCATGACACTTGCAAATAAACCCGCTCTTAAGACCAGTTTGCTCAACGTAATGACACCCTACGGAAAAACCCACATCAAGGAGGTGGGGTTCGAACTCGTGAACCAGGAAACGCAAGGTTAATCACTTAGGGTGTCGCAACATAAAACAGAAAAGAGAAAGCAAAAAAGCAGTTAACAAGCATGATGCAGAAAGGTAATAAAAACTAGCATTGTAAAATTTGAATATAGTGTAAAGCAAAGAAAAACAAACTCATGTGTGTACTCAAATGAGACTCTCTACTCATTCTTGTAGAAACTACTTTTAAAAACGCTTAGGCTTCTCTCCACTTCGTGTTAATCGAGCTAAACGTTTGTAGAAATTACTTTATTACGCATTTCTTTATACTAGAATCGGAAAGGAATACAGTAGGCTTAAACGATAGTTAAATCTTTTAACAGCTGGTCGCTATGTGATGGCTTCGACATTCCATTCTCTTTGCGTGGCCAGGACATAAAACGAGACTTCGTATTTGAGAATTATTATTTGAAAATTCAAATCAGCATCAAGAAATATCTCGAAAAAGAATAATTTAACATAAATTCTGTTCTTTAACAAGATCTAAATTTTCTGCGTAAGATTTCGTCTATCTCTTATGAGCTCTATTCTAACCATTGTAGAATTATATGCAGAAGATTTTCTGAAAAGAGAGGCGTGATGATTTAGTTCATAGTGTAGATCGTTCCTCCTCTAGAGCAGCGGTGCTCAACAGAGGCAAGTTAGGGGAGGTTGAAATCCCCTCCTTCCACACACAGGGACAGAATGATGCATTTATCCGTTGGTTACTGAGTTCCAGTGGTGGTACATTCTTACGCACAAGAAATCAAAGGCTTACACATTCATATTCTGCTCATGATTAACCCACGACGTTTCTGAGGATATTTTTTGACACGATTTGCGTTTCAGAAGGTCTTCAATATTTGGTGCAAAAGATGAAGTGCACAGTCTCATACGATAAGCACTTATCTTGCTGCGATACTCACTTTTAATGTAGTTTTATTTTTTTGAAAATGTTTGCTCGCAGATATAAGTGGAGCCAAAGACTGCCATTAAACTAGATGCATACAAACGTAATCTCGGATACTCACAGCCGGGAAGAGACCTAAATAATTCCCACCCTTCTTTCTCAGAACATTTTACGGTCGAGGAATTCTGCAATGCAAGTAATTTCAAATTTTGCAGCTCGTGTGAAGCCTCACTACATGGAAACTTAAAAAGTGCAAAATAATTGGACCTTGGATTCAAATGTTTTAGGTCTTCCAATTGTTAAGAGAATGTGTCGTAAATTGCTTCAAAAGTTCGTTGTATTTTTCCACGATGTTGTGCACACGGAACGTAAGCAAGGGACATGGTATAAATCTGCAACTACCAGTGTTAAAAATCAAGCACAAACGAAATGCAAAAACGTTCCTTGATTCAAATGAAACAGTCAGCTTCATCATTTCTTTACGCCAATATATCAGGTTACTAACAAAATACTTTTACAGCAAACAACTAGAAGCTTCTAGAACCCAAGTATACCACCTTGGAACAAAAACAGAACAGAGCAAAATTAAAACTCTGATGTGTTGCACTCACTTGACTTTCTCTACTCTTTTACTAACCATTCTTACATTCCTCATGTTATTTGAGATAAACGTTTGCAGAAATTATATTATTGTTTATTTTCATAAGAAAAGGTACAAGGAGAATATGGGAATACAGTAGAGTTTGAGCGATACTTAAATCCTTTAAAGCTTTCAAATTCCGTTCTCTTTGCACGGTTAACATATAAAAAATTGTATAACGATGTTTCATTTGACAGAAGTATAAGTTATCCAAAACTCACACAAATAACAACGAATATCTCCGAAATGGTTCACTCTACAAAAAAATGTATTCAGACATAAATTTTGTGTTTTAGCAAGATCTATATTTTTTGTGCAGTAAGATTTGGTCTATCTCTTACGGTTTACCAGTTATGCAAAAGCCATCCAGAGTAAATAGGACTACATAGGCTATAGCCAGAAAATTCAAAATATACTTTTCATTTACCATAAACATATCTCAAACATATGGCATTTTAATCAAAATCGCTAGAAGATTTAAAAAATCTATGTAAAGGGTAGTTTAGGGTGGAAGTATTTCTTCCAAATCATCGTGTCGCACCCTTGAAAGACATCAAACTGAAATACAAACTTTGGTCTTTAACCGACTTCTCATTTTTGAGTTATGCTGTCAACAGAAGCGCGCAACACACACACACACACACACACACACACACACACACACACACACACACACACACACACACACACACACACACACACACACACACACACACACACACACACACACACACACACGGACTATTTTCTAAAAAATGCTTTTTTTATTCAGGGGGCCTCAAAACATATTTCCGGTGAAATCTCGACGTCGAATTTGTGGGTGGAATACAATACTTCCTCTACTATACGTAGTAGAGAAAGTAAAAAGGAAGAATAGACTGAAAAATTCAGCGCCTAGCAGGGAATTGAACCACCTTTGCTCTAACCAACCGAGCTACCACAGCAACATCCAGGTACGACATTAAAGTCCTTAACTGACTCACATTTTTTCCGGTAAACCACAAGGAGATCAAAAATCATATGTGAAATAACTTACTTCAATGGTTGAATACAATGTAACAAATGTAAGTCCCGGTTGTTACAGGTGAACTCTATTAGGCCAATCAATGAGAATTAATTATTTTTTCACACATAGTCCTTTGTAGGACAATGATTGAAAGGTCAAATCGGAAAAATGCAATGCCATAACCGGAATTTGAGCCTCGGATCTTCCGCTATCGGTGGAAAAATTCATTTTCATTGAATTTTTCAATATGATTCTTTCTAAATGTAATTTAATTACGCGTTGTATACATAGTGTTTCTAAAGCAAATATGTTTAAAGGCTGGCCTAAAAATAATTAATATTAAAAAATTACATACAATTAAAAAAAACACCTAAAACGCAGGTTTATTTAATTTACTAAAATGTGTATACAGGAGTTATATACATGGGTATAACTGACATACAAGTTGGAAAAGTAGAATATAAATTTTAATAAGATCATTTAGAAAAGTAAATAACAATTTGATTCATTTTCTTGTTTGAAGAATCTAAAAAGGAAATAAGATAATTGTTTTTAAGCTCGTGGCCGAGCGGTTATAGCGTTCGCCTATCACCAAGGCGGCCCGGGTTCGATCTCAAGGACCCACATGTGGTATTCGTGTTGGACGTAGCGGCGTCTGGGCGGATTTACTCCGGATTCTTCGGTTTCCCCACCACTCATTCAATCAGCTGCTCCATCATCACCTTTCCATTCATCCATTTCGTCTGCATTTCATATCATCCTCTTCCTCACTCTCATACCAGGTGCTGGGCTGACCATCCGCTTCCAGGTCTTCACTCTGTCCGATCCATAGGTCTGTCTGCTCCCTAACAGGCATCTGACGCTAGGCACTGTTTTGTAAGTCCAAGGGGGTGTCAGTCCTCCAACGAAGAAGTTTTTATGGAGTCATTATAAAACTGTAGTATTAACTTTCTGGAGTTCCCAGATTATACAAAGTTCATTGCTAATGAAGAGGAGTTCACAGCTTACGACAATCACCTGTTCGCTCACACTTATTAATGCAAAAAAGGGCAAAATGATCCGTCTCATCCCTAGTTTGGGACATGAATTTATAACAGAAGTTATACCTGCTCCAGTGACAAATGCCACAGCTCCACACTATATATGAAGTTGTTCGAGCTTTGGGCCTTATTAAACTTCTTGTCTATCACCAGGAAATGAATAACTAACAAATAAATGACCATCTCAATAAATATGACATAAAAATCCGAGCCCTAGTTATAGGTAAATACTATTCAGAGTTTCAGTATGTATATTGTGTACGTAATAATCACAACCAAGCGGGATGGCTAAGGAGGTAAAGTCCGTGAGCTGTAACACCTGGGACCTAAAACTGCTGCCTTCGCAGCAGCATCGGCAGCCTCATTCCCTGGAAGACCTGCGTGTCCAGGCACCCATGCAAAGGATACGCTAATGCCAGCACTTCAGAGGCTCGAGAGGCAGTTCGAGTCCAGTTCAGGAGTAGATACTTCTAGCGCCATGCTGAATGGCGGTGCCGGGCCAATGGCGCGGATGTATGCACTATATAAATAATCCTCCCGTGGATACTCGAGGACTGCTTGGTGTTAGCCACAATAGTAGGTCACTGGTGTCCCCGACTGTTATCTACAATTTTACATGTTTTTTCATAAAAGCACACTGAGGAAGTGAAAAAAGGAACTATTTGTTAAATTCTGTAATAAACTATATGCATTTACCTGGAAAGCTAGAATTTCCATTATGATAACAGAACACTACACTACTGTGATAATAATCACGAGCAATTTCTAGAACTGTTGGCACCGTCTCTCTGTCCGTGCTTGGGCCGCCATTGCTTGCTGATAATGACGTATTGTATGCAAATTACGTATATCTACTCGATGAATATGGATTTTACTCTTTCTCTCTCTCTCTCTCTCTCTCTCTCTCTCTCTCTGCTTCTCGCCTCTTTAATTCTCTTGATTCTCTCTCTCTCGCACTCTCTCTCTCTCTCCTTAAATCTTCGCTTTTAGCGACCCTTTCTTTCCCCCTCTATATTTCTTCCTCTTTTCCGTCTTTTTCATTGTGCACTCTCTCCTCCACACTTACCTAGCTCTCTCCATCTCTTTCTCCCTGTTATAGCTTACATACCTTAATGTTTCGACAACCTTACTTTCTCTGTTTTGTTCATAAATAATAAAATATAAAGAGCGTACCGGAAGAAGACAAGGATGCGGCCTCTCACCCTTGGTTTTTATTAAACCATGCGTTTCATTTATACCCGGGCCATATATCACGTATGTTCGCTTGCACTGCAGCGACCTTGGTGTGTCTCAGGTAACTCACCACGGCGAACGATTCGCACCACAAGGCTGGGGTGAACATCTGTAAATATTAGCTTTGAGTTACTACCTTCCTCTTTTGCAGTAAAGCAGGGATATCCAACTTTGGAGAACGTAGTGCGCGGCTATACCCCACTCCACTCCTCCAGGTGGAGGGACAGTCAGTATCCAGTTACGGACACAAACAGGCGATTCCGGGGTCCTTTAGAAGTCATACCTTGAATTTTCTGGGAATGTCCTCAGAAAACCTCTTCATTCTGGATGATGTTTTCCTAAATGGTGAAAAGTAAGAGACAGACAAAAGCTTAGTAAATAAAAAACGCGGATCTGATTAAAACACTATTTAATTAAATACGTCGTTTTTCATTTGAGTGAACCATTTCCGAGATATTCTTTCTCAGTTGTTTGAACTTACCAACACATATACTTTTTTTAAACAGGAATATTTTATTCGTTTTTTTATCTTTTGTCCTTGCGAAGAGAACGGAATTTCAAACGCATCGCATAAAAACTAACTCTTAAAACATTTGACTATCACTTAAAAACTACTGTACTACCATATTCCCCTTGCACCTTAGCAATAACATACTTTCTGAAAATACATATGTCGATTAAAATGTAGTAGATACAGAAATAAGCACTTGCAAGAATGTAAGAGTGAGTATAGTTCTAGATATACCTATTTGCGAACAGAGTATCTCCAAATTGATCTATATTAAAAGTCTGTATGTAACAGATTACGCGATGATCACTTGCTGTATTTTCTGATGTTATGCACTTCCACTTCGTCGCCAAATATTTATTGACTTATTTTCTTAGTACCAAAGAAGTCACTAATGAACAGACGTGTGGCCCATAAGCGTTGAAGGTATTTTCGTAAATCAAACGCAACATTAATGTAACCAACCCGCCACTGCAACACAATGCACGGCTGGGGGTTGAAGAGAGGGAAAGTCTGTCTAAAGTGGAAGGAGGTAAATGCATACTCTCCTCTTTCGCAAACGTTGGGTATCGCTGGTCTAGAGTTTGTTCATTGTGCATCTCAAAAGTGAAGGTTTATTCAAGAAATAAGGTTTTGTGTGAATCACATTGTATTATTCTTATTAGTCCACTGAAATACCTATTGAAACAAAAAACAGCTTGAACAATGAGTTTTTATGTACGATACATACGTAAAACCAGAATCATGCAGGCAGAAGCTAACAAGAACAATATAAAGACAATATAAGAACAGAACTTATGGACATTTCATCCAAAGATGCCAGGAATGACACAAAGCAGATGAAGGCCATTTTCAATACAACTTATAACAAGGTAACAACTCATAGTGCATGTTACTATTACTCGTATGTAACCGGGGGTTTAGAAGGGAACCACACCTCAGTGTAATTGCGCGGAACCCACATGTGCGCGATCTATGGCCCAGCAATATAACGAACGCACTGTATAATATGAATAAGAAACTAAGGGAATAGAAACAATTGCCTCAAGGAAAGTTACAAATTAGATTGATTACATTCTGCAGCTGATTTCGGTCTTGTTCTTCGCCATCAACTTAAACGGGCCCGCCCCTCACGGCACCGTGACGAAGGGGCACACAGTGCCCATCCGCCAACACTCCACTCCCCGCCTGAACTTGATCTACAACGTTCTGTATATAATTGCGATATGAAAATCAGCAAAGAAGGAAAAAGAAGAAAACATTGGATCCGCGGGAAACAAACAATACCCAGACTTTTGGAATTCATTTACATATCTCCGATAGCTATTATCTTTTTCGATGAAGCAATTGCTTCACACAAAATTGCTAAATACATGATGATATTAGCTATGGGAATGATTAATAACATAATGAAACTTGCCATAGTGCAAGGAAATATCTATTAGAATTGGCTAATAGAAGACCTCGGCAAGCCTACACTTGGACATTAATAGCGAAAGATGAAAGTAGAATAACTGCTAATTAAATGAAACTCATTAGATACACAGCACGATATACCAAATGGGATCATAAACATAATGAGGAAATAATGGAAGAACTACAATTACAATCCGTAATTGATCACATACAACATTACCGGAACAAATGGATGATACGCATGCGTACAAATGAAAGCCATGTTCCACTGTCGTCTAAACTGGAAGGGAGTTTTAGGTCGCCCAAGGAATCGTAGCATTGCAAATTCAACTGTAAGATCCCAACAGTCCATAAGATCTAATCTTGAAAGCAAAAGAAAATCATTAATAATCAGAAGTTTTAAGATGAAGGATTGGAACTTTGTGAGCTGTTACCTCCTTGAGATTGATATAAATGGGTTCGTCTTGGCTCGTTCTTACTAAAGAAGAATCTATGGGCTCCACCTATGTGATAATTTTCGCTTACTTTTTATTCTAAGTATAGTAAATAAGGGAAGTATTGCAATCCACCCAAAGCTTCGTTACAGTGTTCCCGGAAATACGTCTTATGAGACTCCTTGAATCTACTTAAATATTGTGTTTCGGGGGTGTGGGTGGGTAGGTGGCAGGATGGATGAGTGAGTGAGTGAGTGAGTGAGTGAGTGAGTGAGTGAGTGAGTGAGTGAGTGAGTGAGTGAGTGAAAAGCATAACTCAAATGCGACAAGTCCGTTACATGCCAAACTTGGTATTTACAATCAGCATCTTCCAAACATGTGGCATGACGATTTTCAAAAAAACTGTCCCTCCCCTGACTATCCTGTACACGGAACATTCTTATTTTCTCAAAAATGGTCCTAACGGTTTTGATTAAAATACCATATACTTAAGATATTTTCATGACAAATGAAATGTATATCCTGCATTTTAAGTCGTCTTCATTACGGATGAATTTTGCATACCTAACTGGTTAACCGAGTTAGGCACAAATTTCACTGTACAAAAAATATAGATCTCCTTAAAACACTTGGGCCCTAATGACCTAGTTGTCGACGGACCCTTAAACAGCATCGTCCACTCACTCACTCACTCACTCACTCACTCACTCACTCACTCACTCACTCACTCACTCACTCACTCACTCACTCACTCACTCACTCACTCACTCACTCACTCACTCACTCACTCACTCACTCACTCACTCACTCACTCACTCACTCACTCACTCACTCACTCACTCACTCACTCACTCACTCACTCACTCACTCACTCACTCACTCACTCACTCACTCACTCACTCGTTTATATAGCAAGTTTGATATTAATCGCACTTTCTGTTTAATTTATGTTGTTCATACATTCATCCTCAGGAATGTTATTCCAAATCTTTTGTAGGGGAGGAAACTTTAAGAGCCTCAAATGCAGAGAAGTTTTGGGTGGAATACAATGTTTTATCTATCAGAAAGACAGACAGACACAGGCACAGGCACACATATAGGCATATATCGTACATACATATATGATTCTTTTAAAACTTTGCCATTATCTTGAAAGCAACACGTTTTCAACAAAACAATTTATGTTTCTTAATTTCAGGGGGAAACGATGATACTGATTATATTTAATCTAGTGCTTATTTTCAAGTTCATTTGATGATCAACTTAAATTTTTAAACATATTTTGGTTTTACGCATGAAAGCGAACAAGTCTGTATAAAAAGGTTGTTATTGGATCAAGTGCTATTTCATAAAACATTTATTATGTTTGGAAAAAAAAAACCTGCCTCTATATTTAAACGGTTTGTTTTGTTAAATTCAAATAATGAAATCTAATTTAGCCTTTCAATGTATTAGCGTTAGTTAGTTTTTAAAACCTTGGTTTTTCATTAAATATGGAATAAGTGAACAAGTTAGCTCCGCGGTAACGTGCGTGCCTCGCATTCGGGAGCTTCGAACGCCTGCTCTGAGGTCTTGTTTTTCTCTGGTGGGTGGACGAATAATGAGGTGGTTTTTAATCTATAACAATTTATTTCCATGATTTCTCTTCCATTCCCTTTCTTCCTCATCTTTCAGGTGTGCTTCTAAGTTTAGTGGCGGACAGATGGCACGGATTTGTTCAAAGGAGCAAGCATGCGCGTTGACAGAAGATGGCTCTTTGGTCGACAGGTCGTTCATGGTCCTTTCTGAGGGGTCTTCCGAGTCTGGAACTGTTAGGGACCTCCACACTTCTCTGTGGCCTGTTTGCCTGCGGGTTGTAGTTTCCTCTGGTTCCTTCACTTATTCCTTCCTAGAGGGGTAGTCACAATGGATCTACATAGGCCGCAGTGCGCGATGTGTACCCCTTCGTTGGATGACCTATACCTATAAGCATGCAATACGAGGACTTCATAAATCAGTTAGATAAGAGGCCATTTGAATAAGATGTAATTCATGCATCAGTACTGAGATTTTTGAAGTTACAGAGATGATATCCATATAAAATTTGTTTCGTGTAAGCGTTGAATGACCAGGATTTTGATAAACAATGATAGATCACAACCCATATTTTCAGCAGCGCATCATATTTTCGTATGAGGCAACTGTCTCCCTAAATGACACCGTCAATCGCTATAACTGTCAGATTGATCTCCTCATAACGCTCGTTAGATGGCAGCAGCACATACACCGCCAAAAATCTATCTCAAGGCGGGTTTAGTGGGAAGCAAGGACACTGGCCCATTTTTCACAGATGGAAATTTGGACTATGATATGCATCAACAGGTTTTGCACGATGATCTTATTCCAGCTTTTAGACAGTTGTTTCCTGGTTTGTAAAATTCCTGTGTGGTAGACCACTACCGCCAGTCCCTTAAGCCAAAATGTTCGGATGCACTGCACAATCAACAAACAAATTGTACCAGAAATGTTTCGGGAGGAAATGTAACTCGTCTAAGGTTACACATTTGTCTTTACACGACTTAATTTTTCATTTCGTTCTTCAAATCATCCTTGATGAGTGACAGACGTCCGCGTCGAATTTCGTGCATTGTTGAACATTTCAGACCACTTTCTGACATTTTTGTTCATTTCGTTAATTATCATAGACACACTTCCATGCATGGCGGTACATTTCTGTAGGTTTCAACTTTAGAGCATTAAAAAATCAATAACTCACACCTCACAGTTATGAACAACCACAGAATGCACAATAACAACTTGTTTCGATGCCACTCATACAATGCAGAGAAAATACATCGAGGAAGGCATTCGACCTTGGATAGAAGCCTCATAGCGACTGCACAACCGGGAATGCATAAAAGGTTGCTGTCGAATGGGGGTAATCGCCTAATTATTATGGTAAACCAAAAAGTTTCAAATGAATGAGCTATGATTAACCATCTAAGAATGAATAAGGGAAAGAATCACCTATGCTACAGTAGTGAAACCCGGTCACCCACGCGACAGATACCGAGCATAACTATTACACCACATAAAAGGCATACCAACCAGTTACTGTGCTATAAAAACATAAACCTTATGATGGATAGCGTGGTTGTTTCTCTGGCAGACAAAGTGGAAAATGTATTTTAACTTGGTTTTATTATTACTTGGATTCATAACATTATGAAGTGATGCATTTGTCACAGAGTATGTGTCCTAACACCTCTAATTAATGCTAATTTAGGTCGTTTTGGTATGTACTTTCTGGGCATCGTAAATGCTATACGTACTTCGGGAGTTTCAAAATTCTCATCACAGCAAATGCCATATGCACTTGTACAGAAGATAAGCAATCTGTAGAACCTATCCTTTTCAATTGGCCAATTGGTGTTCTGAAGTTACACGTCAACTACTGCGTAATATAGGCACATTTGCAGAATCCATTACATTCTATTTTAGCAAGAAAAGCAGTGCTTTTGATTTTAATAAGTTCACTGAACGTATATTTGTGCTTTTAGACCTCGTTTGAGGTGGGGTTAAAATAGACTCACTTTAAATCTTAGTTGGCATAGTTGGTGTGTGTGTGTGTGTGTGTGTGTGTGTGTGTGTGTGTGTGTGTGTGTGTGTGTGTGTGTGTGTGTGTGTGTGTGTGTGTTTGCTTACTTATACCTGACGTTCTTTTATATTCGTAACTTTTTAAATAACATTATATAGTCTCATCGGATTCTTCACTTTTGTTTGTTTGTTTGCTTACGTATTTCTCTCGTTCTTTTAGGTTCATAACTCTAAATAACATAACTTGAACACTTTCTTCCTTATCAACTTTGTAAACATATATGCAGTTATTGTTGTTTTTTATGAGTGAACCTTTCGGAGATCTCTTTATTATTTGCGTGAATTTGTCAATACTTATTATTTTCTCAAATAGGAATATATTATTCGTTTATTTATCTCTTGGCCTTGCAAAGAGAGGAGAATATAAAGGCACCGCATAGCAACCAGCTCTTAAAACACTTAACTATCGCCTAAGTCCTACTATAGTCTCATATTTCCCTTGTACCAACAAGAAAGTTAGCAATAAGATACTTTCTGAAAATGCTTATTTCGATTAAAATGATGTAAAATGAAGTAGAGAAATAAGCATTTGCAAGAATAGTTTGTATAAGAGTGCTGAGACTCAATTCTTTGTGGATTAAATAGTAGTAATAGCAGTAACAACAACAACAACAATAATAATAATAATAATAATAATAATAATAATAATAATAATAATAATAATAATAATAATAATAATAATAATAATTAATATTACTATTATTATAATAATTTAATTATAATTATAATTTATTATATTATTATTATTATTATTATTATTATTATTATTATTATTATTATTATTATTATTATTATTATTATTATTATTATTATTATTATTATTATTATTATTATTATTATTAATGTTATTATTTTTGTTGTTGTTGGGACTCGGATTTTTAGGTGAATACATATTTCGTTTAAAGTTCTAGTTATTTACACCGGAGCAAATATTTTAAGTTTTATTACACATAAAAATACATATTTTCTGATTTTTTATGTAAATATTTTCGGATATTCAAATAAATTGTACAAAAATCGCATAAAGGAAACACTTTAAAAATAAGTTTCGCATAAATCGCATAAAAGCAGCAGTAAATTATATTTAACAAGTCACCATTCACTTCTTTAATGCGCAATTACACAGGTTGGATGTCGCAATTTTTTATTCATTATTGGAAGAACTAATATTTCGGCTATAGTATCCCTTCAGTTGGAAGAAAATACAAACATTCTGGTTACTCAAGCAACATGAGCCTGCAAAATAACAGGGAATTCCTCCACTGCACCTGTTTTCGCTTCACAATCTGGCTAGCATATACACTGATACTGTATAATCAAATTGAGTCATTTGTCAATCCGCCGAGATTATACGACGTTATGTTGAGAAATTACATATCGACAGTTTTGAGTTCACAGTGGAATAAAAATGTCTGGAGTGAAAAGTAGTGGAATTGTCACAAAATACTGCGAAAATTACAAGACACTGTGTTAAGAAATGACTTCGCATACTTTTCCAGAAAACTTTGTTTCCTGTGATTCCAAAAAGAAACTGGAATCAGTAGGAATCTTTGGGAGAAGCAGATTCAGGATGTTGAAAACTAAAATTTAAGGCTCTTTTTTATCTTGAAGCACAAACCATTAAAAGAAAATGAAGGGAAATAATAGTGGATTTAACAGTCTGTGAAATTTCAAATGTGTTGGATGGGCAACAGGAAGAAATTATTGACGCCAGTGTGAGAGACATAGCATATTATAATGATGCTGGACTGACTTCTTGTGACGTGGAGTGATCGTTTTCGAAATTCAAGACAATTTTTCGTGACAATCGTCAAATCTTTCGGGATGTAAAATTTGAGGAATCATGTGGTCTATACCGTAATTCTACAGTACTCGGTGATCCTTTGCAAGAACAATGTCTGGTGAGTAACAGGTACATTTATATTAGATAGTTCAACCATTTAGGTCTTAAAACATTTTATTTATTTTAGCACATATTTTCTACATTTTTAGCGCATAAAAATAAACATTTTCCTAGTTTTTAGCAGCAAAAAATCCGAGCCCTAATTATAATTATTTCTTCCAAACGTCTGGAATCCTACTGTCGTTTATATAAGAGACTGGGATATGCCATGGTATGTGACCTCAGTTAAAGGCAAAGGCAAATGTTCAAATAGAACGCACAAGTAGACTCACTTTTCATTAGACTAATATCTTTCTGAAGCTGTATACAAATGAATGCAGTGGAGTTAAAGAGTTTCATTTCTCTGCTCCATTATGGAATCGCCTCTTCTCAAATGAAGACAGAAAGGAGGTAAAAAGATTAAAGAGAATTAGACTCATTATCGTTAACAGCTTCGATCTGGCTGTTCCTTTCAGAGACGTTTATGAGGATTGACGGAGAAGAAGCAGATAAAAAATGAAACATCATTACGCACATTGATCAAAGCTCAAAATTTAATTATACACCAAGACTTACATCACCCGGCAATCCCACCCCCAACTTTTAGCAAGGGGAGGAAAGAAATATTCTGCCACGAGTGCGTGCGGGAATATGCTATGCTTTGAGGGATTAATGAAATCATAAAATCTAATTTTAGTTAACCTTACGATTTTTTTCCTTCGTTTACTTCCCCCTTTATTCTGGTAATCTCTGTTTGCTAAATTTATATACAGATGCTTGTAGGTCATAGAGTTTAACCTCTAAAAGGCAGCCAGATTAGTTTTGTGCATGCCATATATTTTTATCCCAGCCCCCTTAATTTGCTGCATAATGCAGGATAAAAAAATAATACAAGATCGTGCAGAAAGGGATTGCTGCATGGCATGAACTATGTTCATGCTGTGCATTAATGTAATGAATCCAGCTAATCTATTGATCACGGGTTCAGCAAACACCCGTTAATGAGGCTCTAAAATACATTAAGCTTTCATGGGAACTTAACTTTATGCCCAATAAATTTTTTAAGTCTCAATGAAATTGTAGCCTTAAGTAACAGCTTAGACTGCCTTCGCAGCGCAGTGGTAGCGCGCTTGCCTCTAGCGCGTGGGACCCGGGTTCGATCCCTGGTACCAGCGTAGGGTTTTCCCCCACTGAGAGGTCTGGTACGGGGTGCACTCAGCCTCGTTAGGTCTCTGAGGGGCCACATGTGTAGCTATCCTGATAGAAAGGTACCGTCCCTAAAAGGTCAAGTGGTCCTTACGTTCGGGGGAGTCGGCGTGCTGACCCCCGCCACTCCCAACCTGCACTCCTCCGTGGCCTTGCCTGCGGCTGGAGGACGCAGCAGCCGGGCGATGAGGCTAACCTCTGCACAGATGAGACTATCTAGGGACTATTATTAAGTAACAGCTCATACTGTCTTTATTAATCATGTTATCAACTTTTCATCGCCCGAAGTATATGTATTTTATTTCGTTTTAAGTTGAAATGACATGCCTTACAGGACCTTTCCAAAGGAAACGGCTACAAAACATGCACCTTCGTTGACATTTAAGATCTTAAATTACACCC
This sequence comes from Tenodera sinensis, assembly GCA_030765045.1. Taxonomy (NCBI): domain Eukaryota; kingdom Metazoa; phylum Arthropoda; class Insecta; order Mantodea; family Mantidae; genus Tenodera; species Tenodera sinensis. The sequence continues at coordinate 259,263 of JAUKNM010000126.1, forward strand.
AAAATTATAAAAGGTGTAAAAATATGGTTTTAGTTTAACACTTTGCAATTGTTTACACGTATCGTATTGCAATAAGTAAGCGCAAACTATGCGTTACTTGAGGGTATCTTACATTGCTTTTGGTGACAACTACATCGGTGTGCTACTGTAAGCGATTCCCAATTTGCTCTATTTGAGAGGGGGTATTGTGTGTAAAAAATAAGACACCCATGAATTTCCCTCCGCCAATCAGCAGCCTAAGAGTTGTCCGTTAGTGTCTCTGTCAGTCTCTCTCTCACCCCTCCTACCTGTTTACAACAGGTTCATTCTAGTTTGAGAGATAATAGTTGCAGCACTTTCTGATATATTCCACATCTTCCTCGACACTGGTTGTGGTCTCGGTGCTCCCATGTATGACTTGCGGGGGTAACCTAATTCCAACAAGCGATAACTGGATTCATTTCTGAGGAGACACTCAGAAGGCAGATGGTAGGGTAATGATGGCGGTTGAATGAGAGGACCTACAGCTTTTACCGTGGTCTCCGAACCACGTTGATCCTCGGAAATACTTCCCAATGTGAAGGTCATGAACTAGTGAGAGGCGAAGGCTTAAAATCCCAACCCCGAGCTGGGAATCAAACTACGGACCCTCAGCACAAAAGCCGCGAACGAAGCTACTGTAACTTTGGTGTGGGTGTAAAGTAGACAGATGTAGTCGAGATAAAGAAACACTTTTATTTCCGTAAACAGTAACTAGTACACTCGTTGCAACAGCAAGAAAGTCTTTTCCGATTCTCCAACAGCACGGCTCCGAACTCGTAACACAAAGAACTAACTCTTCTCCGTCGGCACAACTCTCCACATCGTCTGTCCGTCTCCGTCGGCACGACTACTCAACCTTCACATACGACTGACTGTTCTCCGTCGGCACTACTCAACGCTTCACGTACGTCTCTCACTTACGTCTGACCGACTCTCTCACACTTTACCGCTATTTATATCTCCCAGGCACTATTCTGGAAGCTTCAAGAACGTTCACTTATTGCGCTGGGGTACAAAGTAGAAGATTCCAGTAGCCTCTATCCTTTTCTCTCTTTCGGCAAGCACCCCAACAATGCGGCCATTCTCTGTCTCTTTCCTTCGGCTCCTTTGCGGTAGTGCCGACAATAATGCGATGGGTGACAATTGCGGCTGTCGGCAATTAGATGCGGCGGGCGCGGTGACACTGCTCCCTCCTCAGAGCTGGTCGTCCCGACCAGCACTATCACTGCGGCATCTCCCTTGCGCCCCGGCGGACTATCCCATCGAACCTCTTCTCCAGGAGGCACGATCCTAGGTATCGCTGTTGGATAGTGTCCCTTGGTCTGGGTAGGACGATGTATGCCATCCTGCTTCGAAATTCTGCAACAGTACCGCCGGTCTTGACGGTCCCTCGTCCAGTTGCCCTTCTTCCTGGTGTGTTGACGGGCCATCCTGCGCACTTGGAAACGGCTCACTGGGTACCATGTCCGCCGACCTCTCTGGCGCACCTTCGCAGCCACCTTGCTTCCGATGGGTCCGGCAACAAACCCCGCCACATCCGCGCGAGTCGCGTCCACCGCTGCACTCGTGTTCACTCGTGCTCGGCACGGCCTCTCCTGTATCCTGCCGTCCAAGATGATGCCCACCATTCTTCCGTTCATGGCACTATGCGTCAGGTGATTGGATGGCTCCGACGGTCCCCCCATGTCACACGCCAAGTCGGATCTCGCGTGTTGCTCGTTTGCTTGTGCGCTTCCCTGCTGATCGTCCTCTACGTCATATCCTAGTCGGTTACGTACCCGACACACTCCTCCAGAGGATCCTCGACGACGTCTCTGAACTGCCCCTTTGTCTTCCCCGAGACGTACACTTTCGTTATCTGAAACGGGCGCAACTGTCGCCTCGGCCACTAGGTGCTCCCTCCCCGGGTCTGTGCTATTCCGTCTGCCCCTGGCATCCAGTACTTTGACGCTCTCGTCAACTCTTACTACCAGGGCGCCAAGACGTTCCCCGTCGTCCTCCACGACGTCCACATGCTGGCAGAGGTCTTCCACCTTTTCGCCGAGTTCTTCCACGCCTTCCGTCACGCCAATCAGTTCGCCGAGTTGTTCCACGTCTTCCGTCACGCCAATCAGTTCGCCGAGTTGTTCCACGTCTTCCGTCATGCCAATCAGCTCGCCGAGTTGTTCCACGTCTTCCGTCACGCCAATCAGTTCGCCGAGTTGTTCCACGTCTTCCGTCACGCCAATCAGTTCGCCGAGTTGTTCCACGTCTTCCGTCACGCCAATCAGTTCGCCGAATTGTTCCACGTCTTCCCTCATATCATCCGAAACGGGCGCAACTGTCGCCTCGGCCACTAGGTGCTCCCTCCCCGGCTCCGCGCTATTCCGCCTGCCCCTGGCATCCAGTACTTTGACGCTCTCGTCAACTCTTACTACCAGGGCGCCAGGACGTTCCCCGTCGTCCTCCACGACGTCCACGTGCTGGCAGAGGTCTTCCACCTTTTCGCCGAGTTCTTTCACGTCTTCCGTCACGCCAATCAGTTCGCCGTCAATTTTCGCCGATAGCTCCGTCTTCATCTCTTTCAGCTCGGCAGCGAGGTTGTTTCTCGTCTTTATTTCTTCTTTCAGCTCGGCAAAGAGGTTGTCGTTTCTCGTCTTCATTTTGGCAACGAGGTTGACGTTTGCCGTCTTCATCTCTTTCAGCTCGGCAGCGAGGTTGTGTCTCGTCTTTATTTCTTCTTTCAGCTCGGCAAAGAGGTTGTCGTTTGCCGTCTTCACTTTGGCAACGAGGTTGTCGTATGACGTTTCCATTTTGGCAAATAATTCTTTCATCATTGCCATCATCCTGGTTTCCGAATCTCCCTCCATCTTGGTTCTAACGTTGCAACTTCTGACGATGTAATGAAACTAGAAGCAATTCGACGGATCCCACTTCTGACACCAGTGTGACTTTTGGTGTGGGTGTAAAGTAGACAGATGTAGTCGAGATAAAGAAACACTTTTATTTCCGTAAACAGTAACTAGTACACTCGTTGCAACAGCAAGAAAGTCTTTTCCGATTCTCCAACAGCACGGCTCCGAACTCGTAACACAAAGAACTAACTCTTCTCCGTCGGCACAACTCTCCACATCGTCTGTCCGTCTCCGTCGGCACGACTACTCAACCTTCACATACGACTGACTGTTCTCCGTCGGCACTACTCAACGCTTCACGTACGTCTCTCACTTACGTCTGACCGACTCTCTCACACTTTACCGCTATTTATATCTCCCAGGCACTATTCTGGAAGCTTCAAGAACGTTCACTTATTGCGCTGGGGTACAAAGTAGAAGATTCCAGTAGCCTCTATCCTTTTCTCTCTTTCGGCAAGCACCCCAACAATGCGGCCATTCTCTGTCTCTTTCCTTCGGCTCCTTTGCGGTAGTGCCGACAATAATGCGATGGGTGACAATTGCGGCTGTCGGCAATTAGATGCGGCGGGCGCGGTGACACTACTGAGCCAGTCTGGCGCCCTCGTTGCAATGTTATACAAGAGATAATGTAAACTTGTAGTATGTAGAGAACCTAATTTGGGCATGACGTATCGTGATTTTTTCTTTTAATGACTTTATTTGGTTAAAATACGAAATTCTAGCATCAATAGAATTTATGTTATGTTTCTATTGTTAACCGATCTGAATGTCAAATGCTCTTATCTATTATTGCTACTGAAAATGTTTAAGTAAAGAGAGAAAGAAAGAGGTGAGGTGATTCGTTTGCAGATGATGAACCGTAACAGTGAACCTTGTAAATTCTTTAAAGTTCATAGTATCAGAAGTCTTTCAGAATAAGATAAGAGATCATATCCTTGTTCACAAATGTACAGTGACGCATAATAAGACGCGTGGGCCTCAGCATTGCATAATAAAGTTACAGCACATAAACACGTCTTAAAGCAATTCTTTACAAGCTGTGAACCAAGGTTTCTATGATATTAGTGCATAAACTAAAGTAAAATCAAAATTCAAAGCCTGGCGGAAAGTCAAATTTTCAGAAACAGGACAGGTTTCTTTTCTGTTCAAGTCCAAGTAATCCACATTCTGAGGACATACACTGCACTTTGCCAACATACTTCAATTTCTTTGTAACGGCGCCCATTATATATCAATTTTATTTTCTGGAAGTAGCCGAAAACCATATTTTTGTTCCTTCAAGAGAAAATTTTACTTCTATTCCATTCATTCTCCATTTTGGCTTGTAGAAAATACGAAACGACTTTGTCAATAAAATCATATATACAATCCTGGACGTGTGGCGTAGGTTGTTTGTTGCAGCGACATCATACGTCTGACAAGGTAATTGTGTATGCCGACTACATCGGCTCAGTTGTATTGCTGCCTTTCTCGTTAAAGAGGGGAATTGTTAACGGTTCCTATAACGTCGGACCTGCAACGACCTTTACTTTACAGACCTCAATAGTTTATTGATCCAACAAATATTTACGTTGCAGTTTTCTTGTAACCAGGATATGTGTTGTAGAGAAAGTAAATGTATAGTTATGTTTAAATAGAGAACTTGGTGGATGATACATGTATTTCAACATTAGAAATTACATGGCATGTAACATTTTAACGTTAAACTAATATCAACGTTACAATAGTCATTGGATATTGGTGGAATAAAAGTACATGAAGTAATTTGTGCATTGTTGTAAATAAATATAACATTTAAAATTATATAACGCAATACAAAGAAAAATAGAATTGATATAGGCTAAAGTATAACGCAGATAAAAGATAAATTATGATGCAAAGACAGAATAACAGAAAGAAAATTCAAAATATTATTTAAATCATGTTCCATAAATCAGTAATACTGTTGACTGAAATCATAAAGCATGCCTCAATATTTTGTTGTCATACCTGTTATGTCATTATAGTTAATTGTGCTTATTGAAATATTTTTCAGTATCTACACTATAGATAACATCCTATAAGCGCTGCAGAGCTGCTTAATCAAAATCTGAAATTTGAGTTTAACAGGCACCAGTATTTTCAGGCAGTATTGATCTTTATTTGTCTGCATAGTTTGTACTACCAGTTGCTAATGAATAGATAAAAAACGCATTAACTTGAAAACTGTGATCAGCTTTCTACTTTCATTTAAATCTTTCAAATCCATTGAGAATACGGGACCTATACCGAGAGCAAAATGAGTTACTAACCTTGTAGGAGAAAGCACGTTATGGAATTTTCTTTGATGCCATTGCTCAAGCTTTAGTTGTACTTCAGGTAATACGGTGAAATTTGGACAAAACTGTATGCTAGATTTGTTTACATTTATGACAGGGTATGCTCATCACATTCCCCAGAAAACCACCCCGACACATCCCCATAAAAACATCCTTGAAAAGTTTAAATATTTGTTTTGAATTATTTTATCTATCACTTACATCACAGATACAGAAGGTGTTGCATTCCACCCAAAAATTCGATACCGATATTTCAATTAAAGTATACGTTTTGAGATTCCTGTGTGTGTGTGTGTGTGTGTGTGTGTGTGTGTGTGTGTGTGTGTGTGTGTGTGTGTGTGTGCGTGTGTGTGTGAATACTTTAACCGAAATAGAAAAGCCAATTAAAAACCAAACGTGCTATTTAAGTCCAGTATCTTCAAAGGTACTGAACCAATTTTTCGATGTTGAATTATGTGGTACATGGACACACGGGCACACAAAACTCACAGCCACACGCGGAGCTTTTTCTGATTTTGTATTAATGGGATCTCAAAACGTGAATTTACATTGTGATCTCGGTATTGAATTTTTGTGTTGAATGTAAGATCTTCCCTATGTACTATGTAAGTGGTGGAGAAAGTAAATATCAAGTATGTTTTCGGCGAAGTGTGCATATTATAGAGCTACAAATAATTTTAACAATCCTTATAAAATTACAACTAAATCCACCTTTAATTTATATTTCAACAACTCCCAGCAAATAAAATTTTATTTTTATCCATTATTCATTATAAACATAACACAAATATGGACTATGATGCGAATAATTACAAATCTAGGGTGCGATTTTCATATGACCGCATGTGGTGTAGTGGTTAAGCACGTTGGATATCATCCAGAAGGTCCAGGTTCGAGTCCTGGCATGTGGCATTTTTTATTCCTTTTATTTCTTACCTTCCCTTCCATGGCTGTCTCCATTTTCCCCCTATCTCAATACGGTATGTGACTTGTGACCTTATGACCTCTTATGCTGCCTTTACTTTTCAGTTTTACATTCAATCGCCTATTCTGAATTAGATTAATTTGCAGCAATAGCTCTTGAACTTAACCAATTTTTGTAACAGCGGCCGGCAATTAGTTTGACGTTTTTATTATACCTTGCATTTAGTGGTACTTTAACCACAAAAGTGATTCAAGAGGGGTAGTCTATAGCGCGTATTCGGGAGGTCTTGGGTTCCATTTTATTGGCTGTCTTTTCTGACACGTGGGTTTCTTTTCTGCGGATTTCCCGGGTTGGTAGGTGAATGTTAGAAATAATTTCCTGTCTCTCCATTTCATCTCACTTTTCATTTTATTTTTCATTTTGGCGTTTCAGGGTTGCAAGCGTCGGCCGGAGCTTCGGCTTACATGTTACTGCTTTATTTCAAGAATATACATACAGCTACACATGGAACTGCCATATTCTGAATGTGAATTGATGTCAATTACGCGTCTTAGTACAAGTTGCGCAATAAGTGAAGTATTTAAGCACATGTGCTGCATTTCTATTAATACCGAGTAATTTTAGATGGAGGTCCAATCCTATTCAGCAATATGACAACATATAATTAAAGTTAGATTTAGGTTCTCCAAACAAACATCCATGGATACCTTGTACTTATACGATCTGGTATATAAATGTTAACAGCTACAGCCAGCTTGCAAGATGCTAGGTTAACGAGCCAAACGTATTTTCCGTTAAAAACAGGAGTTTACATTAGCATGGACCCATAGCGTGAGCCTTGTAATGTATCAATTCCAGGACGGGTAATTAGACATTAGAAGCTTAACTCATTAAAGCAATTAGTGCGTTAGCCGGTTCACCCCCTCCACACCCCGCGGAAGAAACGTCAGTTACAGACAGACACACTGGTAATTACACAGTCTCATTACATGCCATCATTTCGGTTTTATTCCACATGATCGTCACCACTGGCATCAACAGCGTCCTCTTTTGGAATTTTGTTGTTGCTCCCTGTCCCCTTTGCGCTAATAACTTGCGCAGAAGCGCCAAATTCGAGCGTAATTGGTCTCCATTTGGGTAGAATATCCAATCGAATAATCTCTGTAAACAAACTCTACACAGGATGGTTGAGAACTCAAGTTTCCTAACTGAAGCTGGTTAAAAAGACGATTAAATTTCATTTGCATTTTTAATTTGTGCCAACACTCGTGGTGTCTGCTAGTTCGGCATGAGAAACAATAAGTTAAGTGTGAGTAATAAAGAAATGTTTCATCACCTTTATCTGGATATTTCAATTCCCATGTATTGAATTCAATCCATATTCCCTGGTACGGATGTCACACCAGTTTTACTGTTACAGTTACACTTGATACCAAAATCATTAACACGTTTATACAGAAGTGATAGGGAGATAGATAAATAATTACAATTACTAATTTCTATGTATTAAAATCAATGCATATTGCAGGAAGCATGCGTTCTCATATTTTCTCTGTCAGAGAATTGAGATCATTGCGAGTTCCGTGTCGAGGAAAAGACAATTAGTGTTAAAATTTGGATTGTACGTATATTTTAACACTGTGTACACAATACTTGTATTTTAAATATATTTTTAAATGTGACAATACATCTGCTATTTGTACTTTGGATTCTGCACCACTTTCCATAAAAATAAACAAAGAAAGAAAGCCAAAAAAACAATCAGTCATATATCCTTTAGATATAAATATACATTTAAATATATGTAGATCCATGTTACCTCTTTTAGGGATAGTTCCGCTCCACAAATTGGCAGTACTGCTGTATATGGAAGTATTCTTGTGTGCACGCTATGTAGTTACTTCCTTGAAAACTATATGGTCTACAGGAAGCGTTTCCCCATATTTTATTATATCAGATTTTTAGTGAATAGCATTTTTATATAAATGTCATCTTCCTCAGAAACTACTGAAGATAGCTAAATAAAATTGTAGGACAATGAAAATAATACCTTAATGCTTCTGTGAATTTAGTTTGATGTTAATAAGACTATCGGATATAACTCAAAACTAACATTACATTTCAATAACATTGTATAATATTTAAAAAAGTCCAGTCTCCCTTAATACACAACATTATTGTACAAAAGTATATCACTGAATTGGAAGCGTGCATCTTCATACAGTAGACATTTCGGTCGAACATCCTAAATAGTTTCAGAGATTACGGTGTCATGACATTAGGAAACCTAGGCATGGGGGATAAGGCATTTTAACTTGTACGTTTAACAGACATTACTTATTCACATTTGCAAGGCACTATACCAAATCATATTTTACAGGAGCTATATAAGATATCAAAGTGCAATTTTGTAGATATTTTAAATACTGCTCAGTGAATTCATTGTGTAAGTTCTATTATCCTATTTGGATGATTTTAGGTATACACACCTACATAGTCATTTTGTCTATCCTTCACTTTATAGGGATTGTAGGGATTATCTTCATAATGACACCTAAACCTAAACCCCAGGGCAACAGCCCATGAAGAGTGAAGGCTTGCTGCCCGGCCGCTGCGTCTCCCACCTCTGCCCACTACAGGAGTCATGAGTGAGGTGCAGTAACTGGAGGATGGGACGTGGTCAGCGCCCCGAGACCTCCCGGCCAGTTATGCAACCTTCACGACCTGGAGTCACTACCTCTTCATCAAGTAGCTCCTCAATTGGTCCCTCCAGGACCTAACTAGGCTGAGTGCACCCCGTGCCAGACCTCCCAGCGTGGGAAAATCCTCATACCGGGGATCCAACCCGAGTCCTCCGCGCCAAAGACAGGCGCGCTACGACTGCGCTACGGATGCGGTCCTCATAATGGCACACATTATGAAAAAATAATTTGACATTAACGTTAATTATTGTGTCTACCTGAAAAATGTCAGGAAATGTTGGAAGAGAAAGTGATTAGATCCGATCTAAGTTTGGACATAGTGTATTATGTTCGTAATATTAAACCAAATTTTATACACACATTAACCATACTTTAACTCAATCTTTTCGTGATACACTAATGGATTAAATGCACTAAAGAAAAAGCTACCGTAACTATTAAGAAACTAGCTGTCACTGAATGAACACCCTGTACAATAGCACAGCGCACACCTCTAGATGAGGGGGCTGGTGGCCCCTTGGGGCCATTATAATGCACATTTACCTGTCTGCGCCGCTGAAAGTCCCATTACGTTGTACATTTGTTATTACGCGCCCATTGTCTGCCGCAGCCCCTAAGGGAAGCTGCCATAGTTAATTACTCTCGATATATCGATACTTAATGAGCTGCAATAATACAGTGACATTCACGGCCCGCCCGATCATTACAATCAGGCGGCTTTCATGATTTCTACCCTTTTTATTTGCGCTTATGGAATTACTACACAGCTTGTCACAGAGCGGGTACTAGAAGTCACTGGTTCAGCAATCCTTGAAAATCTGTTTTTCCGATAAGAAACTTGATTTGCACTGCTTTGATGCACACAAATAAACACCAAAACGTTCCTTGTACCCATAGTGTGTATTAACCATCCTTTTGTTTTACAACACTTTAAATCTATTTTACTACATACGTAAAGTTAATTAGAGATTACCAATACTTGTATACTGCCGGAGGTATTTAGCAATTACGTCGCATTAAAACATGTTTTTCCAACTTCAAATAAAAAATATAAAATGTAATACCAAATCACTTAGCCATTCCCTCTCCAAAAGTTCCGGTATGTTGGATTCATATAGCTTTGTATACGCATTGCTCTAAAAACTATTTTTAAACAAGCTTATGCTTCTATCTACTTGTTGCTAATCCAGATAAGCTTTAATTACACATTTCGTTGCAGGTATAAGAATAATACAGTACGTTAAAGCGATAAGCCACTAAAAGGGCCTAGCCATGAATGCCATGCTGCCTGCACAACCACCCAAAAAACGGATAGGGACTTGAAAAACCACTCTGCATAAGTATTTGAACATTTAAACCATTAAAAAGAATGTCTCGACAATGGTTAACGCCGAAAGAAATGAATTAAATAAACTTTCTCTGGTTTAACTAGTTCCATATTTATTGTGTAGTAAGATTTTGCCTATCTCCTTCGCTTACCAATTATACAGACGTGGACAAATTATTAGACTAAAGGGAATTTTTGGCTTTGTATAGGTATTTATTTACTTTTAAGCTGTCTTACAGTCATTATATCGCTACATATGACAACATTGTGTTAGTACTTAGTATGCATCCCTTTTGACTTGATAACAGCTTGATTCCTCTTTGGCATACTGTGTACAAGGGTTTTGCAAGATTCCCGAATTTCAGGGTATCTGTGCCAAACATGAATCAGTGACTCTATCAGCTTTTGTAGTAATGTTAATTTTCTTTAATCTTTTCTTAATAATTGCCCAAAGATTCTCAATGGGATTTAAATCAGAACTGTTTCCAGGCTGTTTTTCACCGTACCTTAATTTTCAGTCTTGTTGCAAGTCACTGATAAACAGCCAGGATTACCAACATCAAATTGTGAAATTTCAAAATAAGTGGATGCAAGGTAATTAAAAACCATTGCAGAATATTATTGCAAATTATAGTGAGGCTACATGTTCTCCTAAAGTGTTATTAAGTAAAAAATTAACAAAAACCTGCATCAATCAGACGTAGTCTAATAATTTGTCCACGTCCTGTACAAAGTCTATTCAGAAGAAAGAGGACTTCACAGGCCATTAGCAGAAAATTCAAGAAATATTTACATTTTATTTATCATAAATATATCTCGAACATAAGATATTTTAATCAAAATCGTTAAAAACGACTTTTTGAGAAAATAAAAATAACGAAAATGTTATATCTAACGAGAAGATCAGAGTTCAACGATTTTGTTGAAAATCTTTAGGTATATCCCATTTTTGGGTGCTAAGATTTTAGCTTTTGATTACGATGTTCACACGTACACACAAACACAAACACGCACACACACATACACACATGCACATGACACTTCTAAAACTTTTAAGGAGTTCAGGGGGCCTTAAAATGCGCTTGCGGTGAAATATCGACATCGAACTTTTGGATGCAATACTATAGTTTCCGTAATTACTGTAAGTAAGTAGTACAGAAAGCAAAAAAATCTGTCCTCTATTTTCTTCATGTTAGCCGAGATAAACATTTGCAAAAGCTATATTATTGCTGATTTTCTTGTAGGTACAAAGGGATATGGGAACATTTGAGCAATAGCCAACTCTTTTAAAGCGGTCGTTATATGAGGGCTTTGAAATTCTGTTCTCTTTGCACGACCAAGAGATAAAAAGTGAATAACGACCTTTCATTTGAGAAAAGTATAATTATTGCAAAACTCAGACAAATAAAAATAATATCTCCGAAATGTTTCACTACACAAAAAACCGTATTTGGACATAACGTATGTTTTAACGAGATCTACATTTTTTGTATAGAAAGATTTGGTCTATCTCTTACGGTTTACCATTTATGCAAACGTCATCCGCAGTAAACAGGACCACATAGACTATAGCCAGAAAATTCAAAATATACATTGCATTTGCCATAAAATATCTTGAACATGTGGCATTTTAATCAAAATCATTAGAGCCATTTTTGGGTAAGTCAAAATTTCCGAAAAATGTTCCATGTAAAGGGTAGTTTAGGGAGGACGAATTTTCTTCAAAATCTTCGTGTCGCATCCTTGAAAGATATTAAAGTTGAATACGAACTTCAGCTTTTAGCCAACTTAGACCTTTTTATAAAAATGCTTTTTTTTTTCGATTTTTTCGATTCGGAGACTCAAAACATGTATTTCCGGTGAAATCGCGATATTGAAATTTTGGGTGGAATACAATACCTGCCCTACTTACTATACGTAGTAGAGAGAGCAATCTAAAATTGGCAGATACTTCTGAATGTTTACTACATAAATATTTTAGCGTCAACATTACAACCAAGTTTAGGGATTATGAAGCCCAAATGGGTGTTGGGTATCTCTGTACGTAATAAGAATTTAAAAATATCTGTGCCCTTAACTTTTGGCCTAATTACAAGTAGAAATTTGAGATGAATGAGACATAAGGATGGTTCGCTAAACAGGCAGCTAATCTTAGACTGAAACACTTTGCTCTCCATAATAACATATTTATGCAGAAGGGGACCGGCTCCTATAGCTAATTACATTTGTGACTTCACCCTCGTTCTGACAATTTTATGGTCCTTATCTCTCTCTCTGAGTCATATTTTGCTGAACCCCATCTCATTTTCTCGGCTAAGCTGTTATTAGTCTCCACTACATTTGCTCCATGTCTTTCTTTTTCTGGGGATTTACGGCGAAATCTCTTAAAGCAAATTGGAAATGCAGAAGTCAAGATACGAGCAATGCGACGTTGTCAGAGTGACGGAGGGAAGACTAATGAAGGTTTTAAGAGATGTCCCATCTGTGACATCGGTGGATCTATAAGCACAACCAATATATAACAGGATCACTGGAGGAAATAACATGTGGTAAAACTTCTACACAGCAGCAAAGTAAAACACAAGTCAGTAGTTTACTTTTGCAGCTAAATAAAACCTACAGGGTGGTCCAAAAGTCCCGCACCATAGGACATAATTTGAAAAAGCGCAAATTTCACTCGTACAAGTTGCAATTATTGCACCATATGACAGAAGATGAACCGAATTGTCGTATGGAAATGTGTGATTGGTTTCTACGAAAAATTGAAGATAATTCACAGTTTTTATCAACAGTTATGTTTTCTGACAAAGTACATTTGTATGTGAATGGTGAAGTTAACAGACAAAATTTACGTTAATGATCTGACAGTAATCCTCATTGGTTTTCTAGCAACAAAGAACAAGTATCTGCCCGTGTAATTGTATGGTGTGGTTTGTGGAAAGAACGTATCACTGGCCCGTACTTTTTTGACACATACGTCAACAGTGAAACTTACCTGACAATGTTGGGAGATTCATTATTTCCTGATTTGGATGTCATTGGTTCCCACCCTGAATCGTATATGCAGGATGGTGCACCACCACATTACGCCATTCAAGTACTGGACGACAACTTTCCGCAGTGGATTGGTCGTAGAGGAAGAGTGGAGTGGGCTCCTCGATCCCCTGATTTAAAGTCAATGGATTTTGCAATATGGGGGTACCTGAAGTCAAAAGTGTACGGGTTGAAGATCAAGGATACAAACCATCTTCGAGAGCGAATAGTAGCAGAGTGCCGTGCTGTCACGCGAAACTTGGTAACCAATATTTTACGGAACATGGTCGACCGGTTACAGGCGTGTTGTGATTTGAACGGTTCTCATATCGAACACATACAATAGTATAATCCCTATGGTGCGCGACTTTTGGGCCACCTTGCAGAAGTTAACCTACTCACCCAGTAAGAGTTGAAATGAGCCAAATTATTCTTTAAAATAAAGGATGAAAAACGAGCATAGTTTTCTCTGAAATTGAGTTTTTACTTACGGGCGATATTTAAGTGTTATGGTTCTCAGCGCCCCATTCTATATTGGGCGTGAAAGACCGCTGAATTTTGCGCAGAGGCCTCTCTATCAGGCTTGATATTATTTCTATCCAGTAAATCTACTACACGAGACCACCGACTTTACCTCCATTCGGAATGAAGCCACTCTAAGAATATTTACAACCGAAAAATCCATGTCCTTCCGTCGGGTTTGAAACCACGACCTCGGGAACTAGAAGTTAGCATGTTAATCCTGGATCAAGGTGGACGCCAGTCTTGTCTGATATTTTACATAGAGCTATAATAAATAATTACAAAATACCTAAGTGTTGCATTCACATCAATTTCTCGACTATTCTTATACCAGCTTATTATTCTAGCTACTTCTTTTAACCCTTTCATGCCTGAATTATTTTGCTACTTATGCCGCTCTTCCTCTAATTCGAAACCGGTTTAGATTAGGTGGTCTGGGACACCTTCAGCCTGCTGGCTTGAATAGCCATGATCGTTGAGGCAACATGTAGTGCACTGGCCATGCACTCAAAGCCTGAGGTCGTGAGTTCGAGTCTCGGCAACCGCAGTCAAATGTGCCTGTGGTAAAGAACGGGGAGGGCCCACGTAAAATAATCGGTGTGACGGCACGCGTGGATGATGACGGGGTATCATTTGACTGCGGTTGCATGGATTTTGCTTCTTTTCTTATTAAAAAAGAACACTACAATATAAATTGTAAAAAACTAATTTTTTACAATCTAAAACGTCTCAAATATGTATTTTTAATTAGTGACAGACAGTATAACAAGAATATAGCATAGAAAAAATTTAAAACTAGTACAAATAGGAAAAAAAGCCTATGTATCTTATAATACACACCAGGCATGAAAGGGTTAAACACAAAAGCTTTCAATCAGATTTACACATTTCGTTGTACGGCACAGCTGGTAACGTGACAGTCAGATTTTTAAATGCTTGGAAATTCGAAGTTCTACATGATTACGAGAAAAAAGTTCTGATGCTACGTTCGCATGACCTATTTCTACCCATTCTTAACAAAATATTCTTATAAAAGCGTATTCTTCCGCTTACTTACTGCTAATCAAAATAAAATGTTACAGAAAGAGTTTTGTTACGGATTTTCTTGTAGGCACGAAGGAAATACAGAAGGGTTAAGTGATAGTTACCTATATGTTTTAAAATACGGTGACTTTGTGGTATCTATGAAATTCCGTTCTGTTTTCATGACCACGAGAAATGAACGAATAGCGAGTTTTTAGTTGAAATAGCATAACGCATTTGAGAATTGAAATCTCTAATAAAGAATATCTGGAAATGGCTAACGCCAGAGAAGATCTTATGTATTTGACATAAACTGTGATTTCACGAGATATTTATTTTTGTCAATCTCCTACAGTTTACAAGCTATAAAAGATTATTTCCGAATGAAGCCAAATTCACAGTTATTCCCAGAAAATTTAAGACATACCAGGTGATTCAGCTGTTCCTTATTATTTTTGGAGATAGGCAACAGTTAATACTCTGAAAGCAACAAGGTCGGATTTACCGTGCTTGTCGACCGTTTGGTAGCCATGCAAATCTTGCCTGTTCTTCATAGGAAAATGGACCTCAGATCTTAGCAGCAGTCCATTCCAAAAGCATGCGCTGCTATGGTCCATTTTCCCATGAAGAGCAAGCTAGATTTGCTTGGCTACCAAATGGTCGACAAGCACGGTAATTCCGCCTTGTTGCTTTCAGAGTATGAAGTTTTGCCTATCTTCAAAAATAATAAGGAACAGGTAAACCACCTTGTATATTCAATTTGCCGTGCAAATATCTTGTTATTTTAGTCAAAATTGTTAAGAGCGATTTTTGAGAAAATGAAAACTAGTGAAACAAAAAAATGTAAATGGTAGTATGGAGTGAAAATCTTCGAGTTGCGTTCTTGGATGCGATCCTTAAACTTCAATCGCAAGATTGGTATTTAACCAACTTTTAGTTTTAAATAATCATGATGTTCATAGACACGGTCTCTCTCTCTCTCTCTCTCTCTCTCTCTCTCTCTCTCTCTCACACACACACACACACACACACACACACACTACCCTTCTTAATTCAGAGTCTGAAAACATATACATATTTCCAATAAAACCTCGATATCCAATTTTTGAGGGTATTACAATATTTTATTTATTTACTGTAGTTGAACAGCAGAGAAAGTAAAACTGAACTGCATAATTTGTCAGCAGCTAAGAATTTTCAATTGTTCTTGAAAATAGAGCTTAAGAAAAATAACTGATAAATATTTCGCTATGCGTCATGTTAATTACCTCTGTTACTCCAGGGTATGTTCATTATAATGTAAAATAATAGAGTAGATGTTGACACAGAATGTTTACAAACAGTTTGCTAGATGAGTGCCTTTTAAAGCAAAAAGTCTGTATAGCAATAACCAATCTTCTCTGTCCATTACCAGTTCAGAAATATCCATTGTGCATAATTAAAATTACAGAAACATTTAAACACGTTTGTAACATTGAATGTCTGGAACCATGCTGTTCCGCGTGTACGTTTTTGGTTTATTCTTGTTACTTTTCAATGTTACACTTTATTTGATAAAACGGATGCACTATAAATTCATTTATTGGACCACAATGTATACAACGCAATGGAATACTTCAGTGGAATACATGACATGAATACAATAATATACATGGTGTACAGCTGAACAACTCTACCGAAAGCAGAGGAATAACACACATGAATTAAAGTTCTTCCACACAGACTTTGTACAATTTTCTAGCACGCTGCTAACAATTTGGTGCCCCGTACTTGACAATTCTTGAGCTTTTCCAATCTGCGAATCTTTGTAACTGACTCTTACAATTCCTGTTGTTTGTGTCATGTGACTGTGCTAATGATTTGTCTCAAGCCATTCGTCAAATTAGGTACTTGCAATCGATTTTTCATTTGATTCTTCACCACTGTTATACCCAAATGTGGGGGATGACATTGCCACGTGCAACGGTCTACGCGGTAACTATCTTTACAGCCATTGTTCGTGACAAAGACTACATTCATTATGAATCATGTTGTGTTAGTTTAAAAACTTCTTACAACATCGATAAAATGTTTTGGATAACCTCTTTTCTCCACATTTCCCCATAGAAGGTTTCATGCGTAGAGCGTGAATTTATATGGCAGGCAGGCAGGCAAGTAGGCAGGCAGGCAGGCAGGCAGGCAGGCAGGCAGGCAGGCAGGCAGGCAGGTGTGTTCCAGAGTAACTTTGGAAGGCCTGGGGCAATTTCATCTAAATTCGGCACACATATTACATTACAGTTTGGAAAACAATATTGTAGGGGGTGGAAAAGGATGACGTATAAAATATATATACTCGTATTACTATCGAAATCATTGTTTTCAGGGCTGTTGAGGCGAATAGTGACATTCCGGATTCCAATTAAGTCCAAGTTCATGTTCCATCAGAGTGGTGATGAGAAGTGGTGAAAAAATGTATAACATGATCAAGATTAATATAGAATCTATATTTTCAGGACCGCTGAGATGAAAAGATTTCCTCGTAACTAGTTTGAATTTAGTTCACACACACACACGCGCACGCACACACGCACGCGCACGCACACACAGTCTAACCTAATCTAAGGTTAAATCCCCAAACCAGAGGACCCCTGCGATTTCACTGTGGTTCGTTACGGCCTGAGATTCGTCCAATGATGATGACAATGTACACATTACACATAACAAGTTAGTTTTATTTTTGTTCATTTGCTTTTGCTTACTATGGCGTGTATTTTTTAAAACATTGTGCATATTTGCATACTTATTTTACTATTTCTTGACGAGACCTCTATTTTGTTATGGCAGAGAGGCTTGGAAATTCAAAAAAGATCAAAGAAGAATAACTGCAATTGAATTTAACTTTATCAGGTACACAGCAGGATGCATTACATGAGACCATACACATAATGAGAGAATTACAATATTGTAACTATTTTCACTTTTCTCGTTTATTTGCTTCCTTTAACTTACACAACTCATCAACTACACTTCCTTTTCTACCCCTTTTTAAATTCAAGGTTACTTTCTCCTTTTGCATTCAAACTCTCAATAGTTACTCTAACCTCCTTGGCAACCTGACGTCTACCAAGGAACATCTAATTTATGAAATGCTATCTACATACAAAACCGAAGCAATGTCACAATATTTAGAACCTGTAATTGATCACATACAACATTACCAGAACAAACGGATAAACCATCTGCACCACGTGTGTACAAATAGAATCCTAACTGTGATGTTTCACTATAGTCCGAACTGGAAGAGTTCTCTCTGTAAAAATGTTGGATAAAAATTCAACTGCAAGGTTGTAACAGGTCATAGGGTCCAGTACTTGAAAGGAAAAGGTGTTCTTTTATTATGCATATAAATCCGTGCTCTAACGATAAGCCTTTCTGAGATATATGAACCCAAATGAGTCTCCAAATTATATTCTACTGTTTAGAATATGTATAACTTATTATTAACAATATACTTAAACTTGATAGTTTGATTACGTGCAGTAAATCATATGAGCACTCGGTAAAGCACCAGCTCATAACAAGGCGCAAGACGATATCAAGTACTCTGAGGTTGTATGCAACATTTCCACCCCCAGGGTAGCTAATACCCTGTGAAAGGGAGGAGGAAGATTACAAACCAAGTTATTAATGTGGAGAGATGGGGATGTCTGCATTATACACAAAGCGTGCTGATGTCATCAAAGCGATGCCTCAGTCGATGAGTAGATGATTTGCTAGCTGAGGCACAGAAAATAGCAGTCAGAGATAGTTGCAGTATTACATCTCCCACACAAAATACTCCATGTCTCTACCACGAGCTGGTAGAATAGGTTATAGGTATAGTGGCTTGGAATAGTACACAAGAATACTGCGGATTAGTACTTATCAATCATTTAATAGCATTTTATTGGGGTCACGTAGAGACACAAGCAAAACTCAATTTTTACTTTCACTGGTAAATAGGGGAAGTATTGTATTCCACCCAAAAATTTGATGTCGAGATTTCACGGGAAATATATGTTTTGAGACCACATGAGTCCAAAAAAAAAAAAAGAATTTTTAGAAAAAGGTCCGTGTGTGTGTCTGTTTGTGTGTGTGTGTGTGTGTGTGTGTGTGTGTGTGTGTGTGTGTGTGCGTGCGTGCGACATAAAGGTTTTCAAGAAAATCAACGCACCACAAACCACCCTTTACATTGAAATCTTTTTCCAAAGTTTTTATTTATTTATTTATTTTTTTTTTTTTTTCAAAAACGGCTCGAACGATTTTGATTAAAATACCTTTATTTACGCTATTTTCATGACAAACGCAATGTATCTCTTGAATTTTCAGGGAAGAGCCTCTGAAGTCCTCTTCAATATTAATGCATTTTGCCTAACTGGTAAACCGTAAAAGACAGATAAAATGGTTGGTCTGGGTGGCCCAGTTCGTCAGGTGCTGGTATACTGATCCCAAGATCACAGGTTCTAATACGGCACAGACCGATGGTTTTTAAGTATGCTTAAAAACACAGACTCATGTCAATAGATTTACTGGCATGTAAAATAACTCTTGCGGAACAAAATTTCGGCACACCGTCGGTGCTCATATGATCCTGGCATTTTTATTTACAAACAAAACGTTACTGCGTAAGAAACGCAGAGATCGTTAATTCACACCACTTATGTCAAATAACTGTTTTTGCAGAGCTTACCATTTCCGAGATATTCCTTATTATTGGTTTTAATTTTGAAATACTTCTACTTTTCTTAAATAGGAAGTTGCTGTTCAATGTTTTACTTTTCTGTACCACATACATAGTAGGAAGAGAAGGTATTGCCTTGCACCGAAAGGTTCTATATTCACTCGAAATAGACATTTTGAGGTCCCACGAAAAAAAAAAAAATACATATTTAGAAAAAGGCCCATATGTGCGTCTGTGAACAGCGTAACTCGAAAATGAAAAATCTGGTGCGCTGCACTCACATGACTTTGTCTTCTCTTGTACTAATTATTCTTACAAAAACTTATTCTTCTATCTTCTTCGTATTAGTTGAGATAAGCATTTGAAGAAGTTATCTTATTGTTCATTTTCCTGCACGTGCAACGGGAATATGGGAATACAGTAGGCTTTGAGCGATAGTCAAATCTTTTAAAGCTTTCAAATTCCGATCTCTTTGCACGGTTAACATATAAAAAATGAATAGCAATGTCCCATTTGACAGAAGTATAAGTTCTCCAAAACTTACACAAATAACAAGGAATATCTCCGAAATGGTTCACTCTCCAAAAAAATTTATTCAGACATAAATTGTGTGTTTTAGCAAGATCTACATGGTTATATAGTAATATTTGGTCTATCTCTTACGGTTTACTAGTTATGCAAAAGTCATCTAGAGTAAATAGGACTTCATGGGTTATAGCCAGAAAATTCAAGATATACATTTAATTTGTCATAAACATATCTCAAACATACGGCATTTTAATCAAAATGGTTAGAGCTATTTTCAAGAAAATCAAAATTTTCGAAAAAAATTTCCATGTAAAGGGCAGTTCAGGGTGGAGCAATTTTCTTCAAAATCTTCGTGTCGCATCCTTGAAAGAAACTAAAATTAAATACCAACTTTGGTTTTTAAGCGACTTTTCGCTTTTGAATTACGCTGTCCACAGACTCACAGATACACACGGGCCTTCTTCTAAAAATGTGTTTTTTTTTTTTTTTTTTTTTTTTTTTTTTTTTTTTTTTTTTTTTAAATCCAGGGGCCTCAAAATATATATTTCCGGTAAAATCTCGACATCTGATTTTTGGGGTGGAATGTAATAATTCTCTACTTTAGTATACGTAGTAGAGAAAGTTAAAAAGGAGTCAAGTGCCAAACTTAGTATTTATTAACAACAATAATGATAATAATAATAATAATAATAATAATAATAATAATAATAATAATAATAATAATAATAATAATAATAATAATAATAATAATAATAATAATAATAATAATAATAATAATAATAATAATAATAATAATAATAATAATAATAATAATAATAATAATAATAATAATAATAATAATAATAATAATAATAATAATAATAATAATAATATTAGCAATAGTAATATTAGTAATAATTATTTATTTTTCCCCTGATGGTCATTCAGAGAAAATGGAATTTCAAAGCCATCACATAACGACCAGCACTTAAAGATCTGATGTCTCTTAAACCTACGGTATTCCTCTGTCTTCCTTGTACAGGGAAATATGTAATAAAATCGTTTCTACAAATGTCTATCTCGAGTAACATAAGATAGAAGAATAAGCGTTTGTCAGAAAGTTTACGCAAGAATTATAGAGAATTACGTGAGTGCAATGCATTAGGTTTTTTACCACTCCGCCATCTTTTGACTACATTTTACTGCTCTTTCAAACAATAACTATGATTTATACATATGGACATAAAAATCTAAACATTATGACTGAAAGAAAGAGACATGTGCTCATACAGGTTTTTGCTCTGTAGGTTTCACATAACCAGAACTTTCCATTTGTTAAACAAGCATGTTTAACTGAATTTCGAAACAACATTTGGGCGTCAGCTCATCAATCTTTCCCTGCTATATGCATGTATTAACGTATATCAAATGTCCATAAATAATAAAATTTGGGGGAAATGACACTCATTCCCTTTTAACTACGGCTGATATAATTACGTTTATGCCTAATGTAAATCATTATATTAATTAAATATTCAATACATCTGAAATTACTAAAATCCAAAACTAATTTTTTATCACGTTACGCTCTATTTTTCAAGCTATTCAGACATTTTAGTGATATCCTAGGTCCCTTAAGGGGAAATTAAGGAAATATACGTTGCCAATATCAGATTGCTAAATGCATAACCCTATATATCAGAAACTATTTAAGATGTCACGGTGAAATCTTTACAGACTGTAAATGTGTGCCTTAAAAGCTCATTGATATAGTTTTGTACAGTGTGTTCCATTATTAATGAAGATAAGATTTGTTCTTAATTATACAACTTTTTGATTAAAATTTATCAGTCATTATTGTTTTAAAAGATCAGCAACGAACCAACGCCAATAAAATGTTGCTTTTGACATACTAACATTCACTTTATCTATCTTCAGCATTTTCTGAGAAAATGGTACACAGCAATAACTGTTCAAAGCAAAACAGGAGAAAAATTCGCATATATTTGCAACAAAAGAAGCCACATGACTTGAGCTGCCATTTCACGGCGGTACCAATCTCTAGAAAGAAACTTCCCCTAAGAACGGGTTCAAAATTTATTTGTCGACTTCAAAATCTGTAGGAATTACGATTGTTTTCTGCAAAGTGGTGCAGAATTCGAAGTACAAAATGGCAGATGCGTAATACATTTAAAAATCTGTGTTTCTCAGATGACTTTCTCTACCCTTGCACTAACTATTCTTATATCTTCTTCGTAGTAGTTGCAAGGGCAATATTAGAATACAGTAGGCTTTGAGAGATAGTCAAATTTTTAAAACTTTAAGATTCCGTTCTCTTTGCACGGCTAAGATATAAAAAAATCTGATGTGTTGCACTCACATGACTTTTTCTACTCTTGTACTAACCATTCTTACAAACTCTTCTTCCTAAATCTTCTTTGTGTTAGTTAAGATAAACATTTGCAGATGGGAATACAGTAGGCTTTGAGTGATAGTCAAATCTTTAAAAGATTTGAGATTTCGTTCTCTTTGCACTATAAAAAAATGAATGACGATCTTCCATTTGACGAACGTTTTAAGTATTCCAAAACTCACACAAATAATAAGGAATATCTCCGAAATTGTTCACTCCACAAGGAAAAAAAAAAAAAAAAAAACATTTCCACCTAAATTATGTTTTAACGAGATCTACAGTTGTGTACAGTAAGATTTGGCCTAACTCTTACGGTTTACGAGTTATTCAAAAGAAAACTCCTCATCAGTAAACAGAACTACATAGGCTAAATCCAGAAAATTCAAAATATCCAGTTCATTTGTCATAAAAATATCTTAAACATATGGCGTTTTAATCAAAATCATTAGAGCCATTTTCGAGAAAATCAAAATTTTTTAAAAATGTTCCATGTAAAGGGTAGTTTAGGGCGCAGGAATTTTCTTCATAATCTTTGTGTCACATCCTTAAAAGATATTAAACTTAAATACCAAGTTTGGTTTTTAACCGACTTTTCGTTTTTGAGTTATGTTGTCCACAGACTGACACCACACACACACGCACACACACACACACACACACACACACACACAAACACACACAGATCTTTTTCTAAAAATGTCTTTTTTTTTTTTTTTTTTGGATTCGGGGGTCTCAAAACATATATTTCCGGCTACATCTCGACATCGAAAGTGAAAGTAAAAATCACAGACCAGCTCACTCTAATCCGCCCTCTAATAATCACATTTGTGCTCTTTTTATCATAAAACTCACTCGCCACATGAATGCAGAACTAGGAAACATTTGAAACATTTCACTATTCAGATATTTGCCCAACTGACAGATACTATAAAAATCAAAGCCCTTGCGTTGAAACCGGAAAGCGCTCCCTTTGTAAAAATTGCCGCCAGGTTAGAGGCGACATCCGAAACCCCACCTAGTCAATAGCATCACCGAAACAGCCTCCAGCCATTAAAATTGGCATTAATAAACGTCAATACTTTTGAAATAATTCGACATTCCATTGTTCTTCCGCCAGGTTGGGCAGTAATTCAATTTCGTTATTTACAGCAGCCCATGAAGTAGGTTCCTATACTGGAGCAATTTCGTGCATTCATGTCGCTTTAATCTGCTTTTCACCATATGAAAAAGCTTTCATCGCTTTTCCGTTAATAAAACAAGAAAACTGTGATACTCTGCTACCTTTATACAATGGTTTTTGAAATGTAGCACAATGCTTATTGCAGTCCAGAGAACAGAGTCCATTATTATGACCGTAAACAAGAGATACAGAATTATCCTCTCAGGTATTACAAACTCAGATCACAGCTATAGGGTGAGAGATCCTACATATCTTGGCAAAGAATAAACAAAGCAACAGCTTAAGGGAAGAAGCAGGTTCAATTGACAGTAAGCATTAAATTTACCATAATATAAATTGTTTATCTAAAACAAATAAAACAAATCTCATTGCAGTTAGGTGTAACGATAAATTATCAAAATGTAAAAAATTCATACAGGAGTAAGACAAAGTTGTGCCCTCTCACGACTGCTGTATATTTAAATTAATCAAATTATTTATTAGAAAATGGAGAGAATTACCTCATGGGTTTACAAAACTAAATAGACATTTACAACTAGATGCATCACTTTTTGTAGACGATTTAACTCTCCTGGCGTCTTCAGAATTATAACGTTCAGTATTTAATTTTCATAGTATTGGAATAAAGTATGACGTGAAAACAAATAAAGAAAAAACCAAAATTTTGGCTTTCTCTGGAAAATTCCCTGTTCCTAGCACAAAATCCCAGCAGCAAAAGCTGAGCTGCCTTCCAAGGGATGCCTTGCTTGGATTTCTAAATTCAAAATTAAAATCACCCATATTTGGTTCCACACAGCAGCGATGCCCAACGACAGTTGCACCCTGACTGGCAGCCGTTGAGGAGCATAAATTGCTAGCTCCCTTCAACCCCGTAACCTCATTCTCAACCGCCACCCTGCAAAACTCCACATCCCGTCATGAAAGTGGTTAAGCCCTGCAAGGGCAGGTACACACATGACACACCTCGGGCTGTTCTCAGCCTGTTAACGGAATGACTGACTGACTAGCAAAATAGGCTTAGATTAAAAAAATATTAGAAATAGTAAATCATTTCACATATCTCGGATACACATTATCCTTTTTTGATGAAATAAACATTTCCCAGAAAATTACTATGTACAACAAAACAATGGGAATAATTAATAACATTATGAAACCTTCCTTAGTACAAAGTCATAGTAGAATCTGCCTGTATAAGACATTGACAACACATGTACTTCGTTACGGAAGTGAAGCATGGATACTGAGGAAGAAAGCTGAAACCAAAATAACGGTTAATACATAAACTTCATGAGATATACAGTATGATGTACAAAATACGATCATAAACACAATAAGATGTGCTAAAAGAATTACAAATAGAACCTGTAATTAACACATAAGGATTTTTTGTAGTGCTTAACGCCCGCTTTTACTACTACGGCACTGCAGGCGGTGACACTGATACATGGAATGAAGATGGAGCACCGGTGGAATGAGATGACGGGATAAGCCGGAGAACCCGGAGGAAACCCGCCCCAGCGCCGCCTCCTCCATCACAATTACCACATGTGGTTGCCTGGGATCGAACCCAGGCCCCTTTGGTGAGAAGCGAATGGTCTAACCACTTTAAGAAATTATCAGAATAACCAGTTAAACCATCTACGGCACATACATATAAATAGAATACCAAAAGTCATGTTTCACTATCGTCCAAATGGAAAGAGATCTTTACATCCTCCAAATGCTGGGCTGAATATTCAAGTGTGAGTCCGTAACAGGCCTTGTTATCTAATTTTTAGAAGGAAGAAGTTTATCTAAAATTTTAGAATTTTGTAGGATCGCTTAGAATAATTTCCTGCAAGTTAATTTTTTTCCCCTAATTTTATAGCCTAGCCTACCATTGCCGAGAATAGGGAATATTTTCACAAAAATTATCACAGATATGGAACTGATATTTTCCACATTATTTCTCTATATTACGTGGCAAATCCCTGCAGACATATTTTAAAAGTTTTTTTTTTTTTTTTTTTTTTTTTTTTTTTTTTTTTTTTTTTTTTTTTTTTTAAAGAAAATAAGAGATATAGTACTGTTAATGTTCAAAATCTATTACTCCTGTCACAAATAATGTTTACATATAGAAACAAAACATTTGTAGTGAATTTTTTCATTATTACATTATAAGGAAGTGGGAAGTTTCATTGTTTTCTCATTGATAGTTTTTAAGAAAGTGTTCCACAAAGGTAGACAAATTTAAGTTTCAGTAAACGAATCCCAAAGTTAGCAAACACGTATCACATGCTAAAGTATTATTCTAGTTACTACTAGGGTATCCGTCAGGAACGATGGCGGTAAATGAGATATAACGCGCATGTAGGGGAAGTGCTCCGTTGCAACTGTTTCTCATCTTTCTCAGGAAGTATTTTTACACATTATACACCATTTCTCTGGCTTGACTGTGATTATTTTATTTCACTGCTGAACTGTAGGCAAGTACTCTCGCACACGGTCTGAAACAGACTACGCCTGATTGGCTAAAAAAACACGTGACTGTGACGTCGTTAGATATTTGTCTTCTGCGCAACCGCCTTCACTCGTAACGGTGACTATAGCTCTAAAGATAACCAAACTACACATTTTTACCTCTGCAAATAAGTTGGTAAGCCTGTTCACAATCTTCTAATACAAAAACCAACCGTTCTGTAGTTTGAAAGCACAAATTTATAAAAATAATACGTAAATGCACAGTGGCCGTAAAATATTAGACAAAAGGGGGCGTGACAGTGCGCCGGCTGCAACTCTGAACTTTATAATTTGAACAGGACATTTTGTGGAGCTATTCCCAAGATTATGTACTTCACTTTGGATCCTTTTTAGAAATTGTGAAACTTAATCATTTTAAACCCACATCTCCTCTTAATGTTAAATGTAATGGTCATATAGGATACAGTAGAAACCCTCTTAAACGAACTAAAACAGGCTGAAATAATGCTCTTTCGAATGATGCTTTTTTTATAATAGATGTTAACGATTCTAAGGTAATGCAATTGTGAAATTTGTCCAGATCTTGGGAAAAAATGTTTTCATAATAAAGTAATATGAGTTCCAATCTATGAGAAAACATTTTTTCCACTTGGGGCATCTGAACTAGCAATTACCGGAAGTTATAAGAGGACAAACTGATGCTCCAAACTTTAAGCCTTGTTTTCTCAGGAACTTCCTTCCGGCATTTTTCCATCCTCAAATGCTCCCTACAATTAAATTTTTAATTTTTCTACTATGTACTTATTACTTATCTATAGTAACTAGTGCACGAGTGTGTATGCACGTGCATGTGTGGCGGCGCCGTGGCCGAGCGGTTAGCGCGCTCGCCTACCACCTAGGCGGCCCGGGTTCGATCCCAGGGACCCGCATGTGGTATTCGTGGTGGACGAAGCGGCGTCAGGGCGGGTTTTCTCCGGGTACTCCGGTTTCCCCCGCCATCTCATTCCACCGGTGCTCCATCTTCATGTATCATCAGTGTCACCGCCTGCGGTGCCGTAGTAGTAAAAGCGGGCGTTAAACACTACAACTACTACGTGCATGTGCATTGACTCTGTCCGAGAACAGCTAACTCAAATACCAAACTTGGTAATGGAGTTTAGTATCTGCCAAGGATGCGACACGAAGATTTTGAAGAAAATTCCCCCACCCCAAATTACCCTTTACATGGAACATTTCTAAAAGAATTTCACTTTTCTCAAAAATGGCTCAAACAATTTTGATTAAAATACCACATGTTTGAGATATTTTCGTGATAAATGAAATACATAACTTGGATTTTCTTGAATAGTCTGTGAAGTCTTCATCATTCTGTGTGAGTTTTACATAAATGATAAATCATAAGATATAGACCAAATCTTACAAAATTGTAGATCTCGTTAAAGTATACGACGTCGCACTTTGTTTTGTGGAGCAAACCATCAGCAATATTCCTTGTTATTGGTTTGAATTTACATAATTATACTTTTCTAAAGTAGGAATACATTATTCGTAGCTTTCCCTCTTGGTCATGCAAAGGGAACGAAATATAAATTATGGAATGATTTTTTCAGGGTCTATATCAGAGCTGTCCAACTTCGTTGTGTGCTCGGGCACATTTAACTCATGCCTAAGGAGGCGCGGGCGCCATCACAACCACCGTTAGGGCAAGTACCCAACTTTTGAGAGGAAAAAGGGAAAGCACTGATTAGGGAAGAAATGAATATAGCTTTAGGTCTACAAAAACATACTTCATGTGTGTACTGGGAAGATATTCGGAAGGAAATAGTTCTGTATTGAAATTTTAACTAATATTAGAAGTCGTCGGGGTAAAAATGTATTTGTGAAGGGCGCCAGGAAAATACATCACAGACAGCGCTGGTCTACTTGATTATACCTTCCATTAGTTTTTACTATGGGGAACACATCGCTTCGTGTTAATCAAATAAACATTTACATATTTCATCAGAAGTTTGTAAAAGAGTGAATAGAGAAAGTCACGTGAATATAACATAAGGATAAATGTTTTGGACCGAATGTATGAAATGCACATCAAACGTCATTTTCAGCGTTTCACTAAAACACGCACAGGCCATCAGAAAATCCTGTCATCACCAAGTGTGATTCAATTTGTTGCACGATCACCTTTTGGTGACACAGTAATTAATTCGCAATGAGCAGGGGACGGCCCACGGTTCCGCTACGCAAGTGTTTCATTTCCGCAGGCCTCTAACATCGGAAGTTACCGTGGGGAACCTGTGATGTCATCGATGATATAATCTATATTTTTAATAGCAATGTTGTTTGAGGGACGAACAGAAAGAAATGCAATGGAATTGCGGAATCTCTGATGCTCGATGGACAGGCAAAACTGGCTTCCTATTAGCCACTGGTAAACGAGTACTACAAAGCTAGAAACACTAATACATCGAGTTGAAGTCCTATGTACCGGATTCTGTCTTGGTTTCCTTCAGGCGACTAGTCAATACCTTGAAACAAGCTTGCACGGCAGAAATCCACCTATTCCCTCTTTTCCGTCCCTGCCTGTCAGTAGCGCCCAACATACCCTTAATTCTTTACTACAGACGGAAAGCAACCGTGATAAATATTTTCCCTCCATTCCGTCGTTCCCCTGCATACACCTGTAACTCCTCTCCTGTAGGCTGGCCCTGTAGCTCAGTCGGTACACCTGCCTGTTGTGCAAAGAGACACGGGTTCGATTCCCGGCTGGAGTGTGGGAACTGTTCTTTAACTGGGACTTCTTCCCATTCTCCCTAGAGTGGGTGTATGAATTTAATATAACAAGTTAACCCAAAGTAACAGAAACCCAAAGTTCAAAGCCACGGTTAAGGGAGTGAACACCATTGCGATTAAAATAGGCGCCATCTTTATGGAACATTAAAAAATCCTTTGCTGTAATTGTTTGTTGAAGTGTCCCAAACAGTAGCGCTCACCTTACAGATTTTGTGATAGGGTTTCCATCACTCGCAGCAAAGAAAACCTAATTATGGAAAATGGCATAGCATTTTCAGGGATGTTCTGTTCAACTCTGTGTGTGTTTGTGTGTGTGTGTGTGTTTGTGTGTGTGTGTGTGCGTGTGTGTTTGTGTGTGTGTGCGTGTGTGTTTGTGTGTGTGTCTGTGTGTAAATGATATATACATATTGTGTAATGAATGGGGCATAGCTCGACGAACAATAGGTGCAGGCAAATCCACCCTCTCCACTTTCGCATAAGGTTGGGCATTACTGGATAATATTGCCCATAGTCAATGTTTTTATTTCTCTAAAGTCTACGGAACCATATTTCATGAAATTAGTGTACGGGAACTTAGGTTTTATCGTGTTTAATGAAAATAATTTATAATTTAGTTGAATCATATTTGCCAAATAGACATACACTTTATTTTGTAAATGCTCGACAGTCGGAGGCTGTCGAAGGTCTGTCCTTCGGCCCACGATTTTTTTTTTTATTATTTACGTTGATAATTATAATATTTCCGGGTACCTTCATGATGAACGTCTTGAAATGATATAGCTTTTGATTACTACTGCACTGTTAGTGCACGTTTTCCACATGTGAACCTAAGAATTTATCGAATCAAATAATAAAATGATATGAAGCAAGTAGTTTGGCCATTCATAACGATACAAACAGTGGATTTTATATTCTGTCTAACTCAGGCCTGGGCAGCTCGCGGAATAGTTTGAGCGACCCTCCTTTTTTAACTTGCTAAACATAACAGTTATCAGCGTAAAGTCCTGAGAGGGCTACGCTCAGAGAGCACCAGTTGCCCAGCCCTGGAAGCCATTCTACATAGTAGTCCTGTCTAACAGGTTAAGTTTCCAGACATTCATCCTTAAAGGTAACTTTAAATAGGAATACCATATTACTTACATTTCACCTTAAATTCAGTATAGCATCATTTACCTTAAGAACTTTAAAGCCGTATCTTCCTTTGGAATCCCTATTATATGTTTCTATGTACAGTACATAGTCATCTTGCATATGCCACTCTATTGTGGGGCAACCATTCCTTAGTAAATAAATTAATTCTGCAGGAAAGGACAATTAGAGTCATGAGTGTGGTTCCACAGAGAACTCATTGTAAACCATTCTTTGTAAAATTGAGTATTTTAACTTTGACGTCAATTTTTATTTAGGACAGTTTATATGCAAAGAGAAATATTAACATTTATTAATTACGTTCAAGTGTTCATAGCTACTCTACTCGAAACTGCTCCAACATTTACGAGCATAAAATAAATGTTCCAAGATTTAAAGCAGTTTTGAAGCTGTGTCCTTAAACTTTTTTCAGTACTTTACCATACAAAGTAAAAGATTATTCACTTTTACTCTTTAAGAAAATAGTAAAATCCACGTTCTTATCTATCCCTTTTCACAGTCTCGATGAATTTTATGACAGAATAGCTTGATGTTAGTTATAGTATGTGTGTAATTTTAATGCATCGTTTTGACATTGCTATAAATTTTTTTAATGTCTTGGCAGATAAAGAGATCTATTCTAATCTACGGTAATTTAATCAAAATCGTGAGAGCCATTTTTGAGAAACCCAAAACGTTTGCAAAATTTTCCATACAGGGTAGAATAGGATAGGGAATTTTTGCTTTCTCTACTGCGTATAGTAAGTAGGTGAAGTATCGTAATCGACACAAAATTTCGATGTATGTTTTGAGGCCCACTCAACAAAGAAAGTATTTTTAGAAAAGGGTCTGTGTGTATTTGGTCTGTGGGTGTGTCTATGTGTCTGTCTATGAACAGCATAACCTAAAACCGAAAAGTGGGTTAAAATTTTAAAATCTTTCAAGGATGTGACATGAAGATTTTGAAGAAAATTCCTCCAATCTAAACTACCCTTTACGTGGAAACTTTTTCGAAAATTTGATTTACTCTAAAAGAGCTCCAACAATTTTTATTAAAATGCCATTAAGATACCTTTATTGCAAATGAAATGTAGGTATATTTTGAATTTTCTGGCTATATACTATGTAGTCCTGTTCACATTTCATGACTTCGCATAACTGGTAAACCACAAGAGATAGGCCAAATGGAAGGTCGTTAGTCACTTTTTAATGTCTTGGCTATGTAGAGTCAAAGTATTTTCTACCGACCAGTTTTAAAAGATCGGACTATCGCTCAAAGCCTACTGTATTCCCATATTCCCCTTGTACCTACAAGAAAATATGCAATAAGATAATTTCTGTAAATGTTTATCTCGACTAACGTGAAGAAGATAAGAATAGTTGGCACAAGAATAGAAAAAGTCATGTGAGTGCAACACATTCAGATGTATTTTGAAAATCATCGTGTCAAATATTTGGAGTACGTTGAACACTACCAAGTTTGGTATTCAACCCACTTTTCGCTTTTGTGTTATGCTTTTCACAGACAGACAGATGGACAGACAAACGACATACAAACAGACCTTTCTCTAAATGTTTTGCACTCTCAAAACATATATTTTCAGTGAAATTTCAATATCAAACTTTTGGATTGTTGCAACACTTTCTGTACCTAACAATGTACGTGGTAGAGAAAGTAAAAATGATTTGAGTCAGGATTGAAAACAATTGAACGATAATTTGTGACCATGTAGAGGCTGACCGTAAAGCCAACTTTGGCATGATCGATCCTTGCCTAAGGATGTATTAACTTTTTTGGGGCGAGTTCCATTTCACTGGGGTTGGCTTATAACTTGCGCACTTCTGTTAATTATATGGACTCCAGCTGCGTTCGGCCATTGCACACGTCAAACATCCGGCATTTAATTAAACTTCTCGTCATGCTGGGATATTAACAAATGTAGCAGTGGCGGGTCATTTCGGTGCACCACCTGGAGGGAAAATTTCCTACACCTGAGGGACATTACCGCGCTCGGAGGGAAATATGAGTCGTAGAGAACTTTGAACCGTCATTTACTACGCCTCGAGAGAAAAAGACGGGAAAAAAAGGCGCATACACAACGGTGATAAATATGTACTCGACCTGCAAGGGCATTCCTGTATCGTATTTTTTCTCAAAACTTTGCAATTAACACAGTTTGTAAAATTATATTTTACTTTCTCTACCATGCTGTTGTGGGTTGCTATGTGACGGCTCCAAAATTCAGTATTATTTGCATTATCACGGAAAAAAATCCGATGTGTTACACTCACATGACTTTCTCTATCCTGTTATCATTTATTACTGGGGACGCAAATTAAATTATTCTTACGAAAACTTATCTTTGTCTGTTTGCTGAGATAACTTTCATTACACATTTACAGAATTCACTGTAATATAGAAGGCTAAAGCGATAGTCAGGTTTTTAAAATGCGTATCGATACGTGAATACCAACTTACCACTTGAAAAAAGTAAAGTTTTAAAACACTAACAAAGAATATCCCGGAAATAGTAAACGCTACAATTGTATTTGGAATCCCTAGCAGTTGGGCACACGGATCAAGCAACCAGCCAAATTGGTGTCAGGCACCAGGAATTAAGGGAGGCACAAGAGGTTAATTGCTCACGGTTATGCTCATATTTTGCTCAAAAAAAAATTTTAAGACGTTCTTAGCTAACTATGCGAATTTAAAGCACACTGCATTTCGAACAGGTCATCTTTAATCGCAACCCAAAATTTTAACAATCAAGTGATTGAGTGAGTGAGTGAGTGAGTGAGTGAGTGAGTGAGTGAGTGAGTGAGTGAGTGAGTGAGTGAGTGGGTGAGTGAGTGAGTGAGTGAGTGAGTGAGTGAGTAGGGTTTAAGGGCCCGTCGACAGCTAGGTCATTAGAGCCACTTTTAAAATCAATAATAATAATAATAATAATAATAATAATAATAATAATAATAATAATAATAATAATAATAATAATAATAATAATAATAATAATAATAATAATAATAATAATAATAATAATAATAATAATAATAATAATAATAATAATAATAATAATAATAATAATAATAATAATAATAATAATAATAATAATAATAATAATAATAATAATAATAATAATAATAATAATAATAATAATAATAATAATAATAATAATAATAATAATAATAATAATAATAATAATAATAATAATAATAATAATAATAATAATAATAAACAACGATTATATTACTTTCGTTTCCTGAGAATTCCTCATTGAGTTTCATTTTCCTTAATGGCCAAGTAACCTTTCATTTATTTACAAATTTATTAAACAAGAATTCCTCGTTTTTACTTTCTCTACTACGTAAAGTAGAAATATTGTATTCCACCCAAAAATTCAATGTCGAGGTTTCACCGAAAATATATATTTTGAGGCCTCCTGAATCAAAAAAAAAAAAAAATTATAAAACGGTCCGCGCGCGCGTGTGTGTGTGCGTGCGTGTGCGTGTCTGTGTCAGTCTGTAGACAGCATAACTCAAAAACGAAAAGTCGGTTAAAAACCAAAATTTAAGTTTAATGTCTTTCAAGGATGCGACACGAAGATTTTGAAGAAAATTACTCCACGCTAAACTACCCCTTACATGGATAATTTTTCGAAAATTGTTATTTTCTCGAAAATGACTAACGATTTATATTAAAATGACATGTTTTAGATATTTTTATGACAAATTAAATGTATATCTTGAATTTTGTGGCTATAACCTATGTAGTCCTGTTTACTCTAGGCGACTTTTGTATAACTCGTAAAGCATAAGAGATGGACCAAATCCTACTATCCAAAAATGTAGAGCTCGCTAAAACACAATCTATGTCCATTTTTTCCCCTTTTCTTTTTTTTTTTTTTTTTTTTTTTTTTTTTTTTTTTTGTGTTTTTGTTTTTGTTTTTGTACAGTAAACCATTTGGGACATGTTTCTTGATAATTGTGTCAGTTTCGGAAAACTTAAACTTTCGTCAAATGCAACTTAGTTGTTCACTTTTTTATATGTTAGCCGTGCAAAGTGAAGGGAATCTCAAAGCTTTAGAAGATTTGACTATCGCTCAAAATCTACTGTATTCTTATATTGCCCTTGCACCTACAACGAAATCAGCAATAAGATAATTTCTGCAAATGTTTATCTCAACTAACACGAAGAAGATAGAGCAACAATAGTTTGTAAGAAAGGTTATTACAAGAGTAGAGAACGTCATGTGAGTGCAACACATTAGATTCTTCTTCATTATATAACGAGTAGTTCGCTCTGATATAAGTGTTTTTATTCAAAACAAAATTTAGCTTTTAGCTTAATATTTGCACATAGGCACCATAGAGCTTTGAGAGCTTTTCCTAGATCTTCGGTTTTCTCGAGATCTTTCAAACCGTACCAGTATCCACTGTAAAGTGCACAGGACTTACCCTCTCTGTTTCTGTGAGTTCTATGTCCATAAAGGAACACATAAAAAACATCTTCTTGAACCTATCTTACAAATGAAAGTCACCTACTTAAGTCACCATTCCACTTGCCTGAAAGGACGGACCACCTAAAAGTTAGATAACTATGTGTGTGCCCAGACCGCCTCCGTAGCGCAGTTGGTAGCGCGCTTGCCTCTGGTGCGGAGAACCCGGGTTCGATCCCGGTACCAGCACGGGATGCCTCGTTAGGTCCCGGGGGGAACAATTGAGGAGCTACTTGATGGAGAAGTAGCGCCCCCACGTCGAGAAGGCCGTGTATCTGGCCGGGAGAGCTCGGGGCGCTAACCACGTCCCACCCTCCAGTACTGCACTCCACCAATGACGCCTGTAGGGGGCAGAGGTGGGGGACGCAGCGGCTGGGCGGCAAGCCTTGGCCCTCCATGGGCTGTTGCGCTAGGGGTTTAGTTTAGTTTATGTGTGTGCCCAACTGCTATGCACCCTTTGGTTTGACATGAATTGCATGACGTGTACTTTTTGTAGCAAAATGTGTATTTCTTGCGGTTTATCAATTATACAAATCATTTAGGATAAAGAGGACTTCCCAGTCTATTCCCAGAAAATTTCAAGATATGCATTTTATTTGTCATGTAAATAAATTTAATGTGGGTTATTTTAATAAAAATCGTTAAGTACATTTTGAGAACATAAAATATGTAGAAGCTTTCTCCATTTGGAAGGTAACGTGAAGCAGAGAGTTTCAAATTCCTGAAAATCGCAGCCTTTGAAGATTTTGAATTTAAATGCGGAGTTTGCGGACTTTTCGGTTTTTGGGTGAGCTGTTGACACACAACACATATAAACACACGGTCCTTTTTCTACAAATAATTTTATTTAGGGGACCTCAAAACATACGGTATCGAATTTTGGTATGGAATGCAACAATTCTTCTACTTGCTGTACTAGGAGAATAAATAAATCAATAATTGTAATACCTCAATGAAGTTTTCTGCTTTCTTTCTTTTGTCATTCTAACGAACACTTCACTACAAATGGAAAATCTTATAATGGGCGAGTCTACCTACTAACCACATTAAACTAAGGCGAATTGTTCTTCTGAATCAATGTCTTCAAATTTATTCGCTCTGAGGACCATCCTCCAGTTACTAAGGTACTTGAGCTTTCAATTCCTTTTTGAAACCTTTCCGTATCGCTGGCTGAAGTACCCTGACTCAAGTAATAAAGAAGAAACGTCTTAATTGAAACATTTTGTTCAATCCCTGATTTTCTTTTGTAGTTCCATATCATTTCTGCAGCACTTGGTCGTGTTTCGCTCAATTCTTTAGAATTTATATTTTGCCAATCTAGACCTTTATATCAATAAAACCAAGAATTGAGACCCCTGAAGAAAAAGAGAATAAATAAAAACATCTGATTTGCTGTCATCTGTCATCTGAAAGTGATTACTTTCCCTGTCAGCTGTCTCATGTACAAATTATGTTTACGAAAGCTTATTTTTCTATTTAGTTTATTATCATCGTGAAAAATCTTAGCTTACATTACACATTTCGTTGTGGATAAAAACAGAATAACGATAGCAAAATGTTAGCCTTAAAAATCCACTCTCTTCCCAAATAATCACCAGAAATAACTGAAAATAGACAGGAAATTAAAAGGACGTGAGAAAGTATTCAATAATTCGAACCATTAATAACGCATATCTCGAAAATGGTTCATTCCTTAAAAAAAGAAATTTGAAATAGTGTATTTTACATTTTTTTGTTTAGTGCCTTTTCTTCTATCGCTTTTCCTATACAGGATTATGCACAAACTCTACAGGCTATTCCCAGAAAACTTTGAGATAAGCTTTGTGAGGAAGGAATGCTTTGTATTTTCACAGTATAATGTATGTTTATAAACTTAAAAGCATGAATTTTTATTTGAAACTGCATAAAACAGCTTGATTACAACGCAGAGACTAAATAGCAGGAAAAATGTTGGACTGGCTGCCGCGAGCCTATGGTTATTTATAACCTTCCACGTTTCATGACAGATTCACGTATGTAATTTATGAAAGGTAATGTAGGTAAACAAGATACCAAGTAATCTTGAGCGGCACGCAGCGGCACGGTGCGGAGGGACTTGTTGATAACCCTTTATTTTCCAACTATATTTATGTTTATATCTCATATAAGGTTTATGAGGAGGGAGTAGTTTGTATTTTCATTATGTATGCTTATTTTTCAGATAAACATTGTGAGAAAGAAATGGTTTGTATAATATTATACTGCATTATATGCATTGTATTATACACATTATAATGTATACCTGTTTATATTCGAGATAAGTGTTGTGAGAAAGGAATAGTTGTATTTTCATATAATTATGTTCATATTTACGACAACGGTTGTGAGGGAGGAATAGTTTGTATTTTCATATTATAACTATGTTTGTATTTGAGCAAGCCAGAAAAAAATACGTAAAAACAAATTACCCACTACACACGTCCTTCCGTAGAGTGATGAACAGATCCTAGTACACCACACAGACACTAGAAGGTAGTTCAGAAGAGAGTGCATAGTGAAAGAACAGCGCTTGTTTGTTGTTAAGTAGAGAAAGCCATAGACAAGTTTGAAGGTGACTATCATGGACAAGGATGAACTGCATGGTTTTTGTGGAAGTGAGGAGTTAGAAAAGGTGTGTGCACATTGCTTTCCACGGGATTTGTCACAGGACCAGAGAGTCTGTTCTCGAAATGAAGAATATATATCCAGATTTTTTTGAGATCATTACTATACACCTTAGAAGAAGGTCTTTGTTCGATAACATGAAGGACGCGCAGCAAGGTAAAATTTCGGCAACAATAAGCAATTGCAAGCAGCTGTCCACAAGTGGGTGCGTAGTACCCCCAAACAATAGTTCCGTGACGCAATAATGACGTTCTCAGGAAGGTGACAGCAGCGCACTGACATTGGTGGGAGTACATTGAGACATCGCATATACATTAAATCATTTTAATAATAAATATGGTATCAAAAACTAATATTGCAAATCATTTCCGCACGCCCGTC
This sequence comes from Tenodera sinensis, assembly GCA_030765045.1. Taxonomy (NCBI): domain Eukaryota; kingdom Metazoa; phylum Arthropoda; class Insecta; order Mantodea; family Mantidae; genus Tenodera; species Tenodera sinensis. The sequence continues at coordinate 296,725 of JAUKNM010000126.1, forward strand.
CTATATGATATTTTAATAAAAATTGTTTCAGTCATTTTTTTTAGAAAATTAAAGGCACAATGAACCAAAATATACAGCTAATACTTATCCGAGTTTTCGTTTTTGAGTTCTGCTGTTTTCACAAACGTACGCGCGCGCACACACACACACACACACGCACGCACCAACACACGCACACGCATGATTGCACCCACCAACCCACCCACCCACCCACCCACACACACAAAAGCGCGCGCGCTCTGAATAATTTCTCGTATTCAGAGTTGCAGAACGAACGAGTGAAATCTCGGTATCGGATTTTTAGGTTGAATGCAATACTTCTTTTAGGTAGCTACTGGATAAAGTAAAACTGTTGAAGAAATTGTATATTAAATTATTTATCAATCGGTATATAACCGTGAAACGTTAACTAATCAGAAGGAGCATTATTAATAATATTCCTTTGTGTTTGCGTGAATCACGTGAAAGTATGTTGGTTTACGTTTGCACGTTTACAGCTTTCTGTTTCATCGTTCTAAGGTTGGCAGTATAACGCTAAAAGCATAAAGTACCTGTTTCGTTTTAATTTCGTGACCACGGAACTCTCGCGTCCATTTATCACGGGAATAAACAACGAGGAAACATGAAGCGATGGTTGGTAACACCGCAGGAACTATGAGAGACCAGAGTAGGCATCCATCATTTGTCCTAAACTTCACTTTGTTTTTGTGTTTGAATAGCTCTTTGCTTGTACATCAGTACCTTCTTTGAAAACCTTTTCTTCAAACCAGTAAACACAAATTTAATGTTTAACGGTAGCATGATTTTCTCTATCCATTATTATTTCATAGCAACTCCAACAATTATTCACATAAAAGGTATCTATTAATCACAACGAACGTTTTTAAAGCAGTAGCAGGCTTAAAAATCTGATGGGTTACATTTATGTAACTTTCTCTCCCGACCATACCACAAACTATGCTTCCAAAGGATTATTATTCTAGCTACCTCACATTTACAGATTTCGTTTTACGATACAGTAGGTAAAGCGACTGTCGGATTTTTAAAGAGCGGATGGTACTGGCGGGGTCGGCTGAAAGACATTGTGAGCATTTTCAGAACACACTGACTATGCTTCAACAATTTGAAAGTACACTGTGATAAATGTGAAAGAACAGCTGTTATCAAATATGGTTGGTGTACAGAAAAATTATGTTTCACGCCCTTTTTTAATGATTATCGTTATTACAGTACATTTGTTCAAAACTAACAATGCACGTTACCATAAATTAAGGGCAGAAATTATTATTCTTATTGTCATTAGTATTATTACTATTATTATTAACAGTCAGGAAAAAAACACGTTTCGTGTCCCCCTTCTTTGAATTCATTTTTCTCAGAAACAAATTGCGTTCGAGTGGCCAAAATTTGCGGAAACAATTATTTGTAAATAGTAAGTACCATCAAATAGAATGATTACGAGTTTTTTTCTGCCCCTTCAGAACGTTTGCTTGTAAGTTCTTAATAATAGCACAGTTGTCCAACATGCCCCCACCGTGCAGTAAGAATGAATTGCAAGATGCTAGATTCAAGTTCGAATCCTACCTAGACGTCGATTTTTTCCTTCTTCCTCACACGACAGAAGGCAAAACGGGCAGTCTGAACAAATGGTGCAGAGAAAATGTTCATTTTTAAGTAGGTATACCTACAAGGAATCATCGATAATAACACGTTTGGTGTTCTGGTATTTTGCAATTCTCTTTATTCATTTTATGCGTTTTAAACATTACTTGACTGTTCAAAATGTTGATGCAGTTTCCTTTTAAAAATAATTACAATGAAATAAGGATTGAAAACTGCACAACTATAAGGCGTACGCTATTAGAAGGCACATGAGGCGGAACTCGAGAGGACTCACCTAGAGCGACTGTCCTATCATAGTGGTGCAGCGTTGCCTAGTTTGGAACGCACAATACAAGCGTGAGCATCAGAGATTTCTCTTTTTCATGCGCCCAAAATTATTACTGGAAATTCGACATTCTAATATGCCTTGGTGTATGCGGCAAGAATTTTTGAGACAGCCTGTACAAAGATCATTTTTCTACGACGTGTGGTTCTCGAGTTATCGCTTCGAGAATAAACAACTGACTCCCGTGTTTATGCTTATGGATGCAACTTCCAATCTAGCGTGTGTGTTTTATTCCTTTTCATTATGCAGTTACGGAGTAAGGCATTATGAAGTGTCGTTAGAATTGCGTATATTTAATTCATAAATTAACTGACCACGGATCACTGCAGCCGCGCGCGAATTCTTTAGTTCGGTTCAAGACCAACCCGTAATGCAAATTGTGCTTTGTGTAACTGTGACAATAAGCAGAAAATTCACATGTTTACATTGTGTTTAGTAAAGTGTTAACAATGTCACTTTCAAAGCCTGGTACCATTGGCGTAGGTACTAAGGGTAAGGTACTCCGCTATAAGGCGAGAAATATTATTTTTAAAGTGTGCAGTTTTTTTTTTTTTAACGAATTGGCTTCTGAGGAAGTGCGTTGAACCATAGGGGCTTAGGTACAATCGTGAGAAAGGGGGGGGGGAGGAACTGAAAAGAAGAGAGCACTAAAAATTCCGAGAACTACAACCTTTATGGATCAATAATTTATACAGAAATGGAAGTCGAAACACAACAGAAATACAGGTAAAACAAACCAATTTGCATAACCCCCAGTCAATTCCCTCTCAAGCGAGGAGTCGGGCAGTCTTCAGCCTATCTGAAAGCCTAAATGTTTCGCGTGGACCCTGAGCCCTAGTTAAAGCCAAACAACTTACCCCGCACGGCGCGAAAGGAGCACTCCGACTGCCGTCTCCTTTCACTGTCAGACCGAGAGGCAACCCATAGGAAGACACTAGCGCAACCCAGCGGGGAAAGCAAGAGTTGCGAAACAAAGGAGGTGCCTCCATAAAACAAAATAAGTGCGATCAGCACAATACTCCCGCCCCCATCTGACAACACGCACTCGCCATTCTGGAAAGGAACAGACTGATATTGTATGAGAAGTATCATATTAGGAAGGACACACCTTACACCGCCCGGTCATTGTACAGGTCACTGTGAAAGCACTGGCACCAAACACTGTCACTACAAATCACTGGCCACTGTCACATCAGAGAGCACAATTCTGTTTTTCCAGGACGGGAGAGACGATGCACAGCTCGTTGGGCGTACCGATCCCTCGTTGTTCCAGAGAAATTAACAAATTCTGGGTTTGAGCCTGTGGATGCCCTCTCGTTGCAATCAGGCGTTGAGAAAGTCCAAAACCCAAAACGTGGGCCACATACAAGCCCCTTCATATTCCATCGTCACCTCCCTGGCCTCCAGAAATCTCCATTGCGGACCTTACTGCTGCAGTAACACTCCAGATAGATGGTAACAGCCAGGCTTAACATTACACAATGCCAAACTGCGGTGGTTAGGTGCTTTCTGGACAGGTTACGAACAGGAGCTGGCGAGGCTGTAACACGGAACAAACCCAACAGAAAGGGAACCAAACGCAGGCTTCAAATAGGCTGCTGCCCCAAAATAACATCTCAGGGTAGATCAAACTGAATGAATGACAGTATTTTTACAGAACTGTGGATGACATCAAATACATAAATAGCAGAAAATTAAAAAAATTGAATCAATTTATAATCAACAAGCGTGATAACATACCATAAACTGTTTAATGAACATAACAATATAAGAACAATTTAAACGAACTTGAATAACATTAAATATAATTTCTTCCAAATGACAATGTAAAACAAGCTAAACAATATATATATATAAACAATATATATATACAAGTTAAACAAAATAAACAAGGCCTTGTATAAATAAATGCGCATAAAACAAAATCCCTACTGGCCAGACAACACAAGAGTACAAACACGAAATACACATAATTACTACACAAGACACACACCGCAAGCACGCAGCAAACATCCCACAAATACTCCCCAAACATACCACACCAAACACCTCACACCGCTTCCATACGAAGACACACGAAAACCAATCTACACAATGCCGACTCCACACGCCCGGCAGAAACTAACTACAGGGGCGCCGTAGAGGTATACAGCCCGGCGCACACATGGCACGCTCCAACATAAACAAACACCCACATTCCAAACAAACACTTTATTCACAACATAAACATACAGGAGTAAACAAAGGAAACCCATACACATAGGAAAACAGATACCAAACTACTGGAAGGGTTTCAATTGTGAGACGTGAGCTCTCCTTTCTTGGCCCGTGCGGAGGTCCCTTAAGCGCACAGAAACATTTTTGAAGATACTTATAATCTCGTACGGCCCTACGTATCTAGGAGCCAACTTCGCTGCATAAGCATTTCGCTTAGAAGATTGAGTGTACAGCTTACACAGTACTTTCTGGCCAACGGCATAAGGTGAAGGCCGTTTATTTTCATCATACCGCTTCTTTACCTGGGCAAGTGACTTCTTCAAATTCCGAAAAGCGGCCTTCCATACTCTACATATTTCCTCGCGAGTAATATTCTGGGGAAGCAAATCGTCCAAACGCCAAAGGTTAGACAGCGGAGAGTTAGGTATATAGGCTAACATAAGCTGATGAGGGGTAACGCCATGTGATTCGTGTCGAGCCGAATTAAACGCCAACTGCAACCGAGACAAATTAGTGTCCCACTTAGTATGATTATCATGATGGAAGGCTATTAATGCTGATTTGAGGTTCCTGTTAAATCTTTCGGCATGGGAAGGACGGGGGTAATAAGGGGTAGTAGTTATGGTTTTAATGCCCCAACTAAAACAGAAATTTCTAAAGGCGAAAGAAGTAAATTGAGTGGCGTTGTCTGTTACCAAATAACGAGGGGCTCCAAAAGCCGCAAATACTGAAGAGAGAACCTTGACTACCCCTCGTGTATTCGCTTTCGGTAAGGCCGACATCCATACAAACTTACTAAACGAATCTACTATGACTAATGCATACGTATTCCCCTGGACTGAACGAGGAAAAGGACCGACAAAGTCCACAAATAATTTTTCCAGGGGTCTACTTGCCACCTCCGATGCTAAACCTTTCCATACTGTACATTGCGCGGGTTTCGCCATTGCACAAAGTTGACACTGTCTAACTCGGGAAGCAATTTCTTTATTCATGCCCGGCCACACAAAATATTCCCGAATCTTGTCTTTGGTCTTGGCTATTCCCAAATGCCCGCCTACAGGAGATGAATGGAAATATTCAAACACCATGGAAATTAAGGCCCGTGGCAAAACAACCTTGTTCTTGCCGTCGAAGGTAGGCTGGGTCATCAAAACACCCTCCTTCAAACAATAAGGGGTAACAACCTCGCCAGCCTCAAGCCGATCAATAAGGGCCTGCAGATCCGGATCTTTCCTCTGATGTGTGTGCAAACCCTCGAACAACTCCGGAAATTCACAGACGGCTAAAACATTTTCCTTTCCGCATTTACATTCTCTTGGTTCTTCGAATACTCTCGTTAAGGCATCAGCCACACAATTTTCTGAACTACGTATATGTATCGGGACAAACTTAAAAGCTGAAATGCGTACGCCCCAACGCGCTAACCTGCCTGTAGATCGCGGTGAGGCCAACGACCACGTTAGCGCCTGGTTATCGCACTCAAGAGTAAACTCAACATGCTCCAGATATTCGCGGTATTTTTCTAAGCCAAATACCACAGCCAAAGTTTCAAGTTCGTAAACTGAATACTTCCGCTCGGCTGGAGTAAGGGTACGTGAACTATACCCAATAACCCTACGCCCCATAGGAAAATCCTGAAGTAACACAGCAGCCACCGATCCCCTGCTTGCATCGGTCTGAAGGATAAATCTACGTGAAAAATCAGGGAAAGCCAACACCGGGGGATTCATTATGGCCTGTTTAAGGTCTTCAAAGGCCTGCTGCTGTTCCTCACCCCACTTAAACGGCGTTCCCTTCCGCCGAAGACGGTTCAGTGGTTCCGCCCGCGCTGCAAAATGCGGAATAAACTTGCTGAAAAAGTTCACCATCCCCACGTACCTGGCCAATGCCTTTACGGTTTTAGGGGGAGGAAAGTTACGTAGAACTTTGGTCCGCTCCGGATCAATCGTTATCCCAGCCGGAGATACAATATGACCTAAGAAAGAAATCTGTCCCGCAGCAAAGTTACACTTCTCTTTGCGCAAGGTAAGGCCTGCGCGCTCGAGCCGGTCAAAGACCTCCGCTAAATGTTGGCAATGGGTTTCAAAGTCGGGCGAGTAGACAACCACGTCATCTAGATAGTGATACACATATTTAAACTTGATGTCCGAAAATATTTCGTCTAATAACCGCGACAACACCTGAGCTCCAGTAGCAATTCCGAAGGGTACTCGTTGAAATTCATAAAGCCTCCATGGGACAGCAAAAGCCGTTAGTGGCTTAGAGGACTCCGATAAGGGCACTTGGTAGTAGGCGCTATTCAAATCCAAACTAGTAAATACTTTGGCACCCGCAAAATAATGCGCTGCCGAATTTAGATGTGGCATTGGTTGGGCCTCGATCTTTATCTTTTTATTCAAGTGCCGGTAGTCCACCACTACCCTGAAATCGTCCTCGCCCTTAGGGACCAGAAATACTGGACTACTATAAGCAGACGTGGACGGCCTGATCACTCCCTTTCGTAACATTTCGTCGATCTTTTTACGAAGAATAGCCATTTTAGGTGGGGTGACACGATAGGGTGGTAACTTCACAGGGGTGTCGTCTGTTAGTTGTATATCATACTCCACCAAATTTGTTACTCCTAAACGGTCAGCAAACAATGACCCATGGTTCGCACAGAGTTGTTCCAGCGAACGGCCCTGCTCTTCTGTCAAATGGGGGAAAGCATTGCTGACGTCGCATATATGGTGACGTAGCCCGCCACTCTCCTCCAAAGGTGGTTTGTTGATGACTTGACCGCACTGAAATGCAACTCGTTCGGAAGGGGCAAATGCAAAGGTGATTTCCCCATCCCGAAAATCAAGCCTTAGGCCGACTCTAGTCATAAAGTCCGAGCCTAAAATCAGTTGAAATGGCAGGTCCGGCAGAAGATAGAAATAGTGTTTCCACGTAAAACGCGAAATACGTATGGTCAACAGAACCTTGGCATTCACCTGAAATTTATGACCATTTACAGACACGCACCCAACGCTACACTGTCGCGGTTTGGCCGAGAATTTACCAAGATAGGTATAATAAAACTCCTCGTGTACCAAAGAGCAGGAACTCCCCGAGTCCAAGAGAGCGATTAACTGTCGTTTCCCAACAGTCACCTGTACTGTCGGCTTCAAATTAAAGGGCTTGGCTATTATCCGACGGAATATCCGACAACAGGCAGAAATTCCGCAAGGAGCTCGTTGTCAATCTTGGCGCCTTTGACCATCTACCCCCACGGGTAGTAAAACGCCACCACGCTTCCTGGCCACCGTGCATTGTCTAACCAAATGCTCAGGAGAACCACATCTAAAACAAGACCCTGGCGAGCGAAAACTATCTCGAGCCAAATCTCCTCGGTTAGTCTGCCGCGGCTCAAATCGAACACCATGCAGAGGCACTTGCAATGATTCGCGGTTTCGTGCCGCATTTGACGCCTCATACTCTGCCAAGATCGGCAATAGCCCCTCTAAATCTTTAAACGTAGCAGGACAAGAGCTAAATACCAAAAGAGAACGTACCTCCGGGGTCAACCCCGTAATAATGACGTCACAGATCTGCCGTTCGCTATCTGGCAACCGTAGTATACGCGCAAACAACTTAACCCTGCTAATGTACTCGAAGAAAGGCTCTCCTGATCCCTGGGGTTTCAAATAATGACCTTGAATTAATGTATGTAGCTCCCGACGAGGAACGAAACACTTCAATACACTGTCATGTAATTCAGAGACTGGATCAACACATCCCTTAATACGCCCAATTATACTGCGCACCGCGTCACCCCCTTTTGACATCACTACTTCAAGCAGCTGCAAACCGGGAACTTCGCATAATTCAGCGCAATCCTTAGCTCTTACCAGGAACTTCAGAAATTCAAGAGCTGTAAGAACATCAACAACCTTAAAGACTTGATAAGGTTCAACCAACTGTTGTAAGGGATGAAGTAACTTTAGCGGTTTAAAGGCCGACATTTGAGACGTCACAGTTGGTGTGACAGTAGTCGACTCGGCCCGATCCCCTTTCTGAGCAAGCACTTCTAAATATCTCCTGAACTGCCCCTTCAGCTCGGCTAAGTCAACCCCGAACTTAACCTTAGGACAATATTTTTGGAAATATTCAATCCGCTGCACATAATGCAAGATCCTGGCTGTCAAACGCCTCACCTGCGCTTTCGAAAACCCCGAGATATTACTCAACTCGGAGAACAACTCTTCAAATTCCAGCCGTGCGGCCTCACATAATGACGGTGATTCAGTTACCAATAAATGTTTGTCCGGCAACACAACATAATCGTTATCCTTCACGCCACGAAGTGCGTCTAATAGGGCCGGAACGTCTGCCGACGACAAATCATCACGTCCACGAATCCCCAACTCAAATAGTATTTCGTTCTTACGCAACAGCTGAAAGTCACTCGACATGGTTAATCAAAACAATAACCCAATGCTCAATTTAACTGCCCCACTCGACCATAAGACAACCACGCTCTGCTACCATTTTTGAACCATAGGGGCTTAGGTACAATCGTGAGAAAGGGGGGGGGGGAGGAACTGAAAAGAAGAGAGCACTAAAAATTCCGAGAACTACAACCTTTATGGATCAATAATTTATACAGAAATGGAAGTCGAAACACAACAGAAATACAGGTAAAACAAACCAATTTGCATAACCCCCAGTCAATTCCCTCTCAAGCGAGGAGTCGGGCAGTCTTCAGCCTATCTGAAAGCCTAAATGTTTCGCGTGGACCCTGAGCCCTAGTTAAAGCCAAACAACTTACCCCGCACGGCGCGAAAGGAGCACTCCGACTGCCGTCTCCTTTCACTGTCAGACCGAGAGGCAACCCATAGGAAGACACTAGCGCAACCCAGCGGGGAAAGCAAGAGTTGCGAAACAAAGGAGGTGCCTCCATAAAACAAAATAAGTGCGATCAGCACAGCGTGTAAATAAGTACGTTAATATTGAGCATTACAGTTTATGTTATCACCATTATCCTTTGCTGCGTAAGTTTATGTTCTGACAATATTTGTGAAACGACAAATGTTTCTTTCCTCGTTCCCTCCCCGTAACTTCCGCTCTCTGGTGCATCACTTGGCACAGCAGTGCAGTCACCGTGTGCACGCATTGGTTCAGCTCATGTGCCTTCTAAAACCGTACGCCGTATAGTAAAACGGATGTCGTCCTCCGTGGTCTAGGGGTAACATGCTAGCCCAGGCATAGGCAAGAGGGGTGACAGGGATACAGTCGAGTATTTACCCTCTCCACTTCCTGACAACACTAAAAGGACTGACTGGCTCTCTGAGGCAGATAGACAATAGCGAGAGGCGTGGTCTGGTAGCTAACCACTGTGAGGTAGTGGAAGGGGTTCGAACTACTATGTAGGGGAGGTGATTCATCGAGTCATTTCTTTGCATGTATGTGCTAGCCTCTGGTTCCCAAGGTTGTGGATTTTCAAAGCCACTGGTGGGTAATGGATTTTTCTGGCACAAAAATACTTAGCATGGCTTGCTTCTAAAGGGAAATAAAGCCGGTGGTCCCTTGTCGCAGATTGACAGCACGTAAAATACCCTCAAGCTTGATAAAGAGGCCTCTGAGCAAACTCAAGTGGTCCTTCGCGCCTAATATAGATTATGGTGCTGAGAATCATAGCAGTTAAAAAACGTCCATAAAGAACACTCAATTTCAATTTCATCTCGTAAAATTAACTGTTGTTCGTCTTCATTCGTATACATATTTGTTTTACTGCTGCAACTTTTGGAGTCAGCGACGATTACTCTGAAATCACTACTTGTGATGGAGAAAACACCAGGCAAACAACTTTCACGCACGTGCTGGGTCTCGAACCGCGCACACGCTTTCAATGAACAAGGCAAAGCGACTTAATCAATAGAGCCAGAAGCACTGTGTTCACTTTTTCCGTAACATGCACACATTGTATTCTCTCCCTGCTTTGATATCTTTAAAACCGTTGGGCAAGTTTTTATAGCTTAAGCCGTTCATTTAAGCTTCGTTCTTTGTAATTTACATTATGGAACGTATTCCTGTCACACGTATTGCAGCTACTATCCGCATGTATTAAGAATGGACTTAGTACTTGCTACTATGGTCTATTTTCCTTTGAGGAGTGTGCTGCATTTACAGGGCTAACAAGTAGCCAGCAAGTATAGAAATATTGACCTTCTTGGTTTCAGAGCACTGCAGTGCTGTATCAGCATGAATAACAAGGGGCAGGTGAATCGCTACATATATAAAGCATAAGTTGTGTGTTTTAACGAGATCTGCATTTTTAGTTTCTATCATTTACCAATTATACAAGTGGCTCAGAATGAAGAGGCCATTCCCAAAAAATTCCAGATATACATTTCATTTGTCATATTATCTTGAACATGTGGTCTATTAATCGAAATCATTTGAGGAAATCAAAAATGTCAAAAACTTTTCCACGGAAAGTGCGGTTTGGGGTTGAGGAATTTTCTTGATAATCTTAGAGCCACACCATAATAAGATGATGAACCTAAACACCAAGTTTGCTATTTAACGGACTTTTCGTTCTTAAATTACGCTGTTCTCTCTCTCTCACTCACTCTCTCTCTCCTTCTCTCTCTCTCTCTCTCTCTCTCTCACTCACTCTCTCTCTCCTTCTCTCTCTCTCTCTCTCTCTCTCTCTCTGAAAATTTGCGCCTAGCAACCTCGACCCGCCTGAAATACAAAAGTTTATGTTTTAGGACTTCTCGTCTTTTATCTATGCTTTTGGATTGGGGTGATGTGTTTGGTGGGTCTCACTGTCGGAATTGTTGGGTCTAATGCAGTGCTTCATCCTGTGCCGTAGCGGTGCTCGGGTTCCGGTCGCGGAATGCGGCTGGTTTCGAGCCCAGCTGTGACATAGCTTTTTCCGTCCATGTAGGTACTGAGTGCTCATTTCAAAGTGTTCATGACATTGTTTTGAGTGTTTTGGAGCGAGTGTCTGCTATAACAAGCAAACCTTCTAAAGATCACACATCTCCAAATGGGTAATTACTCAGTATACGAGTATACCCTCCAGTAATGGTATCACACAAAAAGATGTGTAAAGCATAATTTCTCTGTACACCATCCACACTTAATAACTACCACGTTTTTACACTTATCACATAGGCCTTTCAAGGTTTTAAACAAATAGTTTGTTGTATTTTGCAAATGGTTGCGATGTTTTTCTGATAGTCATGCTAGCACCCAATCGTACTGGTGTACACGTTGAAGTCGAGAAGTGAGGAACTCCTGGAATACCAAGGGCTGAAACTTCAGGATGTTGCCACGGTGTTGTAAGGTACCCGCTACTTGAGGGAAATATGTTGAAGATTGAAAATGTAGTTTTTAGGTAGAATTCGCCAGGGAAAATGACAAGTGTTTGTTGAGGCAATTTTTGCAAGAAGCTCCCTACTCAGAAGCACGAAACCTACTTCATCTGGACTCCTACAGAACATTTATCAGCAATTCTTGAAGAATATCACGAACCCCAAAAGAAAACAAAGACAATACTTGTTAATACTGCGTATGAACTTCAGCCTCGTGACAGATATTTTCTCGAGATCTACGAGTAACACATAACGTTGATTTGAGTAGGTAGATTAGGACAGAGCTGGGCCACTTTTTTATGGGCAAGATGGCCGCCATGCGTAATCTAAGCATTACTAGGTAAGGTGGTAGGGGAAGCAGGACGTTGTAGGGGTTTGAGGCTGACTCTAGGGATAATGTTTAAGGCCTATAGCAGTGCATGTATGTTTATGAGCGTCACTGGCAGTTGAGTATGTCGTTCACTGTATCGATGCAAACCTCCTAACGCAAGAGATTTCTATCTTGATTGAATATGTTACCCCAACATGACACCTCGCCCCACATAGTGGCCCTAACCTAGCCTAAGCCCCATACTTCTACTCGTCTAACCTATCCTAACCTAACCTAGCTCCCACTCTTTTTTACTTTGAACTTTCATAATTTAACATAACCTAAGCCCCATACTTCTACTCGTCTAACCTAACCTATCCTAACCTAATCTAACCTAGCCTAAGCCTCATACTTCTACTCGTCTAACCTATCCTAACCTAATCTAACCTAGCCTAAGCCCCATACTTCTACTCGTCTAACCTAACCTAACACCTCATCTAATGATTCATTCTTCATCCCTTTTGCTCATCTAATCCCTACTCTTTTTACTATATGGTCTATCATAATTTCACATAAACTAAGCATCATATTCTAACCTAATCTAACGTTACTTAACCTAAGGGAGCGCAAACCTTCCTATTTATTAACCTGACTTAACCTAGGCTATCTCATCCCATTTTACACGAGCATTATATTCTTCTATAACCTATTCTGACCTTTGCAACATGCCGTTTCAAGCTTAGATATTTCACTTTCTTTTGGAGACGTTCCTCCAACAACTTTAGCTACCTTGAAGGTATTACACCCCCCGACATGCGAACCCTAACGATTTCTTAACATTTCATGGTATGTTAGTGCTATTTTAGGAGTTGGTAAGTATTTTAGCCATTTTTGCGGTATTCTAGAGATTTTAAGGAATGTTTTGCAGCTTCGTTGGTATTTTCTATGTTTTCACGTCGTTAGTATGGTTTAATGTTTTTAAGGAGTATATGGAGCCCTTTTAGCGATTTGTTATGCTTTCATGACCAAATTCCATCCTTTTGTAAATGTATGATGTCCTCGTCTAGAGAATTGCTTACAGTCTTTCTAAGACTAACCTAACTTAACCACAAACCTCTTTGCAGACATCTCTTCAACGTTATTTAACATTATACAGGCTTCTTTTTCTCCTCCCTCCGGCTCTTTTCGTAAACTAACATTAGAAGACGTTGTAACCTTGTTATTCAAATAGCTATTGTATCCGTCTTTGTACACTGTTCCAGTATGCTATACATGCAAACTTCATTTAACGATTCTCTTGCATAATTCTGTAGGTTCTAATGGTAACACGTCAAACGTTGCACACATTCCTTCTAAGACTATCCTAACCTAACCTATCCCACCACCACCACCACCACCACCACCACCACCACCACCACCACCACCACCACCACCACCACCACCACCACCACCCTAACCTAACCCAACAAAAAAAACCATCATCACCAGCGGCGCTATAACTTGCAAGACCACAAACATCTCCAGCACCAACACCTCCACCATCACCAGCGCCACAATAACCTACATCATCATCATAATCATCATCATCATCATCATCATCACCAGCGTAACCATATCCTACACCACCGTCATATTCTGCAGCTATTGTATATAGTATGTTTGACATTTTCTCCATATCTAACCCGAGGTAGTCCCACGTTCTTTTGGAGTATTATTTACAGCTTTAGTCTGCTTTGATTTCTCCCTCCTTTATAGGGCTTTTAAACTTCCACTAGATCTCCTAACATTTGATGTTGAAGTTCTTGTTACAGCTACCTTTGTCCTCGGTCACAGAATTGTATACAACTGTATGACTCTTTTGCTTGGTTCTGTATGTTCTGGCGGTAACATCTCGAACACTACATGCAGTTTTCTAAGTGTAACCCCACCTATTATGATCTAACCTGCTTATTAAGTGTTCTTTGCAGCTTTATTCAACTTTGTTTTCCTAACCCTTTATAGATTTTTAAACTTATCACTAAAAGATAATCTATCCGCAGATGTTGAGGTACTTATAGCTCAATATTTTTAAGAGATTCAGCAACACCTTTGATAGTACTTTAACACAATCTTCTGTTCATATAAAGTTAATGAGGGTATACTTACTTTAAGGTAGTAGGGTATACGCCTCTCCTCTTTTATCTGGGCTGGAGACCAGCACTAGAGTTAAAGTCTAGTGGCAGAGTTAACGCCCCCTTTTATGATTTCTATTTTTATTCTTCATTCTTCGACAAGCATCATGGGAAGCACGGAGAAGCCACGTGAGGATTTTTTTTTATTTTTTCTTCCTTCTTCGTCAGACATCATTGGAGGCGTGGAGGAGTCAGTTGATAAAATTTTCATTTTCTACAGGAGACGTAACGGAGAAAATAATTATCTTGAGATCTAAGTTGCATTCTCTTACGCATGGGTTGCGACGCTGTAATGCCCGTACGCATACGTTGATATTCCATCCTCTGCAATTACTCTCTTGTCATCATGAGGCGACAGAGCTATTTTATTAGATTCAACTGTAGAAACATCATGATGTTGGGATAGGATTAAGTTCATAGGGGTTCTTACGATTTTCAAGGTTTTAAGGCACTCCATGTAACTATCGAAGCTGATGTATTGCTTAATGGCGCTATGTTTTATGCCTTTGATCTTTTTTATCACAGAGCCATCAATATCGAGAGCATACATTTTAGGTCTGAGACCAACGAAACGGCGAATGATTTTACCACATGCTTCATCTTTAAACTTTCCCAACACTTTCTTGTTTTGTGTAGAATAGCATATATGGTTAGCAGGGTAATCCGCTGTATCCAGATGTTCAAGCATGTGTAATTTATCCTGGTATATATCAGCTGTAGTCACTCGATGGATGAAGGAATCTGTATCCGTATACAACAGTTTAAGATTCTCAGCTCCATAATATGGAAGTAACACATCGTATTGATACGAATACATTAGTGTCTTGGAAATGTCTAGTACACTCATTCCAATGTATATAGGCTTGTTGAACACTATTTTACGAGAAGTCATATGAACAGCTGCAAGATTAGGAGCGTATATGGTTCGATCGATAAATGTAGGCTTGGCTATTAGTTTTTCTAATGTTTTGCAGTTTGACACAAGACGTATATCCATACGATTACGAATATTTTCCATTGTTTTTCCAAACATCGCATTATTGAAAAGTTTGTACAAATCCTTCTCGAAATCGTTTCTTGCTTGCTGTCGTAGGCGATTATTAAATTCGACGTAAGGCTTTAACCAACAAGATTGACGGAATTTTAGTGCTCGATGAATCTTTGACAGTCGTAGACCATGACTAAGAGCCTGTTTCAAGGCCATGTAATGTACCACATACTTCTTTCGAGATCCAAGATGGGCAATTAGTTTCTTTGAAGAGGATTCCCCCGGTTTCATACTCTCAGGCAGAAAGGGTAAATCATTATGAAGTTCATGCAGCTCTGCAGGATATTCCACGTCAACCTCCAAGATATATCCAAAGGAATCATCCCCATTCAACGAACCGAGATGTATATCCTCAGGAGAAACCCACGTAAATCCACCATAAGGAAGGGCGTGACACATAGCCCAACCGTACTGGTTATTGGCGTCTTCGTACGTAATAAAATGAGAGGGTTTACGAGGATCATACTGCTCCATATAGATGTTGTTAGCCTCCGCATACCGGTGAGAAACCTGGCATAACCCTCCTCTTATACCAGATTCAACCATGAGTAGCTGATCGTAATCAAGAAGCAATTCCAACTCGATTCCAGTATACAGCAGCATAGCATCCCATGTAAGTCCCGGAGAGGTAAAATAATGTGCAGGATCCACTTTATGACTTTTCAGGGTTTGGTCTCTAAATTTCTCGAAGACATCTGCTAAGAGAAGAACATCTGAAACTAAGTACAGATCACTGTACTCGCCAAGGTTTAGGACCTTAAAGTGCTTCCACACGTTTAGAGCGTGATCATAGTCCTCACTGCTGATTACTTCGCTGTTTAATCTGTTGTAGAAGGAGTCCCTAGGAGGCAAACATGTATCGTTCAGGGCATCCCACGATGTTACGTAATCATAGGGAAATACCCCCTTACGTGTCATCAAACCAATATTCTCTGCTCCGAAGTACTTTGCTGTTTCAGGATACGTTTCAAGGTTCTTTGCAAGCTTCTCCAAGCTCGTACTGAGAAAGCGGAAAGTATCGACAAATCTGAGTTTAATATCCCCAACATACTTGGAGAATGATATATAACTTTCCTCTGAATTTGGTATAACCTCTATTCTTTCGCTAGTACACCCTAGCTGCTTAACAATGAAATGAGAGTCATACCCACTAAGGTTATGCATGAAGACAGGTATATAATTAGGTGTTTTACAAGCCAGGTTACATTTATTGTGTAAAGATCCTCTGTACGCCCCGGACACATGATCGTGATCGCGAACCTTCCAATTATCTTCTGTAAATTCATGTTCACACAGGTAGCATATTGTAGAAGCATCGAATGATTCTTGTTCTTCAGCTGTAAGATTAAGAGGTTTAGCAGATTTGTATAAGTCGCTTATTTTATTTGCCAGATCCATCAGGCATCCCATAAACCTCTGTGCAGCGTCAGGCCCTCGGTAAACATATGGTTCAGTAGGAAGAGTTGTTTCTAGTTGTTCAACACTGGACGAAGGCTTCACATAAACACAAAAGCTCATGGGAGAATGACTTTGATAGGGAGTTGTGTAGGAGGTTTCAGGGTTAGAGGAGCAGGTATGGAGAGGGGTAAGAATGCATTCAAAATCGGCGTAGATAACATAAGGAAGTTTCAACATCCTCTCAACATTCTTGAATTTAACGATAGAGTTATCCTTTGTAGGCATAACGCATCTAGCAATACCATGTTGTCTACATATTTCTCGGTGCTCTTCTAATTTTTTCATTCCACTTTGCCCGTATCGGTCATCAAAATGGCTGAAACATCTTTTACATACATAAATTCGACCATCATGTTTGGTTTTCTGCTGGCGAATAAGTCTTTCAAAATCCTTTATATAAGCATAGTGATATCTGTCAGTAGCATTACTCAACAGAAGGAGATCGCGATGATCATCTAATTCTTCATCAATCACCTTTATTGGAAACACTTCATGTTTATCATCCACTCCAAACACATTTATGGATATATTATTGAGTTTTTCAAATTTAGCGATCTCACCCAAGCTCGTAGGAAATGAGACGCACGAGAAATCGTATTTTTCTTGGAGATCCTTATACTTGCTAACACGCTGAGGTTTATTTCGAATGAACTTAGCCAGAACAGCGTACATAAAGCATTTCTCATCGTTGTAGTTCTGAGGGTTTATACAGGCTTTCTTCGCATCCAAAGATGACGGTAGAGGAATATAGCTGCTCCCTCGAAGAAGATTATACTTGTTAATACGTAGTCGAACGCCATCAACACTCAGAAGAGCCCAATTACTGCCTTTCAACTTACTTTCCTCCATTTCAACACGAAGTTTCTCGAATTTTTTTTCCAAGATGGCATCCAAGTCACTGTCTAAAAACACGGCATTATTACGCGTTTTGAAGGCTTTGTTAGTGATGTCCCCAACAGCATTCACAAACTTACATTCAGCCATAATGTTAATTTTCAAACTTTTATGAGCCCGCAGCTCCTTCTGAACAGCATTTATTATGCGCTGCTTAGCCTGCTGCAGGTATGAATTTAGATCCTGACTTGCAGGGCATTGAATGAAAAACGATTTCAGCCGATCCTGAAACGCCGCTTCATATTCTACAACATCGTCTTCATCAGGAGACATTAACAATAATTTATGCTTAGTAGGTTCCAATTTGACTTTCTTAGCATCTATAGCCCTATCACAGCGCCCTTCATGTACATCTCTTCGATTTTCAGTACCGTAAACATCACCACAATGTTTACACTCGAAAAACTCACCACATATCAGCTCATGCCTCTTCTTATGGTAGTCGCGTAGAAAACTCTTTTCACATTTGCTGCATCTATAATCTGGTATAGCATTCAGAACCGATTCCATTACTCCACCATTCCACATCTTTATAATATGTAGTGCAACACTTGTAAATGATATAAGTCAATAAATGCTTATAGCACTTTCCACTGACTCGCCTTAATAACTTGTCAAAGCTATTGAACGGTAATTTCACTAAGAAAGCTGATCTGCTCGACTCGAAGGATAATTACCGAATACCTATCTAAGACTGAGCAATCTGTATTTATTCTGAAAGCATGCACTTCTCAGGAAACTATATAACTCAAAATCGCGCTTGTGGCGCCTTATAGCGGCTTCAATCAGTATTAAACGTATATTCTGCTTATATGGGGGTAAATTATATATTAGTCATCAACTATCCGTATTTTTATTACTTTTCTCCGTTTTTACGTACTTTGAAACGAATCCGGCATAGAATTAAGACGCAAAACGGTGGGTATGCATCTTTAAGTAACAAACACCTTTTAACGATATCGAATGACAGCAATAGAAGCACTTGAACATTATTTAAACGCTTAAAAACCCAATTTTTTCGCTATATTTCATCAATTTAAGCATTAGAGTCCTATGACGTCACACTCAAGCATCGACGGAATGTCTGTTACCTCCAAACATGTTCCTACAAGTCTAATGACATCACGGAAGCACCATGCAGAAGACATAATTCAACGACAAAGACATTAATTTTAACTATACATTCCCACAAAGAAATAAACCTATTTGAAAGCGTCTTAACACGTTAACTTCAATGCATGTATATATAAAACCTCTAATATAACAATGAAAAGAAAGGCAAAGAAATAAAGAAGAAATGAAATAAAGGGAAAAGGAATTAACAGAAAACGCCCTTAGAAACACGTTTATTCCTTATATTTCATCATTCAACACTTGTACACCCAACTAGCATAGCTAAATGACGTCACACAGAAGCGGCGACGTTCTGTCTACACTCCTTCAAAACAAGTTCAGACAGGAAAGTCTCCCCACCCTCGAATCCACGTAGCAACATTATGAGAATGCCGGCAGTAACCTCCAAGCCACCAGAGTGAGTATATGGAACGTAAACACCCGACAGCGCTTTTCACCGTTTAAGCTTATTTACATCGTAATTTTTCAGGTATTCATCATACTTTTATACTACAACACGGCATATAGATCACAATACTTAACGCTTTATGATATTATTTGTTATGACCACCATTGTATACTCATTTATTGATTTAAATTCAACATTTCTAGCGTTCACCCTCTTCTTCTTCCTCTTCTTCTTCTTCTCATATCACACCTTTACCTTAGTCCTGTTCTCGTTCTCCCTCGTGATAGCAGAGAATATGTACGTAAATGATCGTTATTAGCTTAAATATTAAAGAAAATAACAACATTCTCCGTCAATTATATCTAAACAGCTTTTTCCTAGTTGTCCATGATTAAGGATTCTGGAATCAAGGTAGGCAATGTTTCTCTCAATAAGAGCATTCAGTAATTGATTTTGTAAATAATATCACTAATTTAAGCTTTATTTCGAGCCTCTAAGTCTGCTAGTTTGCAAGGTATTTAAATGGGCCCTTAGAGATTCGAACTAGACCCGCAGTATAAAAATTACCAATTTATCCATAAATCAGGACTAGAGTATTTAACTGAAGCGTTTAACTTTTTATTTCATAGCGCTATCTTTGTTTATTCACGAATAAATCGACTTTGAAGTAATTGCCCCCCTCCCGGTAATCGAACTATGAGTCGTAGGGATAAAATTTTCTTATATATCACTTTATGCGTCAAGTTACCCTAATTTGTCTTTACATCACTATTCCAAGTGTAACAAATCGCGATATAGCTCAAAATTCAATAATTCTCCGCAAGGTAGGAATCGAACCCACGATACCTCAACTCTAGAATGTTAGAAAATAATTGTCCTTAACGTGTTTTACCATATAAAGTTTATTTCAGTCTTCTAGCTTAAGCGATTCTCGAGATAATTAAATTCACCAAATCAGGATTGGAACCCAAGACTCCAGGATCCCGATCATACCACAAAGGAAAGCTTATTGCAATACCAATTTAATAAAGTTTATTCGAAGTTTTTATCACTAATAGTTTAGGAATTATTCCAATAACAAAAGTATTGATTGCACGGGAATCGATCCCTAGACCCCCGGTGATCTTGAAAGTTAGATCAAAAGATGCGCCGTTTTATTAGAAGATAATCACCGTTTACCGTATTTCGATATCTCATTTAGTTTACCAGCAATCAGCGATCAAAGAGTAGGGTACTTTAGCCGGCTTAACCCTTTGAGGTCAATGCCGCCCGGTAATTGACCACATGTTAAACACATGTTAACATGGGCAATTAACCTGTCAACCCTCGTCAACCCTTGTCGATGGTAATCTGACAGATAATGAGGGTTGCCCCTTTGTCGGCTTTTCACCGACAAAGGGAAGAGGGGTGTGAAAAAACACGTGTTAAACACGTGTAATCAATTAGCGGCAACCCTTTGATATGCTAATTGGGCCAGAATCATCATAAGTACCCTACTCTTTGATCGCTGATTGCTGGTAAACTAAATGAGATATCGAAATACGGTAAACGGTGATTATCTTCTAATAAAACGGCGCATCTTTTGATCTAACTTTCAAGATCACCGGGGGTCTAGGGATCGATTCCCGTGCAATCAATACTTTTGTTATTGGAATAATTCCTAAACTATTAGTGATAAAAACTTCGAATAAACTTTATTAAATTGGTATTGCAATAAGCTTTCCTTTGTGGTATGATCGGGATCCTGGAGTCTTGGGTTCCAATCCTGATTTGGTGAATTTAATTATCTCGAGAATCGCTTAAGCTAGAAGACTGAAATAAACTTTATATGGTAAAACACGTTAAGGACAATTATTTTCTAACATTCTAGAGTTGAGGTATCGTGGGTTCGATTCCTACCTTGCGGAGAATTATTGAATTTTGAGCTATATCGCGATTTGTTACACTTGGAATAGTGATGTAAAGACAAATTAGGGTAACTTGACGCATAAAGTGATATATAAGAAAATTTTATCCCTACGACTCATAGTTCGATTACCGGGAGGGGGGCAATTACTTCAAAGTCGATTTATTCGTGAATAAACAAAGATAGCGCTATGAAATAAAAAGTTAAACGCTTCAGTTAAATACTCTAGTCCTGATTTATGGATAAATTGGTAATTTTTATACTGCGGGTCTAGTTCGAATCTCTAAGGGCCCATTTAAATACCTTGCAAACTAGCAGACTTAGAGGCTCGAAATAAAGCTTAAATTAGTGATATTATTTACAAAATCAATTACTGAATGCTCTTATTGAGAGAAACATTGCCTACCTTGATTCCAGAATCCTTAATCATGGACAACTAGGAAAAAGCTGTTTAGATATAATTGACGGAGAATGTTGTTATTTTCTTTAATATTTAAGCTAATAACGATCATTTACGTACATATTCTCTGCTATCACGAGGGAGAACGAGAACAGGACTAAGGTAAAGGTGTGATATGAGAAGAAGAAGAAGAGGAAGAAGAAGAGGGTGAACGCTAGAAATGTTGAATTTAAATCAATAAATGAGTATACAATGGTGGTCATAACAAATAATATCATAAAGCGTTAAGTATTGTGATCTATATGCCGTGTTGTAGTATAAAAGTATGATGAATACCTGAAAAATTACGATGTAAATAAGCTTAAACGGTGAAAAGCGCTGTCGGGTGTTTACGTTCCATATACTCACTCTGGTGGCTTGGAGGTTACTGCCGGCATTCTCATAATGTTGCTACGTGGATTCGAGGGTGGGGAGACTTTCCTGTCTGAACTTGTTTTGAAGGAGTGTAGACAGAACGTCGCCGCTTCTGTGTGACGTCATTTAGCTATGCTAGTTGGGTGTACAAGTGTTGAATGATGAAATATAAGGAATAAACGTGTTTCTAAGGGCGTTTTCTGTTAATTCCTTTTCCCTTTATTTCATTTCTTCTTTATTTCTTTGCCTTTCTTTTCATTGTTATATTAGAGGTTTTATATATACATGCATTGAAGTTAACGTGTTAAGACGCTTTCAAATAGGTTTATTTCTTTGTGGGAATGTATAGTTAAAATTAATGTCTTTGTCGTTGAATTATGTCTTCTGCATGGTGCTTCCGTGATGTCATTAGACTTGTAGGAACATGTTTGGAGGTAACAGACATTCCGTCGATGCTTGAGTGTGACGTCATAGGACTCTAATGCTTAAATTGATGAAATATAGCGAAAAAATTGGGTTTTTAAGCGTTTAAATAATGTTCAAGTGCTTCTATTGCTGTCATTCGATATCGTTAAAAGGTGTTTGTTACTTAAAGATGCATACCCACCGTTTTGCGTCTTAATTCTATGCCGGATTCGTTTCAAAGTACGTAAAAACGGAGAAAAGTAATAAAAATACGGATAGTTGATGACTAATATATAATTTACCCCCATATAAGCAGAATATACGTTTAATACTGATTGAAGCCGCTATAAGGCGCCACAAGCGCGATTTTGAGTTATATAGTTTCCTGAGAAGTGCATGCTTTCAGAATAAATACAGATTGCTCAGTCTTAGATAGGTATTCGGTAATTATCCTTCGAGTCGAGCAGATCAGCTTTCTTAGTGAAATTACCGTTCAATAGCTTTGACAAGTTATTAAGGCGAGTCAGTGGAAAGTGCTATAAGCATTTATTGACTTATATCATTTACAAGTGTTGCACTACATATTATAAAGATGTGGAATGGTGGAGTAATGGAATCGGTTCTGAATGCTATACCAGATTATAGATGCAGCAAATGTGAAAAGAGTTTTCTACGCGACTACCATAAGAAGAGGCATGAGCTGATATGTGGTGAGTTTTTCGAGTGTAAACATTGTGGTGATGTTTACGGTACTGAAAATCGAAGAGATGTACATGAAGGGCGCTGTGATAGGGCTATAGATGCTAAGAAAGTCAAATTGGAACCTACTAAGCATAAATTATTGTTAATGTCTCCTGATGAAGACGATGTTGTAGAATATGAAGCGGCGTTTCAGGATCGGCTGAAATCGTTTTTCATTCAATGCCCTGCAAGTCAGGATCTAAATTCATACCTGCAGCAGGCTAAGCAGCGCATAATAAATGCTGTTCAGAAGGAGCTGCGGGCTCATAAAAGTTTGAAAATTAACATTATGGCTGAATGTAAGTTTGTGAATGCTGTTGGGGACATCACTAACAAAGCCTTCAAAACGCGTAATAATGCCGTGTTTTTAGACAGTGACTTGGATGCCATCTTGGAAAAAAAATTCGAGAAACTTCGTGTTGAAATGGAGGAAAGTAAGTTGAAAGGCAGTAATTGGGCTCTTCTGAGTGTTGATGGCGTTCGACTACGTATTAACAAGTATAATCTTCTTCGAGGGAGCAGCTATATTCCTCTACCGTCATCTTTGGATGCGAAGAAAGCCTGTATAAACCCTCAGAACTACAACGATGAGAAATGCTTTATGTACGCTGTTCTGGCTAAGTTCATTCGAAATAAACCTCAGCGTGTTAGCAAGTATAAGGATCTCCAAGAAAAATACGATTTCTCGTGCGTCTCATTTCCTACGAGCTTGGGTGAGATCGCTAAATTTGAAAAACTCAATAATATATCCATAAATGTGTTTGGAGTGGATGATAAACATGAAGTGTTTCCAATAAAGGTGATTGATGAAGAATTAGATGATCATCGCGATCTCCTTCTGTTGAGTAATGCTACTGACAGATATCACTATGCTTATATAAAGGATTTTGAAAGACTTATTCGCCAGCAGAAAACCAAACATGATGGTCGAATTTATGTATGTAAAAGATGTTTCAGCCATTTTGATGACCGATACGGGCAAAGTGGAATGAAAAAATTAGAAGAGCACCGAGAAATATGTAGACAACATGGTATTGCTAGATGCGTTATGCCTACAAAGGATAACTCTATCGTTAAATTCAAGAATGTTGAGAGGATGTTGAAACTTCCTTATGTTATCTACGCCGATTTTGAATGCATTCTTACCCCTCTCCATACCTGCTCCTCTAACCCTGAAACCTCCTACACAACTCCCTATCAAAGTCATTCTCCCATGAGCTTTTGTGTTTATGTGAAGCCTTCGTCCAGTGTTGAACAACTAGAAACAACTCTTCCTACTGAACCATATGTTTACCGAGGGCCTGACGCTGCACAGAGGTTTATGGGATGCCTGATGGATCTGGCAAATAAAATAAGCGACTTATACAAATCTGCTAAACCTCTTAATCTTACAGCTGAAGAACAAGAATCATTCGATGCTTCTACAATATGCTACCTGTGTGAACATGAATTTACAGAAGATAATTGGAAGGTTCGCGATCACGATCATGTGTCCGGGGCGTACAGAGGATCTTTACACAATAAATGTAACCTGGCTTGTAAAACACCTAATTATATACCTGTCTTCATGCATAACCTTAGTGGGTATGACTCTCATTTCATTGTTAAGCAGCTAGGGTGTACTAGCGAAAGAATAGAGGTTATACCAAATTCAGAGGAAAGTTATATATCATTCTCCAAGTATGTTGGGGATATTAAACTCAGATTTGTCGATACTTTCCGCTTTCTCAGTACGAGCTTGGAGAAGCTTGCAAAGAACCTTGAAACGTATCCTGAAACAGCAAAGTACTTCGGAGCAGAGAATATTGGTTTGATGACACGTAAGGGGGTATTTCCCTATGATTACGTAACATCGTGGGATGCCCTGAACGATACATGTTTGCCTCCTAGGGACTCCTTCTACAACAGATTAAACAGCGAAGTAATCAGCAGTGAGGACTATGATCACGCTCTAAACGTGTGGAAGCACTTTAAGGTCCTAAACCTTGGCGAGTACAGTGATCTGTACTTAGTTTCAGATGTTCTTCTCTTAGCAGATGTCTTCGAGAAATTTAGAGACCAAACCCTGAAAAGTCATAAAGTGGATCCTGCACATTATTTTACCTCTCCGGGACTTACATGGGATGCTATGCTGCTGTATACTGGAATCGAGTTGGAATTGCTTCTTGATTACGATCAGCTACTCATGGTTGAATCTGGTATAAGAGGAGGGTTATGCCAGGTTTCTCACCGGTATGCGGAGGCTAACAACATCTATATGGAGCAGTATGATCCTCGTAAACCCTCTCATTTTATTACGTACGAAGACGCCAATAACCAGTACGGTTGGGCTATGTGTCACGCCCTTCCTTATGGTGGATTTACGTGGGTTTCTCCTGAGGATATACATCTCGGTTCGTTGAATGGGGATGATTCCTTTGGATATATCTTGGAGGTTGACGTGGAATATCCTGCAGAGCTGCATGAACTTCATAATGATTTACCCTTTCTGCCTGAGAGTATGAAACCGGGGGAATCCTCTTCAAAGAAACTAATTGCCCATCTTGGATCTCGAAAGAAGTATGTGGTACATTACATGGCCTTGAAACAGGCTCTTAGTCATGGTCTACGACTGTCAAAGATTCATCGAGCACTAAAATTCCGTCAATCTTGTTGGTTAAAGCCTTACGTCGAATTTAATAATCGCCTACGACAGCAAGCAAGAAACGATTTCGAGAAGGATTTGTACAAACTTTTCAATAATGCGATGTTTGGAAAAACAATGGAAAATATTCGTAATCGTATGGATATACGTCTTGTGTCAAACTGCAAAACATTAGAAAAACTAATAGCCAAGCCTACATTTATCGATCGAACCATATACGCTCCTAATCTTGCAGCTGTTCATATGACTTCTCGTAAAATAGTGTTCAACAAGCCTATATACATTGGAATGAGTGTACTAGACATTTCCAAGACACTAATGTATTCGTATCAATACGATGTGTTACTTCCATATTATGGAGCTGAGAATCTTAAACTGTTGTATACGGATACAGATTCCTTCATCCATCGAGTGACTACAGCTGATATATACCAGGATAAATTACACATGCTTGAACATCTGGATACAGCGGATTACCCTGCTAACCATATATGCTATTCTACACAAAACAAGAAAGTGTTGGGAAAGTTTAAAGATGAAGCATGTGGTAAAATCATTCGCCGTTTCGTTGGTCTCAGACCTAAAATGTATGCTCTCGATATTGATGGCTCTGTGATAAAAAAGATCAAAGGCATAAAACATAGCGCCATTAAGCAATACATCAGCTTCGATAGTTACATGGAGTGCCTTAAAACCTTGAAAATCGTAAGAACCCCTATGAACTTAATCCTATCCCAACATCATAATGTTTCTACAGTTGAATCTAATAAAATAGCTCTGTCGCCTCATGATGACAAGAGAGTAATTGCAGAGGATGGAATATCAACGTATGCGTACGGGCATTACAGCGTCGCAACCCATGCGTAAGAGAATGCAACTTAGATCTCAAGATAATTATTTTCTCCGTTACGTCTCCTGTAGAAAATGAAAATTTTATCAACTGACTCCTCCACGCCTCCAATGATGTCTGACGAAGAAGGAAGAAAAAATAAAAAAAAATCCTCACGTGGCTTCTCCGTGCTTCCCATGATGCTTGTCGAAGAATGAAGAATAAAAATAGAAATCATAAAAGGGGGCGTTAACTCTGCCACTAGACTTTAACTCTAGTGCTGGTCTCCAGCCCAGATAAAAGAGGAGAGGCGTATACCCTACTACCTTAAAGTAAGTATACCCTCATTAACTTTATATGAACAGAAGATTGTGTTAAAGTACTATCAAAGGTGTTGCTGAATCTCTTAAAAATATTGAGCTATAAGTACCTCAACATCTGCGGATAGATTATCTTTTAGTGATAAGTTTAAAAATCTATAAAGGGTTAGGAAAACAAAGTTGAATAAAGCTGCAAAGAACACTTAATAAGCAGGTTAGATCATAATAGGTGGGGTTACACTTAGAAAACTGCATGTAGTGTTCGAGATGTTACCGCCAGAACATACAGAACCAAGCAAAAGAGTCATACAGTTGTATACAATTCTGTGACCGAGGACAAAGGTAGCTGTAACAAGAACTTCAACATCAAATGTTAGGAGATCTAGTGGAAGTTTAAAAGCCCTATAAAGGAGGGAGAAATCAAAGCAGACTAAAGCTGTAAATAATACTCCAAAAGAACGTGGGACTACCTCGGGTTAGATATGGAGAAAATGTCAAACATACTATATACAATAGCTGCAGAATATGACGGTGGTGTAGGATATGGTTACGCTGGTGATGATGATGATGATGATGATGATTATGATGATGATGTAGGTTATTGTGGCGCTGGTGATGGTGGAGGTGTTGGTGCTGGAGATGTTTGTGGTCTTGCAAGTTATAGCGCCGCTGGTGATGATGGTTTTTTTTGTTGGGTTAGGTTAGGGTGGTGGTGGTGGTGGTGGTGGTGGTGGTGGTGGTGGTGGTGGTGGTGGTGGTGGTGGTGGTGGTGGTGGTGGGATAGGTTAGGTTAGGATAGTCTTAGAAGGAATGTGTGCAACGTTTGACGTGTTACCATTAGAACCTACAGAATTATGCAAGAGAATCGTTAAATGAAGTTTGCATGTATAGCATACTGGAACAGTGTACAAAGACGGATACAATAGCTATTTGAATAACAAGGTTACAACGTCTTCTAATGTTAGTTTACGAAAAGAGCCGGAGGGAGGAGAAAAAGAAGCCTGTATAATGTTAAATAACGTTGAAGAGATGTCTGCAAAGAGGTTTGTGGTTAAGTTAGGTTAGTCTTAGAAAGACTGTAAGCAATTCT
>JAUKNM010000127.1:0-137500 GCA_030765045.1 Tenodera sinensis
GTCATGTGAGTGCAAGATATCAGTTCTGATTTTTTTTGTCTTTTTCATGGTCCATATTCTCTCAGGATGAATCCGCCTGCGGTGCCGTAGTAGCAAAAGCGGGCGTTAAACACTACAAACACACACTCAAGATGAATGTTGGAACTCTCGTTAAATATTAGAAATAAATACTATTTACTGTTGTCTGCTTTCGCACTCTATAAATTCTGCAAAATGGTGTATAAGTCAATTGCCTGCAAGCAGCGGCAGTATCTGACGTTAATTCATAGCAGAATTGGACTTTGAAATTCTGCTGCGCCGAAAGCTGCGATTTAATGAGAAAGAAATATGGACTAGAGTGATGTAGTTTTTTGTCACTGGCGTGAGCAGGAAGAAGGCCCGGCATTGAAACACTCGTCGTTCACTTTACTATCTTGTTAGCGCTTAGGCATTGCACAACAAATTAAGAGGAACCAGTTTAGTCAGCGAGAGCAACACATGTCTGTATAATGAGTTAGCACAGAACGTGCTAGAAACATCAGCAAGAGAAATGTTATGAAGCAGGTAAAATATGTGGACATCAGGATCAGAACAGAACTGCATCTTTATAAGACGTCATAATACGAACAAAGCTCCATCGTTTTTCATTGTCTAACACAACTAGAATATAGGATGAAACTAACTGGACTCTCGAATGTGTCTCTTAGTATGCCTTATTTTTCATTTTTTTTGTTCTCGTTTATCTTATGTTCTCATTTTAGTTCTTTATAAACATGTTGCAAGATAAAGGTTTGTGTTGGTGCCAAGAACGTTGACCTACACGACTCTCTTCAACAAAGAGAAATCCAGAACACCGTTCATGATAAACGCCCACTATTTTTCCTAGAAGAATTAAAAGTCAATAGTCCTTATGTCTTCAAAAAGACACAGTTAAACGAAAGGTTAGGCCATAAAGGTATGTTTCTTTTTAATTCACGAATTGACCCAATGACTTAAAGACAACTTGCAGAGGGGACTTAGCACCTCGATCCCTCGGGAGGATGTATGAGGCGAATGGACCCGAAGGACGGACGGAACGTTGTCACGACAAAGAAGAGGGCAGGATCCTGCATTTTTCAGTTAGAAGCACGCCAGCCAAGGCTGGCTCAGCTCGGAAGAGATTTCCAGAGCGCATTTGTTCCCCCTGGCGTGCTACTGCCACGACGCTGGCCGACGCTTCGAACCCTGAAAGGAACCTAACGGGATGAAGGGTGAAAGAAAATGATATGACGAAATGTAGGGACAGGAAATTCGGAGGACATGAAAATCCTTCCCAGCATTCTCCTGGCGATTCAGGGAAACCCCCGAAAAAACCGATGGGCCATGAAGGTTGCCCACGGGGATCGAACCCTCGACACCCGAATGCGGGCCACAGACATTACCGCCTGAACCATCCCGCTCGGTAATTGACTAGTTTACTTTACTTTTTTTTCAATATTACTAGATTTTGCAATGAGAAATGCTAAAGCTACTCAAAACATTATATTAAAAATATGACACAAATTTTGCTGTTTTTCCCAAACTTGAGTATAAGAAGCTAATCACTGAAGCAATACTGTAAATATAATATAGAGTAATAATGTTCTTCTGTCCTGAAAATATCTTTAATCTCTTAGTTATTTTTAGAACTAATTACATTTCAGACAGCGTATTTATGATTAGCAGCGAAATAATAACAAATAATCAGGCAAAACGTTTGCACGTCTATTTATGTATTTAAAGTTGGTTTATAAGTAGAGCGGATTAACTCTAGGAAGAATGTTTGACACTTGTTACTAATAAGTCCGTTCTTTTCTAATAATAATAATTAATAATAATTATAATAGTAATAACAATAATAATAATAATAATAATAATAATAATAATAATAGTAACAATAACAACGACAATAATAATAATAAAAAATAAATAATAATAGTAACAATAACAACAACAATAATAATAGTAATAGTAATAATAATAATATTAATAATAATAGTAATAATAATAACAACAATAACAATAACAATAACAATAACAACGATAACGACAACGATAACGATAACTAACAATAACGATAACGATAATGATAATGATAATGATAATGATAATGACAATGACAATGACAATGACAATGATAATAATAATAATAATGATAATGATGATGGTGATGATGGTGATGATGATAATAATAATAGTAACAATAACAATAATAATAATGATAATGATAGTGATGATAATGATGATAATTATGATAATGATGATGATAATAATAATAATAATAATAATAATAATAATAATAATAATAATAATAATAATAATACTAATAATAATAATGATAATGATAGTGATGATAATGATGATAATTATGATAATGATGATGATGATAATAATAATAATAATAATAATAATAATAATAATACTAATAATAATAATAATAATAATAATAATAATAATAATAATAATAATAATAATAATAATAATAATAATAATAATAATAATAATAATAATAATAATAATGATGATGATGATGATGATGATGATGATGATGATGATAATGATAATGATGATGATGATGATGATCATAATAATAATAATAACAGCAACAACAACAACATGGCACAATAACATTTAAAAGAAACGAAGAAATGCGAATGAAACATTACGTGCCCTCATGCTTTCACTTTACAATCTGCAATTCAAATGTTAGACAATAGCACCGTATACAGGAGTGAGTTTATTCCCTGGAAAATGAAGATCCTGTAAGTAAAGTGAGACGTTTTTGGTTGTTCGTACTGTTATTCTGTGTATTACTACAGGCTATCCAACTGCCTCTCGCTGGCCGCGTCGTAGCCGAGTGGTCAGACCATTCGCTCATCACCAAAGTGGCCCTGGTTCGATCCCAGGCGCCACATGTGGGATTTGTGGTGGACGAAGCGGCTCTGGGGCGGGTTTCCTCCGGGTTCTGCGGTTTCCTCTGTCATCTCATTCCACCGGTGCTCCATCTTCATTCCATGTATCATCAGTGTCACCGCCTGCGGTGCCGTATGTAGTAAAAGCGGGCGTTAAGCACTACAAGAACAACTGCCTTTCGCTGCACGTCTGCTGAAAGGCAGAAACGCCACTACCGTGGAGTTCGGCAACTTGTTTAACGCACGAAGGGTGATCTACTTTCGTCGGGGCCGGCTCTGGTGGGCCAGCTGGTATAGTCAGTGTGAGCGAAATTGTACTTCTGTGGCTCACTTTGCACAACTAGCCATCGCGACAAAAAATCAATTTTACTTCTAGTTAAAATTTAAAGAGCTGATGTGTTGCACTCGCATGACTTTCTCTCTTCACTATTTTTATAAACTCTTATTCCTCTATATTCTACATTTGCAAAAATCATCTTATTGCTAATTTCGTTTTAGGTACAAGTGGAATATGAGAGTACCGTAGACTATGAGGATAGTGAAATCTTTTAAAGGCGATCACTCAATGAAGGCTTCGAAATTACGTTCTCTTTGCACATACAAGAGATATAAAAGTGAATAATGACCTTTCATTTGAGGAAAGTATGAGTATTACAAAACTCACACAAACAACAGCGAATATCTCTGAAATGGTTGATTCCACAAAAGAAAAAATGCATTTGTGCATAACGTGTGTTTTAACAAAATCTACATCTTTTGTGGAGATAGATTTGGTCTATCTCTTACGGTTTACCAGCTATGCAAAACTCATCAAGGGTAAACAGGACTACTTGGGCTATAGCCAGAAAATTCAAAATATGCATTTAACTCGCCATAAAAATGTCTTGAACATGTATTGTAATCAAAATCGTTGGAGCCATTTTTGAGTAAGTCAAAATTTTCGAAAACATTTCCGTGTAAAGACAGGCTCACACTTGGACGCGCAGAAGCGAAGCGCGGTGCGCCGAACAGAACCAGCTCGCTCACACCTATCGGAAGCAAGACGCGCCGAAGAGTTGATGTGCCAAGGTCAGTCATTGTCAATCAGCACAATGGATCGCTTGGCTGTACTAGCCCTAATTTGCGAACAAGCAGAAAAAGAGAAGCTTAGGCAAAACAGAAGATTCTTGGTGCATGACATAAAGTTATCCAGGAATATAAAGCATGACTTTTTTTACACTGTTTGATTGTCTGTTGCGTGAAGATAAGTTGAAAGGTCGCGGGTTCAAATCCGGCCCAGACCGATGTTTTTTAAGTATGCTTAAAAATGACAGCTCCATGTCAGTAGATTTACTGGCATGTAAAAGAACTCCTACGGGACAAAATTCCAGCACACCGGTGACGCTGATGTGATCCCGGCAATTGACAGCGCCGTTAAAAAAAAATAAAAAAAAATTGAAAGTGTACTTTAGAATGAGCGCAACGAAGTTTCAGCAGATATTTCATCTTACTACGAGTACATTACAATACAATACATTTCATGTTAAACTACTATTTTACATGACCATTTTCCAAATTCAAGTATGCGTGTATTATTCGTATTGTTAGAAAGGTTAACTATTGTTTCCCTCACAAGATATTTTGTACCACCCCCACTACAACCACCACTAATTATTGTTATTATTATTATTATTATTATTATTATTATTATTATTATTATTATTATTATTATTATTATTATTATTATTATTATTATTATTATTATTATTATTATTATTATTATTATTATTATTATTATTATTATTATTATTATTATTATTATGATGCTTATTTGGCATGTAATATATTGCGATGATTTGAAACAATAACGCTATTTTAAACCATAGTAGATAAATTAGCTATTCTTATTTTTTAACTGGATGCCCAATTAAATAAACATACTTAGATAATTATTTATGCCAACAAACTTACTGTTGGTGTTTTTAAACAATAGTAAGTCACCATTGGGGTAATTTGTCTCTGATGTGAGACTGCTCTTCCTTAAATTATAGCGTTTATATTAATTTTCTTAGAATATTTCCAATTTCCGCAGGTATTTGTTCCCAAGCTTATCCCAGGCATTGTTATTACTGTATAATTTGTGGCATTTATCGAACAAAAAGGTATATCTATTTTTGAACCAAAGTGATAAGTTTTCCTCATCTATTGCTGCAGATAAAGGTATATCAAGCGCAATGAATGATTTACTGCTACTGAATACAAATGTCACAGCATTAGAGATGACCTTGATCAGCACGAAGACTCCCGACAGAGACACGATTGATACCGATTGTGAAATCACACCCGCGGAACAAGAAGAGCGGAAGCCAGTGGAAGCCTGAAATTCTACGCGTCGCGCCGCGCTTAGGTGAGAGCCGTTCGATTTATTAACATGGAAAATATATTTTTCGGCGCGCCGTGCTTCTCCTCTGCGCGTCCAAGTGTGAGCTTGCCTTAAGTGATAGTTTAAGATGGAGCAATTTTCATCAAAATCTACGTGTTGCTTCGTTAAAAGATATTAAACTTAAATACCAACTTTGGTTTTTAACTGACTTTTGGTTTTTAAGTTATACTGTTCGCTGGCACAAACGGAACTTTTTCTAAAAGTGCTTTTTTGGATTCAGGGGGCCTCAAAACATACATTTCCGGTGAAATCTCGACATCGAAATTTTGGTTCGAATACAATACTTTCCCTACTTACTATACGTAGCCTCAAATGAAATAATTTTTTTACTCAAATAAAATTATTTTTACCATTATTTCTCTACCTCTAATTTTTTTTATTAATTTATTATATAAATATTAATTTCCCAAGAAATTTAGAGAAGGTAAAAATACCGGTCTAAATAGTGTAATTACTCTCTTATTGGATGGGATCATAATGTTTCTCCTATCAAGTGAAACGTTACAATATTGCTGAATTTTTAAGCTACTCTAAACTAGCTGCAGTGAAGTAATAAAAGAGTGAAGCAAGTTTTTGGCTTTTATTAAGTTATATTGGACAGAAATGAAACATGAAGTTTCTCATTATCTTCCATGACGAACGCTTAATTTGCCGTTTTGAACGTGCTTGAGATTTTGTACCAGGTAGCACAAAATCACCCGAAGTTGTACAAAGTCACATGCATTGCTAATTTGGTCGAGTGCTTTAGTTGTCTACTTTTTTCTCGGGTGTTTTGCGGTGCCGAAAATCTACAGGACACAGTATGATGCCAGAGCAAACAAACGTTATTCTAATGAGAAACCACAACAGCGTCTCAAAGACACTGCAATTGGCAAACTTTCGGAAAGAAATGCTTCTTCTCAGTATAGGTACATAATATTCGTAGACAATATACGGTACAACATTAAGAGCGCCCATTGTAGTACACCAGATGGCAAAAGTTTATACTGGTGTAGAGGAAAGAAACTTTTTGTAAACCACATTGCATATGTAGAGCACACGCCTGGTAAGCGGAGGGTCTGTGGCATTGGATTTTTCAATTCCAATTCTACCTCTCATACGTTGCATGTGTTACAAAGTCAAGATCCCCTATAACATAGCCAGATTTTTGGTTTATTGTTAAAATCCACTGAACAGAAAGGAAAACTTGTTTAATGTTTCAAGGATAACTGTCCGGGTTAATTATGGCTTAACTGACTCATGAAATACCACGATGAGGAGCTGGGCCAATGGTCTGCACATCATATAAAAAGAAATGTTATAGTGTAAGTAAAGATGTAATTAATGCTTTTTGACAATACTTATTTTAATAATGAGGGTTCCATATCTCCTGCAAACATCTTGAATGTTGATGAATGGGTTTTCTGTTGTCTTTGAAAGAAAGGAAGTGAAATTTGTAAGGAAAAGCAAGTATTCAGAGTTAGTTTGCAGTAGTAGCAAAGTTAATTATTACTGTCTTATGCATTTTGCTGCTGCAAATGAAGACTAGTTACTTCCTTATATGACATATATAAAGGTTCTCAACCTCTGATACAGTGGACTCAGAATGGGTGGCCTAGAGCAACATATGTAGCATCTAAGAGTGGTTGCTTCGATCAAATTTGTTAAGGCCGGTTTGAGAATGTACTTTATCTGGCATTGAAGAGACGCTCCGGAAATAAGTTTGTTTGTTAGTTTGGTTTTGCACACATATCTCTTGTGTCCCTTAAAGAAGCATTTGAGGTTTTGGCGGCATAGAGTGCAGAGAGGAATATACTTAAATACCACTGCCTGATAAGCCCAATTACTAACTTCTCTCTCACGTCATAGCCCAAGACCTCATCTAAGGTTTGAATTCAAACGAACCAAAAGGATGGTTCATTCATTGCATTGCGAATCCTAGTGATCAGATGACTAATGTTATTGATTCATTGGCACACGACGAGTACACAGATATTGTTCTGTTGTACAGAAGAGAGGACGACCACCAATAACTTGGAAGGATAATGGCACATTGAAGAGATTGAATTTGGAAGATGAGCACTGTATCAACAGAGAAGAATGGAAAAGGGCTATTGGAAGATAGATAATTAGTGCTGTCGTGATAATGCTCAAATATTTTTAAGTGTAAACTCAATATCCAATTTTATGCTTTGCAGGTGAAACAAGGGCATATTGTGATGTAAGAGTTTCAGGATTACCATTACAAAGAATTTGAAGGAAAGGACGTGAGTAGGTAGATTAGGACAGAGCTGGCGCACTTTTTTATGGGCAAGATGGCCGCCATGCGTAATCTAAGCATTACTAGGTAAAGTGGTAGGGGAAGCAGGACGTTGTAGGCGTTTGAGGCTGACTCTAGGGATAATGTTTAAGGCCTATAGCAGTGCATGTATGTTTATGAGCGTCCATGGCAGTTGAGTATGTCGTTCACTGTATCGATGCAAACCTCCTAACGCAAGAGATTTCTATCTTGATTGAATATGTTACCCCAACATGACACCTCGCCCCCACATAGTGGCCCTAACCTAGCCTAAGCCCCATACTTCTACTCGTCTAACCTATCCTAACCTAACCTAGCTCCCACTCTTTTTTACTTTGAACTTTCATAATTTAACATAACCTAAGCCCCATACTTCTACTCGTCTCACCTAACCTATCCTAACCTAATCTAACCTAGCCTAAGCCCCATACTTCTACTCGTCTAACCTATCTTAACCTAACCTAATCTAACCTAGCCTAAGCCCCATACTTCTACTCGTCTAACCTAACCTAACACCTCATCTAATGATTTATTCTTCATCCCTTTTGCTCATCTAATCCCTACTCTTTTTACTATATGGTCTTTCATAATTTCACATAACCTAAGCATCACATTCTAACCTAACCTAACGTTACTTAACCTAAGGGAGCGCAAACCTTCCTATTTATTAACCTGACTTAACCTAGCCTATCTCATCCCATTTTACACGAGCATTATATTCTTCTATAACCTATTCTGACCTTTGCAACATGCCGTTTCAAGCTTAGATATTTCACTTTCTTTTGGAGACGTTCCTCCAACAACTTTAGCTACCTTGAAGGTATTACACCCCCCGACATGCGAACCCTAACGATTTCTTAACATTTCATGGTATGTTAGTGCTAGTTTAGGAGTTGGTAAGTATTTTAGCCATTTTTGCGGTATTCTAGAGATTTTCAGGAATTTTTTGCAGCTTCGTTGGTATTTTCTATGTTTTCACGTCGTTAGTATGGTTTAATGTTTTTAAGGAGTATATGGAGCCCTTTTTAGTGATTTGTTATGCTTTCATGACCAAATTCCATCCTTTTGTAAATGTATGATGTTCTCGTCTAGAGAATTGCTTACAGTCTTTCTAAGACTAACCCAACTTAACCACAAACCTCTTTGCAGACATTTCTTCAACGTTATTTAACATTATACAGGCTTCTTTTTCTCCTCCCTCCGGCTCTTTTCGTAAACTAACATTAGAAGACGTAGTAACCTTGTTATTCAAATAGCTATTATATCCGTCTTTGTACACTGTTCCAGTATGCTATACATGCCAACTTCATTTAACGATTCTCTTGCATAATTCTGTAGGTTCTAATGGTAACACGTCAAACGTTGCACACATTCCTTCTAAGACTATCCTAACCTAAGCTATCCCACCACTACCACCACCACCACCATCATCATCATGACCAGCGCCACCATAACGAGCACCACCACCACTACCACCGCAACCACCGCAACCACCACCACCACCACCACCCTAACCTAACCCAACAAAAAAACCCATCATCACCAGCGGCGCTATAACTTGCAAGACCACAAACATCTCCAGCACCAACACCTCCACCATCACCAGCGCCACAATAACCTACATCACCATCATCACCAGCGTAACCATATTCTGCACCACCGTCATATTCTGCACCTATTGTATATAGTATGTTTAACAGTTTCTCCATATCTAACCCGAGGTAGCCTACACTTCTTTTGGAGTATTATTTACAGCTTTAGTCTGCTTTGATTTCTCTCCCTCCTTTATAGGGCTTTTAAACTTCCACTAGATGTCCTAACCATTGATGTTGAAGTTCTTGTTACAGATACCTTTGCCCTCTGTCACAGAATTGTATACAACTGTATGACTCTTTTGCTTGGTTCTGTACGTTCTGGCGGTAACATCTCGAACACGACATGCAGTTTTCTAAGTCTAACCCTACCTATTATGATCTAACCTGCTTTTAAATGTTCTTTATAACTTTATTCAGCATTGTTTTTTTCTAACTCTTTATAGAGCTTTAAACTGTCACTAAAAGATGTTCTACCCGCTGATGTTGAAGTAGTTATAGCTGAGTATTTTTAAGAGATATTCAGCAATGTCTTTTATAGTGTTTTAACACAAACTCCGGGTTATATAAAATTAATCAGGGTATACTTACTTTAAGGTAGTAGGGTAGACGCCTCTCCTCTTTTATCTGGGCTGGAGACCAGCACTAGAGTTAAAGTCTAGTGGCAGAGTTAACGCCCCCTTTTATAATTTCTATTTTTATTCTTCATTCTTCGACAAGCATCATGGGAAGCACGGAGAAGCCAGGTGAGGATTTTTTATTTTTTTCTTCCTTCTTCGTCAGACATCATTGGAGGCGTGGAGGAGTCAGTTGATTAAATTTTCATTTTCTACAGGAGACGTAACGGAGAAAATAATTATCTTGAGATCTAAGTTGCATTCTCTTACGCATGGGTTGCGACGCTGTAATGCCCGTACGCATACGTTGATATTCCATCCTCTGCAATTACTCTCTTGTCATCATGAGGCGACAGAGCTATTTTATTAGATTCAACTGTAGAAACATTATGATGTTGGGATAGGATTAAGTTCATAGGAGTTCTTACGATTTTCAAGGTTTTAAGGCACTCCATGTAGCTATCGAAGCTGATGTATTGCTTAATGGCGCTATGTTTTATGCCTTTGATCTTTTTTATCACAGAGCCATCAATATCGAGAGCATACATTTTAGGTCTGAGACCAACGAAACGGCGAATGATTTTACCACTCGCTTCATCTTTAAACTTTCCCAACACTTTCTTGTTTTGTGTAGAATAGCATATATGGTTAGCAGGGTAGTCCGCTGTGTCTAGATGTTCAAGCATGTGTAATTTATCCTGGTATATATCAACTGTAGTCACTCGATGGATGAAGGAATCTGTATCCGTATACAACAGTTTAAGATTCCCAGCTCCATAATATGGAAGTAACACATCGTATTGATATGAATACATTAGTGTCTTGGAAATGTCTAGTACACTCATTCCAATGTATATAGGCTTGTTGAACACTATTTTACGAGAAGTCATATGAACAGCTGCAAGATTAGGACCGTATATGGTTCGATCGATAAATGTAGGCTTGGCTACCAGTTTTTCTAATGTTTTGCAGTTTGACACAAGGCGTATATCCATACGATTACGAATATTTTCCATAGTTTTTCCAAACATCGCATTATTGAAAAGTTTGTACAAATCCTTCTCGAAATCGTTTCTTGCTTGCTGTCGTAGGCGATTATTAAATTCGACGTAAGCCTTTAACCAACAAGATTGACGGAATTTTAGTGCTCGATGAATCTTTACTAGTCGTAGACCATGACTAAGAGCCTGTTTCAAGGCCATGTAATGTACCACATACTTCTTTCGGGATCCAAGATGGGCAATTAGTTTCTTTGAAGACGATTCCCCCGGTTTCATACTCTCAGGCAAAAAGGGTAAATCATTATGAAGTTCATGCAGCTCTGCAGGATATTCCATGTCAACCTCCAAGATATATCCAAAGGAATCATTCCCCTTCAACGAGCTGAGATGTATATCTTCAGGAGAAACCCACGTAAATCCACCATAAGGAAGGGCGTGACACATTGCCCAGCCGTATTGGTTATTAGCGTCTTCGTACGTAATAAAATGAGAGGGTTTACGAGGATCATACTGCTCCATATAGATGTTGTTAGCTTCCGCATACCGGTGAGAAACCTGGCATAACCCTCCTCTTATACCAGATTCAACCATGAGTAGCTGATCGTAATCAAGAAGCAATTCCAACTCGATTCCAGTATACAGCAGCATAGCATCCCATGTAAGCCCCGGAGAGGTAAAATAATGTGCAGGATCCACTTTATGACTTTTCAGGGTTTGGTCTCTAAATGTCTCGAAGACATCCGCTAGGAGAAGAACATCTGAAATTAAGTACAAGTCACTGTACTCACCAAGGTTTAGGACCTTAAAGTGCTTCCACACGTTCAGAGCATGATCATAGTCCTCACTGCTGATTTCTTCGCTGTTTAACCTGTTGTAGAAGGCATTCCTAGAAGGCAAACATGTATCGTTCAGGACATCCCACGATGTTACGTAATCATAGGGAAATACCCCCTTACAAGTCATCAAGCCAATATTCTCTACTCCAAAGTATTTCGCTGTTTCAGGATACGTTTCAAGGTTCTTTGCAAGCTTCTCCAAACTCGTACTGAGGAAGCGGAAAGTATCCACAAACCTGAGTTTAATATCCCCAACATACTTGGAGAATGATATATAAGTTTCCTCTGAATTTGGTATAACCTCTACTCTTTCGCTAGTACACCCCAGCTCCTTAACAATGAAATGAGAGTCATACCCACTCAGGTTATGCATGAAGACAGGTATATAATTAGGTGTTTTACAAGCCAGGTTACATTTATTGTGTAAAGATCCTCTGTACGCCCCGGACACATGATCGTGATCGCGAACCTTCCAATTATCTTCTGTAAATTCATGCCCACACAGGTAGCATATTGTAGAAGCATCGAATGATTCTTGTTCTTCAGCTGTAAGATTAAGAGGTTTAGCAGATCTGTATAAGTCGCTTATTTTATTTGCCAGATCCATCAGGCATCCCATAAACCTCTGTGCAGCGTCAGGCCCTCGGTAAACATATGGTTCAGTAGGAAGAGTTGTTTCTAGTTGTTCAACACTGGACGAAGGCTTCACATAAACACAAAAGCTCATGGGAGAATGACTTTGATAAGGAGTTGTGTAGGAGGTTTCAGGGTTAGAGGAGCAGGTATGGAGAGGGGTGAGAATGCATTCAAAATCGGCGTAGATAACATAAGGAAGTTTCAACATCCTCTCAACATTCTTGAATTTAACGATAGAGTTATCCTTTGTAGGCATAACGCATCTAGCAATGCCATGTTGTCTACATATTTCTTGGTGCTCTTCTAATTTTTTCATTCCACTTTGCCCGTACCGGTCATCAAAATGGCTGAAACATCTTTTACATACATAAATTCGACCATCATGTTTAGTTTTCTGCTGACGAATAAGTCTCTCAAAATCCTTTATATACACATAGTGATATCTGTCAGTAGCATTACTCAACAGAAGGAGATCGCGATGATCATCTAATTCTTCATCAATCACCTTTATTGGAAACACTTCATGTTTATCATCCACTCCAAACACATTTATGGATATATTATTGAGTTTTTCAAATTTAGCGATTTCACCCAAGCTCGTAGGAAATGAGACGCATGAGAAATCGTATTTTTCTTGGAGATCCTTGTACTTGCTAACACGCTGAGGATCCTTTTGAATGAACTTTGCTAGAATAGCGTACATAAAGCATTTCTCATCCTTGTAGTTCTGAGGGTTTATACAGGCTTTTCTTGCATCCAAAGGTGACGGTAGAGGAATATAACTGCTCCCTCGAAAAAGATTATACTTGTTAATACGTAGTCGAATGCCATCAACTGCCAGTAGAGCCCAATTACTACCTTTCAGCTTACTTTCCTCCATTTCAGCAAGAAGCTTCTCAAATTTTTTTTCCAAGATGGCATCCAAGTCACTATCTAAAAACACAGCTTGATTACGCGTTTTGAAGGCTTTGTTAGTGATATCCCCCACAGCATTCACAAACTTACATTCAGCCATAATGTTAACTTTCAAACTTTTATGAACCCGCAGTTCCTTCTGAACAGCATGAATTATGCGCTGCTTCACCTGCTGCAAGTATGAATTTAGATCCTGACTTGCTGGACATTGGATGAAATACGATTTCAGACGATCCTGAAAAGCCGTTTCATATTCTACAATATCATCTTCATCAGGAGACATTAACAATAATTTATGCTTAGTAGGTTCAAATTTGACTTTCTTAGCATCTAGAGCCCTATCACAGCGCCCTTCATGTACATCCCTTCGATTTTCAGTGCCGTAAACATCACCACAATGTCTACACTCGAAAAACTCGCCACATATCAGCTCATGCCTCTTCTTATGATAACCGCGTAGAAAACTCTTGTCACATTTGCTGCACCTATAATCCGGTATAGCATTCAGAACCGATTCCATTACTACACCATTCCACATCTTTATAATATGTAGTGCAACACTTGTAAATTATATAAATCAATAAATGCTTATAGCAGCTTCCACTGACTCGCCTTAATAACTTATCAAAGCTATTGAACAGTAATCTCGCTAAGAGAAGCTGATGTGCTCGACTCGAAGGATAATTACTGAATAACCATCTAAGCTCAAGCAAACCCTACTTATTCTGAAAGCACGGATCTCTCAGGGAACTACATAATTCAAGATCACGCTTGCAGCGCCTTACAGCGGCTTCAATCAGTACTAAAACGCACATTCTACAGATTTTATACTTTTATGATGGTAAATTATATATTAGTCATCAACTATCCGTATTTTTATTATTTTTTATCGTTTTTTACGTACTTTGAGACAAATCCAGTTTCGAATTAAGACGCGAAACGATAGCTACGTATCTTTAAATAACAAACACATTACTTTTAACGATATCGAATGACAGTGATAGAAGCACTTGAACATTATTTAAACGCTTAAAAAAAACATTTTTTTCGCTATATTTCATAAATTTCAGCATTAGAGTCCTATGACGTCACACTCAAGCATCGACGGAATGTCTGCTACCTCCAAACATGTTTCTACAAGTCTAATGACGTCACGCAAGCACCATACAGAAGGCATAATTCAACGACAAAGACATTAGTTTTAACTATACATTCCCACAAAAAATAAACCTATTTGAAAGCGTCTTAACACGCTAACTTCAATACATGTATATAAAACCTCTAATATGACAATAAAAAGAAAGGCAAAGAAATAAAGAAGAAATAAAATAAAGGGAAAAGAAATTATTAGCACAATACACCCTTAGATACGAGGTTATTCCATATCTTTCATCATTC
Organism: Tenodera sinensis; assembly: GCA_030765045.1. Taxonomy (NCBI): domain Eukaryota; kingdom Metazoa; phylum Arthropoda; class Insecta; order Mantodea; family Mantidae; genus Tenodera; species Tenodera sinensis. The sequence goes on from JAUKNM010000127.1 coordinate 14,605, forward strand.
AGTCAACTAACATAGCTAAATAACGTCACACAGTAGCGCCGACGTTCTGTCTACACTCCTTCAAAACAAGTTTAGACAGGAAAGTCTCCCCACCCTCGGATCCACGTAGCAGCATTATGAGAAGGCCAACAGTAACGTCCAAGCCATCAGAGCGAGTATATGGGGCGTGAACATCCGACAACGCTTTTCACCGTTTAAAGCTTATTTGCATCATTTCTTTCCAGGTACTCATCAATCATTGTACTACACACATCATTTAGATCACAATACTTAGCGTTGTATGCTATAATTTGTAATTTTCACGATTTTATACTCATTTAATGATTTAAATTCAACATTTCTAGCGTTCACCCTCTTCTTCTTCTTCTTTTTCTTCTTTTTCTTCGCCCATATTTTCACCTTAGTTCTTCTGTTCTCGTTCTCCCTCGTGATAGCAGAGAATATGTACGTAAATGATCGTTATTAGCTTAAATATTAGAGAAAATAACAACATTCTCCGTCAATTATATCTAAACAGCCTTTTCCGAGTTGTCCATGATTAAGGATTCTGGAATCAAGGTAGGCAATGTTTCTCTCAATAAGAGCATTCAGTAATTGATTTTGTAAATAATATCACTAATTTAAGCTTTATTTCGAGCCTCTAAGTCCGCTAGTTTGCAAGGTAATTAAATGGACCCTTAGAGATTCGAACTAGACCCGCAGTATAAAAATTACCAATTTATCCATAAATCAGGACTACAGTATTTAACTGAAGCGTTTAACTTTTTATTTCATAGCGCTATCTTTGTTTATTCACGAATAAATCGACTTTGAAGTAATTGCCCCCTCCCGGTAATCGAACTATGAGTCTTAGGGATAAAATTTTCTAATATATCACTTTATGCGTCAAGTTACCCTAATTTGTCTTTACATCACTATTCCAAGTGTAACAAATCGCGATATAGGTAAAAATTCAATAATTCTCCGCAAGGTAGGAATCGAACCCACGATACCTCAGCTCTAGCATGTTTGAAAATAATTGTCCTTAACGTGTATTACCATATAAAGTTTATTTCAGTCTTCTAGCTTAAGCGATTCTCGAGATAATTAAATTCATCAAATCAGGATTGGAACCCAAGACTCCAGGATCCCGAGCATACCACAGAGGAAAGTCCATAACAATACCAATTTAATAAAATTTATTCGAAGTTTTTATCACTAATAGTTTAGGAATTATCCCAATAACAAAAGTATCGATTGCCCGGGAATCGATCCCTAGACCCACGACGACCTTCAAAATCAGATCAAAAGATGCGCCATTTTAATAGAACATAATCACCGTTTACCGCATTTCGATATCACATTTAGTTTACGAGTAATCAGCGATCAAACGTAGTAGAGTACTTTAGCCGGCTTAACCCTTTGAGGTCAATGCCGCCCGATAATTGACCACATGTTAAACACATGTTAACATGGGCAATTAACCTGTCAACCCTTGTCAACCCTTGTCGATGGTAATCTGACATAAGGAGGGTTGCCCCTTTGTCGGCTTTTCACCGACAAAGGGAAGGGGGGTGTGAAAAACACGTGTTAAACACGTGTAATCAATTAGCGGCAACCCTTTGATATGCAAAGTGTGTTCAAACCGGCAAAAGTACCCTACTACGTTTGATCGCTGATTACTCGTAAACTAAATGTGATATCGAAATGCGGTAAACGGTGATTATGTTCTATTAAAATGGCGCATCTTTTGATCTGATTTTGAAGGTCGTCGTGGGTCTAGGGATCGATTCCCGGGCAATCGATACTTTTGTTATTGGGATAATTCCTAAACTATTAGTGATAAAAACTTCGAATAAATTTTATTAAATTGGTATTGTTATGGACTTTCCTCTGTGGTATGCTCGGGATCCTGGAGTCTTGGGTTCCAATCCTGATTTGATGAATTTAATTATCTCGAGAATCGCTTAAGCTAGAAGACTGAAATAAACTTTATATGGTAATACACGTTAAGGACAATTATTTTCAAACATGCTAGAGCTGAGGTATCGTGGGTTCGATTCCTACCTTGCGGAGAATTATTGAATTTTTACCTATATCGCGATTTGTTACACTTGGAATAGTGATGTAAAGACAAATTAGGGTAACTTGACGCATAAAGTGATATATTAGAAAATTTTATCCCTAAGACTCATAGTTCGATTACCGGGAGGGGGCAATTACTTCAAAGTCGATTTATTCGTGAATAAACAAAGATAGCGCTATGAAATAAAAAGTTAAACGCTTCAGTTAAATACTGTAGTCCTGATTTATGGATAAATTGGTAATTTTTATACTGCGGGTCTAGTTCGAATCTCTAAGGGTCCATTTAATTACCTTGCAAACTAGCGGACTTAGAGGCTCGAAATAAAGCTTAAATTAGTGATATTATTTACAAAATCAATTACTGAATGCTCTTATTGAGAGAAACATTGCCTACCTTGATTCCAGAATCCTTAATCATGGACAACTCGGAAAAGGCTGTTTAGATATAATTGACGGAGAATGTTGTTATTTTCTCTAATATTTAAGCTAATAACGATCATTTACGTACATATTCTCTGCTATCACGAGGGAGAACGAGAACAGAAGAACTAAGGTGAAAATATGGGCGAAGAAAAAGAAGAAAAAGAAGAAGAAGAAGAGGGTGAACGCTAGAAATGTTGAATTTAAATCATTAAATGAGTATAAAATCGTGAAAATTACAAATTATAGCATACAACGCTAAGTATTGTGATCTAAATGATGTGTGTAGTACAATGATTGATGAGTACCTGGAAAGAAATGATGCAAATAAGCTTTAAACGGTGAAAAGCGTTGTCGGATGTTCACGCCCCATATACTCGCTCTGATGGCTTGGACGTTACTGTTGGCCTTCTCATAATGCTGCTACGTGGATCCGAGGGTGGGGAGACTTTCCTGTCTAAACTTGTTTTGAAGGAGTGTAGACAGAACGTCGGCGCTACTGTGTGACGTTATTTAGCTATGTTAGTTGACTGAATGATGAAAGATATGGAATAACCTCGTATCTAAGGGTGTATTGTGCTAATAATTTCTTTTCCCTTTATTTTATTTCTTCTTTATTTCTTTGCCTTTCTTTTTATTGTCATATTAGAGGTTTTATATACATGTATTGAAGTTAGCGTGTTAAGACGCTTTCAAATAGGTTTATTTTTTGTGGGAATGTATAGTTAAAACTAATGTCTTTGTCGTTGAATTATGCCTTCTGTATGGTGCTTGCGTGACGTCATTAGACTTGTAGAAACATGTTTGGAGGTAGCAGACATTCCGTCGATGCTTGAGTGTGACGTCATAGGACTCTAATGCTGAAATTTATGAAATATAGCGAAAAAAATGTTTTTTTTAAGCGTTTAAATAATGTTCAAGTGCTTCTATCACTGTCATTCGATATCGTTAAAAGTAATGTGTTTGTTATTTAAAGATACGTAGCTATCGTTTCGCGTCTTAATTCGAAACTGGATTTGTCTCAAAGTACGTAAAAAACGATAAAAAATAATAAAAATACGGATAGTTGATGACTAATATATAATTTACCATCATAAAAGTATAAAATCTGTAGAATGTGCGTTTTAGTACTGATTGAAGCCGCTGTAAGGCGCTGCAAGCGTGATCTTGAATTATGTAGTTCCCTGAGAGATCCGTGCTTTCAGAATAAGTAGGGTTTGCTTGAGCTTAGATGGTTATTCAGTAATTATCCTTCGAGTCGAGCACATCAGCTTCTCTTAGCGAGATTACTGTTCAATAGCTTTGATAAGTTATTAAGGCGAGTCAGTGGAAGCTGCTATAAGCATTTATTGATTTATATAATTTACAAGTGTTGCACTACATATTATAAAGATGTGGAATGGTGTAGTAATGGAATCGGTTCTGAATGCTATACCGGATTATAGGTGCAGCAAATGTGACAAGAGTTTTCTACGCGGTTATCATAAGAAGAGGCATGAGCTGATATGTGGCGAGTTTTTCGAGTGTAGACATTGTGGTGATGTTTACGGCACTGAAAATCGAAGGGATGTACATGAAGGGCGCTGTGATAGGGCTCTAGATGCTAAGAAAGTCAAATTTGAACCTACTAAGCATAAATTATTGTTAATGTCTCCTGATGAAGATGATATTGTAGAATATGAAACGGCTTTTCAGGATCGTCTGAAATCGTATTTCATCCAATGTCCAGCAAGTCAGGATCTAAATTCATACTTGCAGCAGGTGAAGCAGCGCATAATTCATGCTGTTCAGAAGGAACTGCGGGTTCATAAAAGTTTGAAAGTTAACATTATGGCTGAATGTAAGTTTGTGAATGCTGTGGGGGATATCACTAACAAAGCCTTCAAAACGCGTAATCAAGCTGTGTTTTTAGATAGTGACTTGGATGCCATCTTGGAAAAAAAATTTGAGAAGCTTCTTGCTGAAATGGAGGAAAGTAAGCTGAAAGGTAGTAATTGGGCTCTACTGGCAGTTGATGGCATTCGACTACGTATTAACAAGTATAATCTTTTTCGAGGGAGCAGTTATATTCCTCTACCGTCACCTTTGGATGCAAGAAAAGCCTGTATAAACCCTCAGAACTACAAGGATGAGAAATGCTTTATGTACGCTATTCTAGCAAAGTTCATTCAAAAGGATCCTCAGCGTGTTAGCAAGTACAAGGATCTCCAAGAAAAATACGATTTCTCATGCGTCTCATTTCCTACGAGCTTGGGTGAAATCGCTAAATTTGAAAAACTCAATAATATATCCATAAATGTGTTTGGAGTGGATGATAAACATGAAGTGTTTCCAATAAAGGTGATTGATGAAGAATTAGATGATCATCGCGATCTCCTTCTGTTGAGTAATGCTACTGACAGATATCACTATGTGTATATAAAGGATTTTGAGAGACTTATTCGTCAGCAGAAAACTAAACATGATGGTCGAATTTATGTATGTAAAAGATGTTTCAGCCATTTTGATGACCGGTACGGGCAAAGTGGAATGAAAAAATTAGAAGAGCACCAAGAAATATGTAGACAACATGGCATTGCTAGATGCGTTATGCCTACAAAGGATAACTCTATCGTTAAATTCAAGAATGTTGAGAGGATGTTGAAACTTCCTTATGTTATCTACGCCGATTTTGAATGCATTCTCACCCCTCTCCATACCTGCTCCTCTAACCCTGAAACCTCCTACACAACTCCTTATCAAAGTCATTCTCCCATGAGCTTTTGTGTTTATGTGAAGCCTTCGTCCAGTGTTGAACAACTAGAAACAACTCTTCCTACTGAACCATATGTTTACCGAGGGCCTGACGCTGCACAGAGGTTTATGGGATGCCTGATGGATCTGGCAAATAAAATAAGCGACTTATACAGATCTGCTAAACCTCTTAATCTTACAGCTGAAGAACAAGAATCATTCGATGCTTCTACAATATGCTACCTGTGTGGGCATGAATTTACAGAAGATAATTGGAAGGTTCGCGATCACGATCATGTGTCCGGGGCGTACAGAGGATCTTTACACAATAAATGTAACCTGGCTTGTAAAACACCTAATTATATACCTGTCTTCATGCATAACCTGAGTGGGTATGACTCTCATTTCATTGTTAAGGAGCTGGGGTGTACTAGCGAAAGAGTAGAGGTTATACCAAATTCAGAGGAAACTTATATATCATTCTCCAAGTATGTTGGGGATATTAAACTCAGGTTTGTGGATACTTTCCGCTTCCTCAGTACGAGTTTGGAGAAGCTTGCAAAGAACCTTGAAACGTATCCTGAAACAGCGAAATACTTTGGAGTAGAGAATATTGGCTTGATGACTTGTAAGGGGGTATTTCCCTATGATTACGTAACATCGTGGGATGTCCTGAACGATACATGTTTGCCTTCTAGGAATGCCTTCTACAACAGGTTAAACAGCGAAGAAATCAGCAGTGAGGACTATGATCATGCTCTGAACGTGTGGAAGCACTTTAAGGTCCTAAACCTTGGTGAGTACAGTGACTTGTACTTAATTTCAGATGTTCTTCTCCTAGCGGATGTCTTCGAGACATTTAGAGACCAAACCCTGAAAAGTCATAAAGTGGATCCTGCACATTATTTTACCTCTCCGGGGCTTACATGGGATGCTATGCTGCTGTATACTGGAATCGAGTTGGAATTGCTTCTTGATTACGATCAGCTACTCATGGTTGAATCTGGTATAAGAGGAGGGTTATGCCAGGTTTCTCACCGGTATGCGGAAGCTAACAACATCTATATGGAGCAGTATGATCCTCGTAAACCCTCTCATTTTATTACGTACGAAGACGCTAATAACCAATACGGCTGGGCAATGTGTCACGCCCTTCCTTATGGTGGATTTACGTGGGTTTCTCCTGAAGATATACATCTCAGCTCGTTGAAGGGGAATGATTCCTTTGGATATATCTTGGAGGTTGACATGGAATATCCTGCAGAGCTGCATGAACTTCATAATGATTTACCCTTTTTGCCTGAGAGTATGAAACCGGGGGAATCGTCTTCAAAGAAACTAATTGCCCATCTTGGATCCCGAAAGAAGTATGTGGTACATTACATGGCCTTGAAACAGGCTCTTAGTCATGGTCTACGACTAGTAAAGATTCATCGAGCACTAAAATTCCGTCAATCTTGTTGGTTAAAGGCTTACGTCGAATTTAATAATCGCCTACGACAGCAAGCAAGAAACGATTTCGAGAAGGATTTGTACAAACTTTTCAATAATGCGATGTTTGGAAAAACTATGGAAAATATTCGTAATCGTATGGATATACGCCTTGTGTCAAACTGCAAAACATTAGAAAAACTGGTAGCCAAGCTTACATTTATCGATCGAACCATATACGGTCCTAATCTTGCAGCTGTTCATATGACTTCTCGTAAAATAGTGTTCAACAAGCCTATATACATTGGAATGAGTGTACTAGACATTTCCAAGACACTAATGTATTCATATCAATACGATGTGTTACTTCCATATTATGGAGCTGGGAATCTTAAACTGTTGTATACGGATACAGATTCCTTCATCCATCGAGTGACTACAGTTGATATATACCAGGATAAATTACACATGCTTGAACATCTAGACACAGCGGACTACCCTGCTAACCATATATGCTATTCTACACAAAACAAGAAAGTGTTGGGAAAGTTTAAAGATGAAGCGAGTGGTAAAATCATTCGCCGTTTCGTTGGTCTCAGACCTAAAATGTATGCTCTCGATATTGATGGCTCTGTGATAAAAAAGATCAAAGGCATAAAACATAGCGCCATTAAGCAATACATCAGCTTCGATAGCTACATGGAGTGCCTTAAAACCTTGAAAATCGTAAGAACTCCTATGAACTTAATCCTATCCCAACATCATAATGTTTCTACAGTTGAATCTAATAAAATAGCTCTGTCGCCTCATGATGACAAGAGAGTAATTGCAGAGGATGGAATATCAACGTATGCGTACGGGCATTACAGCGTCGCAACCCATGCGTAAGAGAATGCAACTTAGATCTCAAGATAATTATTTTCTCCGTTACGTCTCCTGTAGAAAATGAAAATTTAATCAACTGACTCCTCCACGCCTCCAATGATGTCTGACGAAGAAGGAAGAAAAAAATAAAAAATCCTCACCTGGCTTCTCCGTGCTTCCCATGATGCTTGTCGAAGAATGAAGAATAAAAATAGAAATTATAAAAGGGGGCGTTAACTCTGCCACTAGACTTTAACTCTAGTGCTGGTCTCCAGCCCAGATAAAAGAGGAGAGGCGTCTACCCTACTACCTTAAAGTAAGTATACCCTGATTAATTTTATATAACCCGGAGTTTGTGTTAAAACACTATAAAAGACATTGCTGAATATCTCTTAAAAATACTCAGCTATAACTACTTCAACATCAGCGGGTAGAACATCTTTTAGTGACAGTTTAAAGCTCTATAAAGAGTTAGAAAAAAACAATGCTGAATAAAGTTATAAAGAACATTTAAAAGCAGGTTAGATCATAATAGGTAGGGTTAGACTTAGAAAACTGCATGTCGTGTTCGAGATGTTACCGCCAGAACGTACAGAACCAAGCAAAAGAGTCATACAGTTGTATACAATTCTGTGACAGAGGGCAAAGGTATCTGTAACAAGAACTTCAACATCAATGGTTAGGACATCTAGTGGAAGTTTAAAAGCCCTATAAAGGAGGGAGAGAAATCAAAGCAGACTAAAGCTGTAAATAATACTCCAAAAGAAGTGTAGGCTACCTCGGGTTAGATATGGAGAAACTGTTAAACATACTATATACAATAGGTGCAGAATATGACGGTGGTGCAGAATATGGTTACGCTGGTGATGATGGTGATGTAGGTTATTGTGGCGCTGGTGATGGTGGAGGTGTTGGTGCTGGAGATGTTTGTGGTCTTGCAAGTTATAGCGCCGCTGGTGATGATGGGTTTTTTTGTTGGGTTAGGTTAGGGTGGTGGTGGTGGTGGTGGTTGCGGTGGTTGCGGTGGTAGTGGTGGTGGTGCTCGTTATGGTGGCGCTGGTCATGATGATGATGGTGGTGGTGGTGGTAGTGGTGGGATAGCTTAGGTTAGGATAGTCTTAGAAGGAATGTGTGCAACGTTTGACGTGTTACCATTAGAACCTACAGAATTATGCAAGAGAATCGTTAAATGAAGTTGGCATGTATAGCATACTGGAACAGTGTACAAAGACGGATATAATAGCTATTTGAATAACAAGGTTACTACGTCTTCTAATGTTAGTTTACGAAAAGAGCCGGAGGGAGGAGAAAAAGAAGCCTGTATAATGTTAAATAACGTTGAAGAAATGTCTGCAAAGAGGTTTGTGGTTAAGTTGGGTTAGTCTTAGAAAGACTGTAAGCAATTCTCTAGACGAGAACATCATACATTTACAAAAGGATGGAATTTGGTCATGAAAGCATAACAAATCACTAAAAAGGGCTCCATATACTCCTTAAAAACATTAAACCATACTAACGACGTGAAAACATAGAAAATACCAACGAAGCTGCAAAAAATTCCTGAAAATCTCTAGAATACCGCAAAAATGGCTAAAATACTTACCAACTCCTAAACTAGCACTAACATACCATGAAATGTTAAGAAATCGTTAGGGTTCGCATGTCGGGGGGTGTAATACCTTCAAGGTAGCTAAAGTTGTTGGAGGAACGTCTCCAAAAGAAAGTGAAATATCTAAGCTTGAAACGGCATGTTGCAAAGGTCAGAATAGGTTATAGAAGAATATAATGCTCGTGTAAAATGGGATGAGATAGGCTAGGTTAAGTCAGGTTAATAAATAGGAAGGTTTGCGCTCCCTTAGGTTAAGTAACGTTAGGTTAGGTTAGAATGTGATGCTTAGGTTATGTGAAATTATGAAAGACCATATAGTAAAAAGAGTAGGGATTAGATGAGCAAAAGGGATGAAGAATAAATCATTAGATGAGGTGTTAGGTTAGGTTAGACGAGTAGAAGTATGGGGCTTAGGCTAGGTTAGATTAGGTTAGGTTAAGATAGGTTAGACGAGTAGAAGTATGGGGCTTAGGCTAGGTTAGATTAGGTTAGGATAGGTTAGGTGAGACGAGTAGAAGTATGGGGCTTAGGTTATGTTAAATTATGAAAGTTCAAAGTAAAAAAGAGTGGGAGCTAGGTTAGGTTAGGATAGGTTAGACGAGTAGAAGTATGGGGCTTAGGCTAGGTTAGGGCCACTATGTGGGGGCGAGGTGTCATGTTGGGGTAACATATTCAATCAAGATAGAAATCTCTTGCGTTAGGAGGTTTGCATCGATACAGTGAACGACATACTCAACTGCCATGGACGCTCATAAACATACATGCACTGCTATAGGCCTTAAACATTATCCCTAGAGTCAGCCTCAAACGCCTACAACGTCCTGCTTCCCCTACCACTTTACCTAGTAATGCTTAGATTACGCATGGCGGCCATCTTGCCCATAAAAAAGTGCGCCAGCTCTGTCCTAATCTACCTACTGACGTGGTATTCATATAAAATTCACATCAACTACTTTATGGCAACGATTTTGCCCGTGCTAATATTTGTCGACCCCCCTTGGCTTTCCTGAAAATATTCTCTGGAGCGATGAATGCTATTTCAAGAACAATGCCACTGTAGACACAACGTGTACTCTTTGCCCCTCAAAATTCTTACTGGGTTCGAAATGCTCACTTACAAAACCACTGGGGCTTAAAGGTTTGATGTGGTGTTTTTGGACCTGTCTTTCTCTCAGCCAGACTTAGAGGACCACAGTATCTGGAATTTCTGAAAGTTGGCGGTACAACACCGGTTCCAATAAGATGGGGCACCACTTCACTATTGTGAACAGGTAAGAATCTGTTTAAATCACTTGCCTAGCCACCAAGTTCTCCTGAGCTAACGATCTATCTCGGAACAATTATTGCATCCAAGAAGCTATCATTTTATCCTTTGATTCAGAGTAGTTGGTAAGGGATGATCATTTCAGTAGGTGACTCAAATCTAAGCTTTCATTTAAGTATGTTAGTGTTCTAAGACGATTCCGTGAGCATACTCCTATCGCTAGTCCTCATAAACATTGTCATTTCAATCAGAGTAAACGGCTAGAGACTTCTACACCATCTGACATCAATTGCACGGAAGTCTACTGCGCATCTAGCTGGTGATACCTACCGTATTAGTCAACATACTGTGGTAGCTGCTACTCATATACCAGTACCGGGATGGGAAATCGCAACGCAGACCAGCAATATAAAGTACAAATGTTACAATAGCTCCCCCCTGAAGGAAGGGCATTCCTGCTCTAGGTCTGTAATCGTGTTTGAGTTGAAAGTATTGTTCCAGGAAAATGATGGGAGGCTACCTTCCTACCCAAGGACCGTCATCTCCCCTCCAGCTACTGTGTATTTACCTGCGTTTGCTAGTCACAACGAGCTGTGGAAGTTGAGCAGTATTTTGTGTCAAGGTTACGAATTAGAACCAAACAGTTGTGAGAAGCAAGGTCACGAGCTGTTAGTTGTGATTCAGTTTTAGAGGAAATAAAGTGACAAGAATCACTACACTTGTCAGTTGTCACGATATTTTCATCGGAAGTAGACGCGCTTCGCACTCGGTAGAGTATTCAAATATAGTTTTGCAACCTCGGTTTTTCTTTTTGCTTCAGGCACTTTTTTTTTACAAAAGAAATCGCCACCATTATGTACAATATTATTTTTAAAACTGCTGTTAGATGGTAACACATTAGAGGAATTGATTGGATCTTGTTTGCCAAACTACGAGTAGAATAGACTTGCCCGTAACCATGAAGTGTTAATCTCAGTATTTCCGTTTTGATGCTTGGTTCGCCGTTGCTAACCGCAGTCCAGACTGTTACTTCTCTAGGAGTTGGTCATGCAAAATTTCTGTACATTTTCTAGAGAGGAACATCCTACATCTGAACATTGTGTCATATATTTAAATGTCTTCTAACAATGAAACACATAATTATGGGTTGTACACAATATAATTAAGTTAGAAAGAAACATTACACACCAAAAAGTTATGCGATCTTAAATAAAGAAGAGAGGGAGAGAGAGAGAGAGAGAGAGAGAGAGAGAGAGAGAGAGAGAGAGAGAGAGAGAATTTCAAAGGCTATTGAAAAATTTAGAGAAATACATTTTATTGATCAGTGTAATGCTACAAACATAAAGAACATAAAAATGTTTCTTTCCAGTAAAGGGCTGCTTGAGGTAGAGAGTTTTATGAAAATAGTTTTCTCACACGACGGAGAGATGATGGATGATTGTGGTTCTCTCTCTCTTTCACACAGAGGCAGATGCAAAGTAATTGGAGTGGTATCGCGTTATTATAACCTTCTTGGACTGTTTTATGCTGTAGTGTTTTAAATAATTTACGTTTAGTTACTTCAACATTTGGTTATTGCTTGATTATTATTATTATTATTATTATTATTATTATTATTATTATTATTATTATTATTATTATTATTATTATTATTATTATTATTATTATTATTATTATTATTATTATTATTATTATTATTATTATTATTATTATTATTATTATTATTATTATTATTATTATTATTATTATTATTATTATTATTATTATTATTATTATTATTATTATTATTATTATTATTATTATTATTATTATTATCATTATCATCATCATCATCATCATCATCATCATCATCATCATCATCATCATCATCATCATCATCATTATCATTATTATCATTATTATCATTATTATCATTATTATCATTATTATTATTATTATTATTATTATTATTATTATTATTATTATTATTATTATTATTATTATTATTATCATTATTATCATTATTATCATTATTATCATTATTATCATTATTATCATTATTATCATTATTATTATTATTATCATTATTATTATCATTATTATTATTATTATTATTATTATTATTATTACTATGATTATTGTTGTACTAGATGATCCGGTGAACTTTGTATCACCTAAAATTGATTTTACTATAATTCTTCACATGGGCGTCGCGAAGGGGAGGGCAAGGGGTGGCCGCGGGTCCTCCCTGGAAGTTGGTCAACTTAATGTGCAATCAATTACTGACTATTAAACTACTATTTTAAAAGATCAATTTCTATTTAACACAAATTAACATGGTTATATGCAACGAATATTATAAATTTTGACAATAAATTAGTGAATTGATATTGATTATTTTCCCCCCAGGAAAAATGTCTGCCGACACTCATGATTCTTCATACGAGATTATGAATCCTGATCAATCTTCCAACTCCAAATCATTGGGTTCGATAATATTATACGTATCGTGTACTGTTTGAGTGTTGTTTGTTCACTAAATGAAACTCGTTTGTAATTAAAATGTATTTAATGTATTTCATTTGCATGAAAGATGCAAAGCTTTCTGGTAGACTACGTTTACTGTTTTCTTGTGCGTAAATAAACAAAGATACGCGACACAGTTGGTCCATGCGCGAAACACAGAAAATCCAAGTTAATCTATTCACTTGCCGTTCATTTTCTGTAGCCCGCTTCTGTAGAATGGCAGTAGCGTATCTACCTCACAACCAAGAGGTCGTGGCCTTGATCCCATTTGAGCATGATTTCACCCATTTCATTCATTCACCGTCCGGTATGACACTACATTGGAGGAAGTTATAAACATAGTCAGACATGCGACTATTTCCCTTATCTGCCGCTCGATCGTCCTCGGTGCGGTTTGCGCATTTGACTGAGTTCGATGGCTTATGTCAGCTCGTCCTCTCCTTGGCATTGTAATAAACACTGTAAAACGACACGGAATTGTTTTCACAGTCACTCAAATTTGTTGAACTTACCTCGAGAACTTTACAAAATTCAAATCCTCAAACTTGTTCCTCAAGTTTCGCTAAAACACATTATATGATTATATCTAAGCCTGCCCTAATTCTTCAAGACTCGCTAAAACAAAATTGAATAAACTTTTGTTCATTTCTGAGCTTGCAAAGCCAATTTTCCTTAGTAGAATGAGTGATCGAAATGAATGCTTACAAAATGTAATTAAATTCGATTTAAGCAAATGAATTATCAAAATTCACATTTTTACAGATTTTTTTTAACATAATAGATGCAGCTATCATACGATAGGTCCGCCACAAACTTCTCATATTGAAGGTAATCCGAAATGACAGTTTCCATACAAAATTACCAATTTCGATTTTTTCGATATTTTGGCTGTTCCTTTGGGTATTTCCGAATGCTCATTTTTTAAAACTGTCCCAATATTGAGGCCAAAAAAAAAAAAAGGAAATTATTCAAATAGGTCGAGCAATTTTTGAGTTTTTGCGAGACTAACGCACGGCAATTAGTACCTGGGCGACCGAGCTTCGCTCGAATTTTCTTTTCTTTTCCATTTTAAATCACATTTCTTTGAGAGAAGATATCTACTTATTTAGATAAACTTGAAAAGCAAAATGTTAACTCAATATACATTTTCATCCTAATTGTTGGAGCCGCTTCCGTGACGAGACCTTAATATCCTGGCGTGTTTGTTGGCCCATTAACAGAGAAATTATGGCCAACATGAGGTTTCGAATAACTGTGACTGTTTACACGTAGACTAAGATAGCTAAGTAAAATTTCTATAGGTTTTCTGAAAGCTCTTGGCAATACTTTTAATATCCTGGCTTGTTTGTTGAAATTGACCCATTAGCAGAGAAATTATTACCAAAATAAGGTTTCGACTAATTGTGACTGTTACGCCTTGACAAATATGGTCAACTTTCTGAAGATTTTCTGATAGCTCTTGACGTTACCTTTAATATTCTATCTTGTTTGTTTAAATTGGCCCATTAACAGAGAAATTATGTCCAAAATGAGATTTAGAGTAGTTGTGACTTACATGTAGACTAAGATAGCTAAGTCAACTTTATGTAAGTATTCTGAAAGCTCTTGAAGAGACCTTTAATATCCTGGCTTGTTTTTTGAAATTGGCCCATTAACAGAGAAATTAGGCTAAAATAAGGTTTAGAGTAATTGTGACTTACGCCTAAAATCGCGTTTTTTTCAGGAATTGCACCTATATAGATAAACGTAAAAAGCAAAATCCTGTCTGAATACAACATTTTATCGAAATCGTTAGAGCCGTTTCCAAGTTGCGCGTAATATATATACAAGAATTGCTCGTTTAAATATATAAGATTGTGTGTGTTCTTCCACACAATAGCCGTGGGTAAGACAGGATCGGAAAGAGTAGAGTGAGACTGAAAAATTCACTGCCATGACCGGGATTTGAACCACGGATCTACCGATTACCGTCCGGCTGCTCTAACCACTAAGCTATCATAGCCAACATGCCGACACCACACTAACTTCTCCAACTCACTCGCATTTTTCTCAGTAAGCCATACAAGGAGATCTCATTTTATACAACGTTTTCAGTCTCACTCTACCCTTTCCAATAATATTGTGTACTATACGATACTATATAGAATTAGGTGTTGAAAAGTTATCTGTCATTACGAGCCTAGTGCCTGCTACTGCAACAGGTAGTAGGCGCACTGCCCTCAGCTTGCTCCAAAATGAGGAAAGGACAGACATGTGGTTTGTATGTGGCGGCACTTTTTATGATCGCGGCTCCACCCACGCCTCACTCAATTCCGCATGTCAAGTGAGGCGTGGTCCCACTTGAGACAGTACTTAACTAATATGTTGCAGGATATGTGAACGGATCAGTAATTGTCTTAAAACAAGGTTATCTTGCAAACGGGCCCGCCAAAAGGAAATAAATTCCTCCCACCATTTTTGGAATAACCTACCAATTTGCAATCACTGTTCAGTATTCTGGGACAAACAGAGAATTCTCTTCGTGAATTCCTGACAAGAAATTGAAACTGAGGTTCATTTATGGACGCTCTGTAACTGCTGAGGTTGTGTCCCATTCTATAATGGGCTTGAAAATCGTCAGAGGCCTCTTTATCAGGCTTGATTTTCTTTTATGTGCCTCAAATATGTGATGCGAGCACCTGCTTTGCTCTCCTTCCGAAGGAAGCCATTCTAAGGATTTTAAAGCCGATAAAAATCCATCACCTTCCTCCGGGTTTGAACCCGCGCCATCGTGAACAAGAGGCTAGGATGTTACCTCTGGACCACGGAGGACAACTTCCGGACTAGAGCATTGTTGCTGAGCATTGACTCAATGACAACTTCCGTTGGAAAGCAACTCAACTGAAAGGTGATTTTTTGTGTCTATGCCCCTGACGGGGCACCCCCCGGGAGGATGGTTGAGACGAAAGTGTCCTAAGGGCGGCCGGAAATTTTCCCAGTTAGAAGCACCCCAGCGAAGGCTGGCTTAGCTCCCCTCCCCCTCAGGGTTGTACCATCCCATGCCCCTCGCCTTTCAATCTGGGGACGAGGTTTCACAGCACATATTCCCCCTGCAGTGCTGCAGCCGCAAGGCTCGTCGACATTTCCAACTCTGAACGAAACCTAACGGGATGAAGGGTGGAATCAAATAATCTATGTAACGAAATGCAGGGAAAGGAAATTCGGAGGATGTGGAAATCCTTTTCATCTGGAGACCGGGAGAAACCTCTGAAAGAGCCCACGGGCCAGGAAGGTCGGCCACAGGAATCGAACCCGCAACCTTCCACATGCGGACCACAGACGTTACCGCCAGAGCCCTCCCTCTCGACATGGTGTGCATTACTGCGAAACAATGCGCAAATTGCGACGCGCCATTCAGAACTAGGGCATGGGAAGCCTTAGTGCCCGTAGGTCACGAAGGACGACGTTCTGTCATCCCGTTCACAAACATGCACTGACCCAGAATTTGTACCCTGCGCTCATCTACGTATAGAGAGATAGAACATTTGACGATGGTATAATACTGTTTCTACAAATTTTAATATTTTTAATTGCCTAGGATCCCGTTGGGAAGCTAACACGTGACGCTACTATAAATTGGGTTACACAACTGTTGAATTAATTATAACGAAAATTGGGTTTTGCGTTTCTGAAAATGATGATTAGAAAAATAAGAAATTAACGCTTGCTTAAAGTTATGCAAAAGTGATACAAGTGACACTCTGCCTCATAACTCAAAATGTAACTCATAATTCACGTGCATTTTCCTTCTGTGGTCTTTGTAGTTGTTAACAGCGCGTTTGCGTAGCGTTTTCTCGATATTTTTATTTATTTTATTTGTTGCTCTTTGTGTATCTTAGTGGTTTTAAAGAATTCCTTGTTTCGGTTATTGCGACGTCGGGCGCGGCGGAAAACAAAGGACTGTCGGGGTTAAGCTGCTTAAAACCACATACCAGCCTGGTAAGCAAGCAAACAAAGGCACAAAGTCAAGCTCAAGTACACATATTCTACTCCTGATTAACCCATGATGTTTCTGAAGATACATTTTTGGTACGATTTACGTTTCAGAAGGTACTCAATATGTGGTGCAAAAGATGAAGTGTGCAGTCTCAAAAGATGAGCAAGGTGAAAACAGGAATACACTACTCCGTAGGAGTAGTAATGTCCCGGCAGACTAGAAAGACTGCAAGCGTAGCTGCAAAGGACATCTCGCCGAACAGATGTTGGATATGCCAAATCACATCCGCGACAACCTATTCTATTCTATTCCATTCGTACTGTATAACTACTCTCTGAAGATGACATGTTGAGTGAGAAACAAGAGATGAAGGGCTACTTAGAAATGATTTAGCAGGAAATAATAATTCTGGAAAGGAAACTCAAATGGTGCTAAATGCGCGAAGAAAGAGAAATGGAATGATGATTCTACTCGTAGTTCCACCCCCAAAATCGAAAATGATATGCGATTAGGATCAGTGCGATATTTGCTTTGGATTCAGTGCAGGTAGTGTTAAGGAAGATCACTATAAAATGTATTAAGTAAGCTGGAGCAGAAACATCAAATAGCAGGAAAAATAGCAAACTAGTATTCGCAATGGACTTGTAAGCAGTTTTGTTGAGCCCGCAGTTGAAAGCATCAGCACTATATCAAAGTCTAAAGTAGTGGTTCATAACATGGCGTTTTTCAACCTGAAGGACAAAAAAGGTTTTTGCTTCCTGTGAAACAAGATAGCAGCAGGATTATCAATTAAACGTATTTGCATCTGTCATCAGTCATTTAATAACTAATAAAGTTCCCTTCGCTTATAATTATTTAATTTATTTACACTGGGACGATTTTGTAGAAAGCTGTCAATATAAAGGGGAATATGAAAAACTTAGTAAGAGTAACTGAGTGAAAAGCACTAACTTTATAACAATTTGTGCTCAACGTCTCTTGTGGTGTTACGAGTCTAAGTGTATTAATGTATTGAATTTCTAGAAAATCTACGTTTCACAGTATATCAGCATTATATCTAATATACTAAATGTTCTAAGCATCATTATATTAAGGTGACAATTATAGGAGAAACTTATTCTGCAAATATGGATATCTGTGTTTTCTTTTGTATCTTTCAATTTTTCCTTAATGTGCTATTTCCTTCCTTCCCCCCACCCGACACCCACACACATACACACCCACAGACACACACAAACCACACATGAGTTAGGTAGCAGAGTGATTGCAAATAGTAGCAGTGTAACAAGCCACAAGTACAAGTAGTAGTACTAACTTAGAAAGTGCAGTACAGTTGGAAGTCACATTGTAAAGTAATAGTAAGGTGTATATGTATGGGGTGACAGATGACATCGCAAAGTGGTAACAGAGCACATAGAAGCTTAAGAAGTTACGTGTAAAATGGGATGGATTTAAAGTTTAGACTAATTGTGCAAAACGTCTATTCTAAATTAATCACCTATTTGTAAACACACCACAAGTTGCATTAGCTTAAAACAAAATTATTTTCACCATTGAGACAAAGCATGAAATCTTGTTTCTGAAAATGCCGTCACTTAAGGTGACGCAGAAAGAAATTCGTGAAGTCGTTTATAATCGAAGATGAAAAATGGTCATCAGTAGGTCGGTTGCAACCTAGCGGGATGGCTCAGGCGGAATGTGGTCTGCGGACGTGGGTTTGATTCCCGTGGCCGTCCTTCCTGACACCTGGGTTTTCACCGCAGAGGGGGGGAGGGGGTGTTACCCGGGTCGCTAGGCGAATGATGGGACGGATAATTATATTTCCCTAAGTTCCTATCACCCTATTTCACATCTAACATTTCCTATCACCTTTCATCCTAGTTGAGTATTTCAGGGTTCCAAATGTCGGAGAGAGTTTCGGTGTGTATGGCAGTTGGTCTCTGTAATTCCTCATTCTTCAGATCGGGGGAGGTCTCCGAATATGGTATTTTCAGTAACTCCTCTAAAATTGGTGATATTCTACATGTTTTGAAACGCGCTATCCTTCCCCTATGCACCCGCTCTCACGACGAGAAGCAAATATATGTACTGTTCGCCAACGAAAAGTTCCTGACAGCAATTTTCTGCCCTTATCTGTTTGGAAACAATGTGACAAGGACAGTGAGTTTGTGTGACAGAGAAAGTACACTAAACAAGCAGTAAAGCTATTAAAAACTGTCCTAGCGTCATAAACAAGGAGATTGAGGCAGGGTATCGGACCTGCGTCGAATCGGCTATTTCCTCTCGCACTTTATTCCCCGGGGATTTTCCTTGCTGGGCTAAACTGTGGCCCTTCCCTGTTAACCATGTTAACTTTGTTAACTTTGTAACAGAATTTAAGGTGGAGCATTTTCTACATAATGTAAATCCATATATCTAAGTATGTGCTTTGGATTATCTAGAGCATTAAAACGTTTATGTTAGGTTAAGTTTTTTAAATCGCACTATAAAGTTTCTTGTCAACAACATAATAGGAGTTTGGTAGTAATGTTACCGTCAGATCTATTTCACTCTGATGGTTTGCTTCTTGAAGCTACCTTGTATGGTGAATTTATTAGCATCACTGGAGCCTAATCAACTCACCATCTAGTCTTGGGAGCTGAAACATTATCTGTCACGACATGCAGGAAAGTAACCTCGTAATTGGAACGGAATAGTTTGATCTAGTCCTGGACGATGCTATTTATCACGATAAAGTCAAGCAGTTGGATGTATCAGAAGCAGTCTAGCGATTCTTAATTGGAATAGAATTTTTATTGTCCTAAATACAATGTGAATCAGCCAATAGAAAAATTCCTCATACTTGCGATACTACAAGGTGCAAACTTGTTTTACGTTATGTTCGAGCAGCTTAAAATTTGGTGTAGCATAATCTATAAACGGTCGTCTCATTAACGTGGTGGTAGCGCTGCTACTTACCAAGTGGGAGACCCGGGTTTGATTCCCGGTGTCGGCGTGAGGATTTTCTACCGTTGGAAGACCTGGTCCGGGTTGCACTCAGCCTCGTTAGGTCCCTGAGGTGTCAATTAAGGAGCTACTTTATTAAGAAGTAGCAGCTCTTGGTCGCGAAGATCGCATAACGGGCTGCGAGAGTCCTGGGAACTGATTACGTTCCACCTTCCGGTACTGCACCCCACTCATGATGCCTGTAGTGGGAAGAGGTGGGGGACACAGATGCTGGGAGGTAGTTCTTGGCCCGGTAAGGGGTGTTGCGTTGGGGTTTAGTTTAATTTAGTCAAATCTATAAACCTTTTTATGATTGCCAAATTGTATTTATTATAATTTTGTGGTACATAATTGTTTTAATGTCATTAAAATCAAGCTCTAGTAAATATTATGATTTGAATTCGCGCCACTCTGCAGCATTATGTTTGGAAACAAAGCTTGGGTCAACGGCATCTGTCGTCAGCTACATGAGACTGTTGTTCTGCGCCTAACGCAAGGCATGTGGCGAGCTGGCCATATAGGGAATAATTAACGATTTGTTTTGCTTTTTGTATGTGTGCTCTTCAACTGTGGACAATTGAACATTATTTGGACACTTGGTTACTTACTATTAAAGCAAAATATAGGTTAATTCGGGATGAAGGTCTACGGGTTGGGTTTAAGGGCCCGTCGACAACTAGGTCATTAGGTCACATCCTGAAGGTCGCAACATGAATCATGCCGGAGCAGTAAACAAAACTGCGTTTCCGCGCCGTTGTTGCAAGGAAAATCAAAATAAATTGTTATGCGGTCAACAAACTCAACGTAAGAAGGTTCCAAGCATTAACATTTCTCTGAAAAACAATATGTAATTAAAGCAGATCCTCCAAAGCCCGGACCCAGTATTACAACGAACATTAAAAAATGTATAAGGCATTTCAACATCATTGGTTATGAAAGTGAATCCTTGGCTGTGTCGTAATACTTTAAACAAATGTGGCCTGAAACCTTGGAAGCTGCACTGTAACCAGAAATATGTAACTGAAAGTTTAGCTTACCACGTATTTTTAGACATGACGAATGACCTTGCTAGGATCTACGTGAGTGACATCATGCACATTGATGATGGGGGTAACGTCTCTGCTCCCGTCCTTGAAATAAACAAGACACTGCTGATAATGCGAGATGGCACTGTACTTCATCCCGCACGGTCCGCAATGTTTACATATTACACGGAAGTCTGAAGGATAACCTGACACACCTATGATCTTTTTCTTTGTTTTTTTTTTAATTGATGATAAATTTATTGTACACTTAGTACTTTACAGTTATGCTCATAAACATGACAATAATATGACTTAAAACCATCCAAGGATAGGTATTATATAATTGTTACATTGTCAGGTATAAATAGTGCTTTCTTCTTAATCTGGCCTCTTCGAGCTGCTGGCAGATGTTGAGGAATCGTGTTGAGTGGTGGATTGGAGTGGTTGGTGAGCTTGCTGTAGAGCCTGGTATAACAGTCTTGAAGGGTCTAGGCACTAGTAGTATCTGAAGATCCTGTTGGATGGTTGTATTGCGGACGTACCACGATGCATTTGTTATGAGTAAGGAAACGGTTTTGAAGAATCTGTACCTTTTTATCTGTGAATCAGATGTAGAACCCCAAATGCCACATTCATATCTTCATATAGGTCGAACCAAGGAGAGGTATATCATTCTTCTGTACTGTAGTTTGAGAGGTGATTTTTCTTGCATTAAATGCTGCTACTAGCGAATTCGGTTTCTAATTCTACTTACATCAGTTATGTGTGGTTTCCATAGTAATCGCTGCCCTAACGTTAGCACAAACTATGTCAGTTTGTGGGATTTCCTCGTCACAGAGACTTATGGAATGGTTTGGCACACTGATTTTGTATGTAAATTTCACTGTTTATTTTTATTTATTTATTTATTTTTTTTTCATTCATTAGTATCCCCCTGTGGTCTTATAAATACAAAAGTGAATTCGATCATAAACCACTGTGGATTCGTCGCGTCCAAAAATATCTTTGCTCTGGGTAAAGCAATAAACCTTAAAAGATTGTAAATGAGTGTTTATATTATGTATACTTATTATTAGTAGCTAGTTTTTGATTTCATGATAGTGGTCTGCCGGCTGTTTATGTTCTGACTAGATACTGAAGGTCACCCCTTTTGTTATTGTGAGGGAGAATGAGGTAACTTGTATACGTAAACTAATTAAACTGTATCTATACTGTTCATATCACATAGTAGAGAATACAAATTATTACAGTCAAGTTTAACGACAAAAAATAAAAAATAAAATAAAAGAAATCATCGAGTTACACGGAATGTCGAGTTATCGGGATTCTAATGTACTATATGTAGACGACCTAATGAAAGGAACCTTTAGGGTTACGACGAGTAATCAACGAAATACAAAATTATTATGAAGAATAGGGAATGAAAGTAAACGCAAACAAGTAAAGCATATTGGTGTTCTTTAGAAAGCAAAGCTAAGAAAGGGTGAGGAATGGTATTTGGGAGAGAGAAAACTCGAGATGGCCAAGAAATTCGAATATCTGGGAGTAAGATTTGAAAAGCATTGAAAACACGTGGCGCATCGTAGGGAGACAGTAGTGAAAGGTTAGATAATCTTGACAGTATTAAAAAAGATACAATTTCAATTTTGAAATGTCAGCATAACAAATGGAATGAATGTATGGGGCTTTGGTAAAGTAAAAAAATTACACGTACCACAGAAATTTGGGGAGGTAGCCACAAGAAATAAGTAACAGGAGAGCACATTTATAAATTATATTGCAAAGACTCATTAGGAATATCGAGAGCAGCACCAGGGGAAGCAGCATTATTAGAACGTCATAATCTTGAAAAGAATCACAAAACTCTGGCACAGAGGTCTAGTAAAAGAGAGGGGCAACATTTTAACAATATCATTTTAATAGTATTAAAACAGCTGGAGAGAAGAAAGGGGAATGCTGGAAAATGTAGGAACGGAAAACGTGTTAAATTTTGGAGAAAGAAGGGACGAACGCTTTTAGAAATAGTAGGAGAAAGAAAGGAAAAGATAATGGCAAGTGTACAAAATAAAAAAAATATGTGTGCACCTACATGACTTTCTCTACTACTATTAAGCGTATTATTCTCAAAAACGCTTGTTCTACTATCTACTTTAAAGTGTAAATACTGGAAAATTTAAAGAAAAATTAAGGAATATATTGGAAATTGTGCACTCCACATAAATAGTGCACTTGACATAAATGGTGTGTTTTAACGAGATATAAATTTTTGTATAGTAAGATTTCGTCTATCTTTCCAGCTATGGAAAGTCCTCTTGGAGACGAAAAGTACTCTTCAAGAGGACTTCGGAGGATATTCCAAGAAAGTTTAAGATAAACATAATTTGTGATGAAAACACCTTAAGGATATCATATTTTAATGAAAAGATTTCATAGAAATAATTTTCCATAAAAGGGATAGTTTGGAGTGGGAGAATACTTTTGAAAATCTTCGTGTCGTATACTTGGAAGATGGAAAACTTAAATAGCCAGTTTGGTATTTAACCGACTTTTCAGTTTTGATTTATACGATTCACAGACAATCGCGCCACCGCCACCACCGCCGCCACCACCGCCACCACCACCCCCACCACCACCACCACCGCCATCACCACCCCCGCCGCCGCCACCGCCACCGCCACCGCCACCGCCACCGCCACCGCCACCACCACCGCCGCCACCACCAACACCACCAACACCACCACCACCAACAACAACAACAACACAGACCTTTTTCTTAAAAATGTTCTTTTTTATTCAGAGATATCAAAAGAAGTATTTCGAAGTATATCGAATTACTTCTAATGGAATGCAATACCTTCTCTATCTAGTGTGGAGGAAACTAATATCAAAGTACTAAAACATTCAAACCAATATTAACGGATATCTCATCCAGTGAGATGGCTAGGTGGTAATACGTGAAGCTCGTAGTCGGGAGGTGCCGGGTTCTATTCCTGGTGGCCGCCCCTCGGAGCATGGTGCTTTCCGTGGTTTTCCCTGGTTCGCAAGGTGAAGTGTCCTCTTTCACATTGCAAGTCCCCGGGGCTGTGAGTCGGTCCAGGGCGGATACATGGCACAAAGGTTTGCAAATTAGAACTACTTCTCGGCTCCGACAGATGGCGGCCGTTGGACCCTCCACTGCTGGGTAGAGCTTTCCCTGTTAAGAGGGAAGCCTGTGAGCCATCCTCCAGTGGCTTGGAAAGGTCGCACTGAGTACCCTCCGGCAGGATGGTCAAACCTTGTACATTTTTTGGAACTCTCCGCGTCTTGTCGTTTACGCCCGCCAATTCTATAGCCTATACGCCTCCTGCGGTTCCTTCATCTCATCTGTCCCTCCCAGGGTTGTATATACCAATGATGGAATAACATGCTTTCTTGAAGATCAAGGTATACATTTAAGGGCGTTCAAGTGCTTCGGTCCTCAGTGCCCTTATAAGACGAAACACAGCGAAAGCTAGAGAATAAACAGAAGTACAAAATAAGAATCCTACTAAAACTCAAAAATATAGATAATTATGCAGAAATAATAATGAAAATCACCAGAATAAAAAACAAATTAACTAAAAATCCCAAAAGGTATGAAAACTCTATAATACTAAATTCTTAGGAGGTTTCCCATTGAGTGAAATTTCAAAATCCTTTCGACCGCTTGGATATCGTTCGCTAGGACCTCTGCAAGACTGATCGGCAGTTGCAGAGCTGTACAACATGGTAGTTGTACAGCTCACGAAGTCTCTGAAGTGCACTAAGGGAATCACTCAAAATGACGCAGTTACCCAATTTCTGACGGCGCACATTATAAAATGGCTCGGTATATAGCATACAGCTCTGTAGTATAAATGGAAGTTTTACTATGAAAACCCAAAGTATGTGGCTCGGTTCCATAAACATAAACACATTCAACACTGTTAATGCTCTTGGATCCAACGTCGGAGCTCTTTCTATATCGCTCGTCTAGTACAGTATTGAAAAAGGAAACGAACGTTAGGTACGTAGACATACGTTTAACATCATAGCAGTGATTTCCTAATATATCTCACATGGATATATTAGGGTTTTCTGCCAATTTGGCGTAAAGGCTCACAACTGGGCTGGTTGAAAAGCTCCTTTTGCTATGTGAATGCCCCAGTAACGGAGTGTGAAGAATAGGTCAAGTCACGTGAATGTGCCAATCAGTACGTATGTTGTTCTTATAAGACGCTGTCACTATTTACTGGTTTCTCGCAATGCCGAAACGTACGTATAATGAGTGTTTCTACAAACGTAAGTGGATTGATCATCTGTTTCCATCACACCACGGTACAACAGACTGGAAATAACTTCAGTTATATTGACACCGGCCATGAAGGACTATGTTTTGTCTTAGAAAACTAAGCTTTCGTAAGAATGGTTTTGTAGAGGCTATATAAAAGTAAATGATGGTAGGCTGAGAAAGTCATTTGAATGTAACATTTAAGTTTTTGTGCATTATTAATGTATCTGTGCAATATCAAGTTTCTCAAAATGTATGCATGCTCTGTAAGTGCTAAAATCATTCACGAAGGAAAATAATCATACTCGAGGGAATTATGACACAGTTCATTAGCTCAAGCCTAGTTGAGCTTGACTTTTTGTCACATAAGTAATTATTGGTGAACAAGGGATGAAAATGAACGTTTAAAGATAGAAGCGATAAAGGGCAATTAGTATAATACCTAAATTATGCTGTGAAATAACGTAAAAAATAGCAAATGTTAAACAACAGTAGTTATCATCCGTGTAAGTGATTTGCTTAAATGAAGCAAGAAGGTAATATATGAACAAACTAAACCTTGAGTTAATTGATGTACATTTGAATTATATTGTGCTATATTTTGGAGTACAAGATTAAAATTTGATATCAGAAGAATATAATGACAAATGACGTGACAAATTCCACTCCTGACACCATTGTGACAAATAAGAAGGTCCAGTTACCTTTAGTTTAACATTTTATTCCTCTTCTAAGGCTGACTCACAGAAACATAGTTCCCTTTTATCGCTTTGAAGTTATGTTGGACACACATGGACACACTATGGTAGAACAAAATTTAATGGCGGCTGATAGCTGGCTATTATTATTCTCTTTTCTGTCTTGCAAAAAATGTTATGGGTGTAAATTGTATTTATATCACCGGCTTTACAGCGTTTATTTTTTGGCGTGTCTAACTATACAACACTGCAAGGCGTGGCAAGCCTACGACTGGATGTTGTATCGAGCACCTGGCATTCAATTTAGCGTCAGCCATAGTACTTATATTTACATTTGTCTAAAAATGCTTCTTTTTGAAGCATTACCTAGGGACCCCAAAACATGTATTTCTGGTGTAATCTCCATATTGAATGCAGTACATTCTCTACCTAGTACGTACATGGTAAAGTAAAAACATGACATAACTAGTTTCAAATGATAGATTAATAGATATATTATTTACTTTCTCTACTGCTAAGTAGGGGAAGTATTGTATTCCACCCAAAAATTCGATGTCGAGAATTCACCGCAAATATATGTTTTGAGTCCCTTTGAACCAAAAAAATTAAAATAAAAAGGTCCGTGTGTATGTCTGCCTGTGTATCTCAGTCTGTGTGTCTGTGGACAGCCTAACTCAAACACAAAACTCGGTTGAAAACCAAATTTGGTATTTAAGTTTAACGTCTTTTAAGGATGCGACACGAAGATTTTGAAGAAAATAGCCCCACACTGAACTACCCTTTTTGCATGGAAAAGTTTTCGCAAATTTTGATTTTCTTGAAAATGGCTCCAACAATTTTTATTAAAATGCCATATGTTTGAGATATTTTTATGACAAATGAAATGTATATCTTGAATTTTCTGCCTATAGCCCCTGTAGTTGTATTTACTCTGGACGACCTTTGCATAACTTGTAAACCGTTAGAGATAGACCAAATCATACTGTACAAAAGATGTAGATCTTACTATAATACACAATTTATGTCCCCATAAATTTTCTTGTAGGTTGAACCATTTCGGAGATATTCCTTGTTATGTGTGTGTTTCGGAAAACAAAACTTTAGCGAAATGCAACATCGTTGTTCATTTTTTTATATGTTAAGGGTGCAAAGAGAACGGAATCTCAAAGCTTAAAAAGATTTGACTATCGCACAAAGCCTACTGTATTCTAATATCCTCTTGCACGTACAAGGAAATAAGCAATGAGATAATTTGTGCGAATGTTAATCTTAACTAACACGAAGGAGATATAGGAATAAGAGTTTGTTAGAATGGTTAGTACAAGAGTAGAGAAAGTCATGTGAGTGCAACATATCATGTTTTTAAATTCAGTATCTTAAACAGGAACTTCCTCTTGAAGCTACTCTGTGTCCTATACAATTTTTATGCGCTGTATGGCCCTTAACTTAAATCTCAAAATATTTTTCAATTTTCATTTTGCGAAACTGTTTATTGTGAGCTTTTCTTATCGTTTCTAAATAAAATAGTGTACATAGCTATTGTTTCACAGCATTAAGTTACCTTATTAATTATGCAGTTAGATGAATTTATTAAACGACCATATAAAGAGTCGTTTTTGCTTTCCGGAAACTGGAAGTAAAAGACTTTGAGAACAGTTCAAATCTTCACCCTAAATTCCTTCTTTGCTGAGCATTTTAAGAACTTAATAGAATCAAGTGCAACGTAGTTAAAACAAATATTTATTTTGTAAATATATTAATGATCATTCTAGACTATTCCATTTCATAGTACAAAATATTCCAATGCTGAATATCTCCTGATAATTGTCGGCAAACAGTCTTCAAAATAGCTACTGAAACTTACTATTCATTTGACTCTTTATTTCATATGGAACAAGGTTATAAGAGTTTGACGTATTCACAAATTTAGATTGTATTAAATCAAAATTTTAAATAAAGAACGAGCAAATAAAATTATTGCAGTTGGAAGAAAGATTCTGACTGAGATTGCAGATATATCAAATAAACTACAATGTATAAATATAGCCTAAGTTATAATAAAGTTGGAAGGAACCATGGAAAATGTAGCCAGAGCAAAATCGAAAAAATCTTATGTGTTGCACTCACATAACTTCCCCTACTCTTGCACAAATTATTCTTACAAACACTTATTACCCTGTCTACTTCATATTAAATGAAATTTATAGAAATTATCTTACTTCTTAGTTTTCTTGTAGGTGTAACGGGAATACGGTAGGCTTTAACTGAATGTCAAATGTTTTAAGAGCGATTATTATAATATAATAACCTTGAAATTCCGTTCTCATTGACGGACCAAGAGATACAAATGAGTGACGACCTCCCGTTTGACAAAGGTGTATAAGTATTGCGAAATTCTAACAAGTAACAAGAAATATCTCCGAAATGGTTCACTTCACAAAAAAGACCATGCGACACAAATTGTGTTTTAACTAGATTTACATTCTTTGTATAGTATGATTTGGTCTATCTCTTACGGTTAATCAGTTATACAAAAGTCATCAAGAGTAAACAGGACTACATGGGCTACAGCCAGAAAATTTAAAATATACATGTCATTTTCCACAAAAATAATCAAAATCGTTCGAGCCATTTTTTAGAAAATAAAAAATTTCGAAAAATTTTTCGCGCTAAGAGTAGTTTTGGGGTGGAGGAATTTTCTTCAAAATCTTGGTATAGTTTAATATCTTTGAAAGATATTGAACTTCAATACCAAGTTTGGTTTTTAACCGATGTTTTGTTTTTTGAGTTAATGCTCTTCGCAGGCAAACACACACACACACACACACACACACACACACACACACACACACACACACACACACACACACACACACACACACACACAGACAACACACACGGATCTTTTTCTAAAAGAGTTATTTTTGGATTCAGGAGCTTCAAAACATACATTTCCGGTGAAATCTCTACATCGAATTGTTGGATCGAGTGAAATACTTCTACGTAGTAGAGAAAGTAAAAGTAAAGGCACAGGATGTCACTAATTATCAAGGAAAGGTTGGAATTCATTTAATTACATATTGTTACAGATTGTCAACTGAAGTTCAGACTTGTCACATTTGCATACTTTCCTGTAGGGTCTTAAGTAGACAAGGGCGGGTTAATGTGTTCTATGGGCACAAACATGACAACATGCTAATATCATTCCCGAGTGAGCGACTTCTATGCAGGGATCACAGATATTCAGGAACACATAAACAGGTGATTGTAACAATCACGCGACCTATTTGTATTACTTTTCATACTCATTCAACAGAATAGTTATAATAAAATTTATTTTCAATACAATTCAGTAAATATGTAGGTAGCCTCAAACATTGTTCACTGCCTTGTATCATGTCAAGTGCCTTACTTGTTCTCGTAACGCAACAACGTGTGCCTTCAGTGCTGACGATCCCAGGTTCCAATACTGCCACTTGAAGCTACATTTTATATTTCCGAAGTAAACCTAACGAGAACTGATAGTTGGCTTCAGCGATTCTTAGAAACGCATATTCCTCTATCTACTTAATGTTAACTGAGTTAAATATTTGCAGAAGATAACTATATTATTGGTTTTCTTGTAGGTGCAATGGGAATAGAGTGGCCGTTAAGCAATAGTCAAACTTTTAAAGAGCTGGTTGATTGTTTTAAAGAAAGAAAGAAACAAAGAGAGAGATAAAGAGAGAAAGAAAGAAAAAGAGAGAAAGCAAGAAAGAAAGAGAAAGAGACAGAAAGAGAGAAAGACAGAGACAAAGAGAGAAAGAGAGAAAGAGAGAAAGAAAGAAAGAAAGAAAGAAAGAAAGAAAGAAAGAAAGAGAGAAAGAGACAGAAAGAGAAAAAGAGAGAGAGAAAGAGAGAAAGAAAGAAAGAAAGAGAGAGAAAGAGAGAGAGAAAGAGGGAGAGAAAGAGAGAGAGAAAGAGAGAGAGAAAGAGAGAAAGAAAGAAAGAAAGAAAGAAAGAAAGAAAAAAAGAAAGAAGGAAAGAAAGAAAGAAAGAAAGAAAGAAAGAAAGAAAGAAAGAAAGAAAGAAAGAAAGAAAGAAAGAAAGAAAGAAAGAAAGAAAGAAAGAAAGAAAGAAAGAAAGAAAGAAAGAAAGAAAGAAAGAAAGAAAGAAAGTAGGAATCAAATAGTATATCCAAAGAGTGCACCTTTAGTATACTATTGGTATATAAATAATAATAATAATAATAATAATAATAATAATAATAATAATAATAATAATAATAATAATAATAATAATTAATAATAATAATACCTAATGATAATGATAGTGATAATGATAATGATGATGATGTTAATGATAATGATAATGATAATGATAATGATAATGATAATAATAATAATAATAATAATAATAATAATAATAATAATAATAATAATAATAATAATAATAATAATAATAATAATAATAATAATAATAATAATAATAATAATAATAATAATAATAATAATAATAATAATAAGAAGAAGAAGAAGAAGAAGAAGAAGAAGAAGAAGAAGAAGAAGAAGAAGAAGAAGAAGAAAAGAAGGACCATTTAATATTTTGTTACAAATGAGATAGGTGATGTTGGCACAAATATAATTCCTTCACTGATACCTGTCGCGTAGTGACTTTTGGACTACTGAAATCAACTAAGGAAGACGGTTTGCGCCGTTGTGTTGCATAATTACACGGTGAAGGGTTCATGAATCACAGGTGTTCACGAATCCACTTTTTCCCATCTTGCTCTAATAGCTTTATTACTACCTACTAATTCCATAAAGGTGTAACCAAACACATCCATGTTAAATACAAAACTTCAAAAAACTGTCCTTAACAAAAAAAGTGTTTAAAATAATGTTATCCACCAGCTCCCAAAGTTTTTTTTGGGGCAGCCTTTGGTGGTCGATATTGGTGTATATCATGCGCATTGCACAAAACTGGAAAATAGGGGATAGCTAACACACCTGCTATTAGTAATTATAGTTACGCTTATGAATGCCCATTCCATTACTTTAGTTTGTGGTAACTTTGCAAAAGAGAAGATGTAAATTTAAATTATTTCACGATTTAAAAGCTGGCGAGGGAAAGGAAATTGGTAAAATTAAAGGATGAAATTGCCAGGATAGTCATCTGGCATTGATCAAAATTAAAGCATCCAAGAAATGTAACAGAGAAACCACGTTAGATGGAATATGTAGGTCTATTTTGTATAGTGAATGTACAGAGCAGCATTTAGTAATCAATTAGCACTCATCCCTCCCCAATTTGTTTGTTGGATATGCCTTTTCTATATCTTACAAGTTCTAGTTTTGAATATTGACCGCGCAACAACTACCAGAGATTGAGTACTTTTAGATATGGAAATACAATTTTATTTGTGCAGTCGGATTTGTTAAACGCTTGCAAGATTGTTATGCACGATATACTTGAAATCGACGCTTAAGTTCTGTTCTATATTCATTTGAAAAACCAAAAGTCTTTGCTTTCGTCTCCAAAGAGCAGGAAGATTTTAGTATATTTTACTGTCGTAATAAAATAAACTGATGTGTTACATTCACTTGAGTTTCTCTACTCACTATCGTTTATTTTTATATCTCTCTGCAAGCCATCTACTTTGTGTTAATCAAAATTTCTAATTGATGGAAACGTTTCGTTGCAGGTTCAAGAAGGGTTCAAGAAACCGAAGCGATAGTCTTCAAACCGCGGATCGCTATTTGCTGGCATGTGAAGCATAAATATATCTGATGTGTTACACTCACATGACTTTCTCTACTCTTGTACTAACTATTCTTACGAACTCTTTTTCCTCGATCTTCATGTTTTAGAGATAAACATTTGCAGAAATTATCTTATTGCATATTTGCTTGTAGATGCAAGGAGAATATGGGATACAGTAGGTTTTGAGCAATAGTAAAATCTTTTGAAGCTGGTCGCTATATGAAGTCTTGAAATTCGGTTCTCTCTGCACGACCAAGAGATAAAAAGTGAATAACGACTTTCCATTTGAGAAAAGTTTAAATATTGTAAAACACAAATAACAAGGTATATCTCCGAAATGGTTAATTCCACAAAAAAATACATTCGGACATAAATTGTGTGTTTTAAGGAGATCTGCATTTTTTGTAGTAAGATTTGGTCTGTCTCTTACGGTTTACCAGTTGTGCAAAAGTTATCAAGAGTAAACATGATCACATAGGCTAGAGCCATAACATTCAAAATATATATTTCATTTTCCGTCAGAATGTCTTAAACGAATGCCATTTTAACCAAAATTGTTATAATCGTTTTAGAGAAAATCAAAATTAAAAAAAAGTCAATGTAAAGAGTAGTTAAAGGTGGAGGAATTTTCTTCAAAATCTTCGTGTCGCATCCTTGAAAGATTAAAGTTAGATGCCAACTTTGGTTTTTAACCGAGTTAACCATTTTGAGTTGTTCGCAAATACACACACACACACACACACACACACACACACACACACACACACACACACACACACACACACACACACACACATACACACACAAACACACACACTTTTTCTAAAAATGGTTTCCTTGGATTCAGGGGGCCACAAAACATATATTTGCGGTGAAATCTCGACATCGGAAGTATATAAAAGTGCAGATGTTAACTATTTCTTACCAGTTTGCACCATGTATGTGTTGACCTTTGCGCTAAAGGATGTATTTGATATATTTTTGAGAAGAAACTGCCTTATTAAGTAGCAACTATTCGTAACCTGTTGGTCAAAGTCCGTGATGAAGTGAGCATGTAATATTGCAGTTAAATGGTTGTGTTGGAGAGGTAGTAATCTTCCACGTGCAAGACGCGGAGCGGCACGCGTGGTCCAGATATCCTCCTCCCCCACCTTGTTGCAGACAATATCGTCATCGGCAGCCGGCTCCAAGCGGCTGAGCAGGTACTGACTGGACCTGGACCACGCCCCGGCAAGCACAAACATTACAAAACAAAGGCACTGCACGACGATACTAGCTCTGATAAAATTGTCAAGACATCGCAGCTCGGGAAATGTTAATTGTTTGACAAAAGCTGTTAGCTCTTGTCCTCTTTTCTGTTCCTTTTTTTGTTGTGCCACTTTCTCTCTGGTTCTCTATTGCGTATGTGCAATTATGTTATGCACAATGGTCCCGTCTTTTGCTTTGGTGATGCTCGCCTTTATTCGCCTTGCTTCCTATTGCAGATCATGTAGCTACTTTGTTGTGCTTTGTGAGCAAATAACGTACTTAATATGGAAGTGGTTCTTTTATCTAAAGCTTAACGAACAATAAGATACAGGTAGATACACGCGGAAAGCTCAATATTCGCTTTTAAGTCTTAAGTTTACCTTACACACCAGCTTAACTCTGACAGGTGTCTATTTTACCTACGTTAGATGTTACAGAAACCACTTCCTTTTTAAGTAGCTCATGTAGAGATATGGTCAAAATTATGCACATTAGCGGCAATCTTTAAGTTTACACCTTTTTTAAGAGGGTCAAAATACTTGCAACAAAATGCAACAACACAAAGCATATTGAAAGAACAACTCACTAAAAGCAGCATGCAACTTATGAATGTTCAGATTTGGTTGGACTGAAGCGAATTCTTTTGTTGTATCTGGCATCTCAATAAAAGCAGCATACAGCTAACAAACTACGACTTCTTGGATTTTATTTATCTCCTCTCAAAAGCCATCAGTAGTGCAGTTTATATTCCTGTACTGAGTTACGCGCAGCTACAACCAACTAGTTGCTCAGGTGAATTACTTCATAAAATCCTATAGTTCAGTGTCGGCAAGCTGAATGCTCCGTGGATCAGTCTCTCTTGCTCTTGACGATAGAGAGAGGTAGAAAGACAGACAGAGGCAGACAGGCAGACAGGCAGACAGACTGTTAGACAGATAGACTGACAAACAGAAACTTCCGAACTTAGTGAGCAGTGCCTGCCTAGGGGTTGGGGGGCAGGAGGTAATGGTATGGCAGGGGCTAGCAGAACGAAGAGGATATACCATGTTGAAGCCTGAACACTAGTAAGAGTAAAACATGACGCAGCCAATCTCCCTTTCCTTCCCATCCTTCTCCTCTCTTTCCTTCACTTGTCTTTTCATTCCTTCCCATAGCCCAATGACCCCGGTGTCGAGGGCCCTTAAACACTATTCACTCAAACACTCACTCACTCGCTCACTCACTCATTCGCTCACTCACTCGCTCACTCACTCACCCAACCACCCCATCACTTCTCTTCCCGTTTCTTCCTATCCTTTCCCACTATATCCAACATTAAGAAAGCTCTTTGCTGTGATGTTACGTGCGCAATTACTTCACTAAATTACTGTAATCCTATTGAAAGATATTGGATTCGGTGTTGCACATTGCGTTCCTTATATTGCCGGAGGAGGAAGAGATGTACGTTTAAGGACGCTCAACGGCTTGTTCATCAGCGCCCTTATGACAATTCATGACAAAAACCAGATATAAACTTCAATAAAAAGTAAAATTACTAGTAAAAAGGAAAATAAATATACAAAACAGAGCGGCAAAAGCCAGAATTAAAACAACTCATAAAGCTGTCAAAAGGTATAAAAGCTAGATACCTAAAGCTTCAAATTTTCAAACGCATCTTACTTATCCCATACAACCCAGGAAGGTACATGTCGGTCAAATGAAGCTACAAATTTGCGTTATGTCTTTTTGTTATCCTTAATAACTTGCCTGCACCTGACGCGAGTTTGTTTGTACTGGATTAGGTTAACCAATGTAGGGTGACGCTGAAAAGTCATAAGAGCACGCCTTCGAGCACGACATGCTTCCGTCCACCAGGGGACAGGAAATCGACAGGAGTCGGAAGTAGACCGCAGAATAGATTTCTCAGCAGCAGACAGAATCCTGTCGGTGAGATGGTGCTCCAAATCATTCACTGAGTCGTGCTCTTTTTAAGCAAACACGGCCAACTGGGTGTAAAGGTTGCATTAGACATGGTCCAAGCGCCATCTAGGCATACGTGTGGAACATGTATCTTGCGCTAAGGGACTAGTAAGACATGGCAAGTGGACACTAGAGTGTAAATCAGAGATGACATTCCATTGTAAGGAGATTGCCAACTGAGATGAACAAATTGGAAGATCAAGGTGGGAGAAACTATTGAAGGAGCCATAAAGAATGTAGGCTCTCCAGTTTTGAGGAGAGCTAGGTTTTAATTGTCCAAGAAATCAGTGATCAGGTTGCCTCTCGCACAAGCACGACTTGAATCGCAAATCGGTGGTGCGCATTGAAGTCTCCCACCAACAGAAACGGTATTGGTAACTGGAAAACTAGATCTTCTAAATCAATGTGCGACAAGTCATGGGACGGTGGCAAATATAAGTTACAAATGGTGTAGTGGATATTTGGCAGTAGAATCCTTACGGCAACTAATCATATATCAGACCGCTTGGGTACAGATTCCATATATACATCAGATTCCATATGTACATATCTCTGACAAGCATCATACCACCGCCATGCGCCGGAACGCTCTCTTCTGGTGCAACATCACATCGTACTGGGTTACCGTCTTAGATGAAAATCATCTTGTGGATGTTGTAATTCCTGAACTATAGTCTCTGTACCTTTCCAATTTTAAAAGTTTAGCAGCTCTATGAACATAGGGTTTTTTTCTGCAACACCTCTTAGAGACTTCTTTGTGGAACGTTCGAATGATGCACCACTTTCTAAATTTTTCTCTCCATTAGAATATTTCTTGTTCGCTTCTTAGGTGTAGCGGTTAGTGATTTTGTTCTCCTAAAGGTATTACCCAGGCATCTGATAATCTCTCTCCAAGAAATACCAGGAATTTCTTTTGAAACTGTCTTCAACCATGTCTACATGATTCGGTCTTTACATATCTACCGTACTTAAAGTATCTTTGTTCCAGCGTTAATTTTTCGGTAGGCATTGCGTAGACTCATATCAACATCTCATATGGTCTATCTCTATACTCCATAAATGTCTGGAATAAATTTGAAAATGCACAATGAACAAACACTAGTTTTTACAGCGTGAAAAGGTACGCAACGAATAACTTCAGTCTTTACAGAACAAAATGAAGGCGATAATTGACAATTAATATTCACAGACGATCACTCAAGCCGCATTGAGTGAATCGTTTGCGGTAGTGAATTAACTCGAAACATACAAAGGTACAGCAGTGCAAGAGAACTACGCATATTCGCGATTTATGGTGTCTCTATAAATGACAAACACATAGTATGTTCTTGTGCTGTAGTAAGTTGATTTGTTTGCAAGGTATCTTGCTGCTACTGATCATTGCAATTTGCTTCTTTCATCATCCTCGTCATCGTCGTTGTCATCGTGGTCTCCTTCGTCCCTTTCCTTATTTCTTCTTCTTTTATCAAATATTCCGTTTAGAATTTCTCAAGTGCTACCTCCTTTTCAGAATATGACCTACATACTCACAATAGGGTATCCAAAATTTGACTATCCCTCTACGTTGTTGTAATTTTATCCTGCAAGGAAATGTGTATTGGAAGTCTATCCCTATTAACAAGAAGTAGGAATAATTTGTAGAAGAGTGACTAGGGTGTCATATGAATGTGCATCACATTTTTTAAATGGAAAGACATTTTATTTTCTCGTGATCATCCAAAGAGTGAAATTTCAAAGCCACCATACAGCGATCCACGTTTTAAAAAACTGACAGTCACTTTGGTTTGCTCTAATCTTCTTGCATCTACATTGAAATTCGTACATTTTAATGAAAGTTTTTCTCGATTCACAAGAAGTAGATAGAGAAGTAAGCTTTAGTAGGGGTATTTTGTAGAGGAATGAATAGAGGAAACACGACCATCACTAGTAATTAGTCAATTTTGGCACTTCCAAAAGCAGATATCAGACTGCTAGTTTCATGTTTTTTGGTATGCCACGCAGATAATGAGCATGTCTACAGTCGGCATTTAACATATGGTTTCTTTTCAACATTTTCCTCAGTCCTCATAACTGGAAAATACCTAGGCTTGGAACATTTCCTTCCCAAAGTTCTTTTTCCAACTATAATTTATTTCACATAGTAAGAACAGGTGTTACACGCTACAAAAACATTAACTATTTCTGAAACTAAGACAATACTCTTTTTCCTGATGTTATCGTTAGCTTGTCCTCATGAGATAGGTTATGCTATTATTTTTAATGTATTTTGGAAACTCAATAACCAACAAATTTATATGTGCTGTCTTGTGAGGTTTCAATGCTTACTAATATGTATAACGAGAACGTTTTGACCCCCCCCCACCCCTCCAAATAGCTTCCATAGGGAAAAGTTCGTGAAACATAGGGATTTTAAAAGGTCTTTTAATATTCCGGATTAGGTAATAGTGCAAAGTAAATAATATACTCATTAAGTTTGATAATGAAGTAAAATCCTCTCCCTGCTCATTTATTGTCGGTCACCTATTCAGTTCCCGGGGCACATTACTTCAGTGAACATCACATTATTAAAGGCACAAGGAATTCCTAAAGCATAGGGAGTTCTAGACTAACGCCGTATGTATGATTATTCTTTTATCCATTGGATTTTCCCCGCTTTAGATTCAAACAATTGCTCTTTTCTGTACTCACATCAAATTAAATAATTTGAAACTTAAGATAACACTTTACTTTAGTGCTTTATCTGAATCGATATACTGAATCTTGGCGCATTAATAAAGCACCACTTGGTTAGATGGTGGCTTCTCTTACCATACATAAAGAAGGCTCTTCGTGTGTGGGCAACTGACGCAGTTAGCGCTTGGTATTCTCCCTGAGATTACACTGTCGGGACAGCCAGTTGTGTTATTTTTTCACAACTACCTACTTGGATAACAGTGAATATAATAGCAAATATATGAAGCACATAGTATGTGTGTATAGTATATGACAGAAATAATAGAGTCTTTAAAGCAAACAAGTTATTGGTAAATTAGGAAACCTTAAATGCTTTATTTATTTTTCTGGTATTAATGAACTGTACATAATGTACTATATCTTCCATAATGGTTCAATCATTACATTCCTTGTTATATCTAGAGGGGTGCATCGCCTTTGTTCTATTATTTCATAACTTACCGTGACACAAAAAGTGAGAGAAACATTGTAAGGAAAATAAACTGCGGAAGTCCCGAATCCAGATGGCCCCAATGAAAGTCCACAATTTAAGTACGATATGTTAACGCACGTAAAGTCATCTAAAAAGTCCAACAATAAGTTGCAGGGGCCCGTGTGCATAAATGTACATGGAAACTCAAAATTCGTGATAGTTTCACACATGCTACCGCAAAAGAGAGTGCTGACTCACAAATAAAGAAACACCGCGTGTAAGTGCGCTAAGTGACTGGACTGTAACAATTTTGATTTATAAGTGTGTCGCATATAGGTGCACAAAGCGAACTTAGCTTGATTCCTTAATCCTGAATTTGTCGTATAACATTGAAATTAGTGGGACACGACTAGAACCCCGAAGTGGGTGATGCGCATTGAAGTCTCCCACCAACAAAAACGGTGTTAGTAACCGGAAAACTAGATCTTCTAATACCTACAATGAGCGAGAAGTCATGGACGGAGACAAATATATGTTATAAGTGGTGAACTGGGTGGATGGCAGTGGAATCCCTACGGTGACTGATTGTATATCAGACGTAAGGGTACAGATTCCATACATACATCTCTGACAAGCATCATAGCGCCGCCATGTGCTGGAACCCCTCTTTCTGCTGTAACATCACAATGGATGTATCGCCTTAGTTGGAAAGCGTCTTGTGGACGCAGCTTAGCAACCAAAAGCTCAAGCTTAAATCGTTGTGCTCCAATTCCACGTATGCACCAATGTAGGATAGCCATTCTAATATTTGTATGGGATAAGTACTCTAAAGTAACTCTCCATTCCCTTGGTGGAGGAGGTCAATGCCATTTAGCAATTTAGCAAACCAATTTAAGTTTCTTAATAAATAAAATGTAACACATTAAAATAGTGAAGGACGTTTAAAATTTAAGATATTTGCACAGTTAGTATTTGAAACATTAGAAGAAGAATTTACAGTAAAACATGTAGCGTCATGATCAGATATTATGTGGGAACAACATAAGCTGTGCAGTTATTAGTATCGATGTTGGCAACAACATTATCAATACATGTACTTATTGACCCATTTAAACCAGGACGAGTGAGTTCATGGATTGTAATTCTTGTGCCAAAACTTGAAAATAAATTAGTAATATCTCTAACATCATTACTATGGTCACATAAAAAAATCAATATTAAAGTCACCAGTTAGGACTATGTGAATCTTTTTACATAGCTTGAAGACTAGTTAAAATAATTTATACACATTGTTTAAAAACAGACTAAAGTTCCATCAACTACTATCAGGAACTCTGTAAAAAATTGTGCATAAAATATGCAAATAAATTATAAAATATGAACAGATTTCAAACTCATTTAGCTTCGATAAATTAGAAAATTTGAAAATCTTGTTAGCTTCAATTCCATTTTTCACAAAAATAGCTGAATACCATGTTGATTAGTAAGAGGTAGCTGACAGCTAGGTAGAAACCAGGTATATTCACTAAGACCAATTCGCCATGTGACAAACAGTGCTCATTAATATACAAAATATGAATATTTAAATCATTGGCGAGAACTAATATATAGTTGATCTTGTTAATAAGACTTTGAACATTCCAATGTAGTATGTTCACACCGGCTAGAGTTGTTAACTTTCCCATGTAGGCAGGTTGAAGAGTTCTCATTGTTCGTAAGAGGGTTCATAATAGGGTCACTTCTAAGCGTACCATAAAATTGAGATATGAAACATCCCTCAGGCCAACATTCAGCACTAAACACTTCGCTAAACTTATTTTCTCCAATTTCAATATGGAAAGACACATACGAATTGTATTTAGGTTTCAATTTTGTTACTTTAACTGGCTTTAGGTTACGTGATACCAAATGTAACACAAGATGCCAACCTACTTACAAAAACCGCTTTGTTTCGTGGTAATTTAGAAATTACTTTAAGATTACAAACTGAACTTGAACCGTGTAACACAGGCTTTTCAACAGGTTTTGTACTCTTTTTTCACATCAACCCAGTCGGATTTATCATTATTACGAGCAGTCACATTATCATCGAAGGTAGAATTGTTTACAAATATGTTGGAACTTGTAGTCTAGCTCTTGCTTGCACTACATCTTGAAATACTTTATTAGGATTTGAAGCAACACCAGATCCTACCGGCTTCTTCAGTAACAGATCGTCATTTGACTTGTCAACATTAGGAACGATTTCCTTGTCACAACTATCTGGGTTCACAGTAATTATATCATTGACACTTTTGAGTGCACCCCCAGCCAGACCTCCCAGAGGGTATAAAATCCCCATGCTGGTAGCGGGGATCGAATCCGGATTCGAGGAACCAGATTTAGCCAGAGTCGAGGAATAGGTGTAGGCTTAGACATAACCAGACAATGCGCTTTAGCGAAACTCGAGTTTTAGGATTTCAATATTATAAAGCTCTCAAGGTAAGTTAAAACAATTTGAGTGACTGAAAACAATTCCGTGTGGTTTTACAGTGTTCATTATAATGCCAGGGAGAGGACGAGCTGAAATATTGCTTTAAATATATGGTATTTGTGGCGAACCTTTTGCATAGTGTTTTCCCAGCGTTTGCATGTATTTTGTTTATTTTGGGTTCTTTATAGTATGCAACGTAAGTTTAATGGTAGGGGTAAAATTGTCATACCACGGGCAACCCCAGATAATTCAGCTGGTACAGATATAAAGTATAATCAAACCTACTTGTTGGCTTTACCACCTAATAAGTGTCCTCTTACTTATTTATAGATATTGCTACGTTATAATTTAGAAGAATAATGCACTGGAATCAGTGCAACTTTCGTTGTAATAAGGATCAAAACATTATACAGAGTCACTGAATCTCAACACACGTTCCGCGAGATAAGCAGAGTAGGCCATGCTCAAAGCAATAATCACCCATAGTAATCATGGCGACTAACTTCAACGAGTGTATTGATTCTGAAATCTAAAAACACTGGCAAATAGGCTGTAGTTCTGTCGTGCAAAATCTAAAGACAAATACGAAAGATGCAATTGGTTGAAAGAGAAGAAATCGAGAATAAATGAAAAACAAAGCAAAAAAGAAACAAACGAAACATTGTCTTCTATCTTGTAAGTAGGAGAAAAATATTGAAATATTCCATTTCATTCATACGCCATATTTAATTACTAATTAAAAATTGTATGCAATACGCGTGTGTTGTTTTACTAATCCTTGCAAATTGAAAAGACTCGACTACGTCTAGTTTTTCAAACTTTCTCCTCGGTCTGGAAAAAAGCACTTACCATGATTATACTATATATATACACAATATACTATTTCATAGCACAATACTTCCCTTCCGTCATTGTCTCTTCTTTATTGATTTGTGAGATATTTAATGCTTCCCAGTGCACTGCACACACTGAACAATTTTACATGCTATGGCCACACTTTACGGCTTTTGAACACTCTGTATTGGCCAATGCCAGATATAATGTAGTTAAAACCGTGTCAATAAGCAGAGACTGATACATTACCTTGTATTATGGCATATGTTGATGCAACATAGTTCTCGACCAGAACCTGTTTACTACTCGCTGTGGGAAGCAGGAAGAGTGTGGTAGGCTGTGAATAAGCTTCATTATGAGCATTACTAAATTCACTCATCAGCCTGCGTTAGTGTCCAGGAACCCAGTCATTATGGACGTGAGTAAACACTTTGTTACAATCATAGACGTTTGAACATACATACCGGCCGGCACCTGCGCTTATACAGCCTTTTCTTGCTTGTCAACTAATTATGAATATACGTTCTCTACTATACCCACCGATATTAAGTAAAGGAGCTGTTGCATTCAACGAGATCTCACCGGAAATATACCTACATTCTTAGGCTTCCTGAATGAATGTGCATATGCATGTATGTGTGCGTGTTTGTGGACTATTATAACTAAAAACAAATAAAATCATAATACTGGACCCTGCCATCCCGTTCATATACACACACTATCCAAGGCGACACTATCCAAGGCGTTGTAACCTAACACGGACTACATTTCGACAATACGGGGCCCTGTCATCCCGTTCATACATGAGTATACAGACCGTCCTAAGCACTGCAAAGCCTTCGCGATACGGCCAGACATAGGACAAAATTTGACGCAGGTATAAATTGCTTTTCCAATATGTTTTATCTGGTACTCTACAGAAATTTATACAAATAAGATTAATGAACAAGTTGGCTGTATCGTTGTGATCTAAAAGAGCTTTGGCGAGCATTAACGGCTTTGGAACTCTAGATATACCTGTAGACGATACCCTTTCTGAGTATTTGAATTAGGTACTCTCACTGTCGGAAGTACCTGAGGGAAACACACATAATATTAAAACAATGCTGTTCTACTTCCTCTAACCTAAAATGGTAGCTTAACTCATACATGCCTTCGCAGCTTAAGATGTGTGTAGTTCAGCTATACGTACTGTTTTGCAAACTAATGTTTAAGTCACTAACACTTTATAAACCATTCAAAACCTGATAAAATGTGCCTAATATCGCGTAAAATACTGTCATGTGAACGTTAATAATTTTTCAGCTTTTGAATTACTCCGTAACTTTTGTAACGTTCAACCACA
This sequence comes from Tenodera sinensis, assembly GCA_030765045.1. Taxonomy (NCBI): domain Eukaryota; kingdom Metazoa; phylum Arthropoda; class Insecta; order Mantodea; family Mantidae; genus Tenodera; species Tenodera sinensis. The sequence continues at coordinate 57,213 of JAUKNM010000127.1, forward strand.
TAACTGTCAACTATATCAGGCCCGTATTTCACAATGGTGACGATTGCATATTGTGGCATTCCGGCTACCTCGTAACCGCTGTCGGCCCCACCGTAAGTAGATAACCCTTCGTGCGTTAAAACAGTTGCAGAAGCTCACGGCGCAAGAGAGGCCAGTGGGGTTGCCGCCTCTCAGCGGGACGTGAGGTGAGAGACAACTGAACCAGTGTGTGTACTTCGTGATAATAGACAATAACAGTATAAAAACCGAGAAAGTCTCATTCTACTTACATGATCTTTATTTCCAGGGAATAAACTCACTCCTGTGTATGCTGCTATTGTCTAACATTTGAATTAGAGATTGTAAAGAGCAAGTGTGAGGGCACGTAATGTTTCATTGACATTTCTTCCTTTCTTATTAATGTTATTGCTCTATTTTTTATCACGTATTATTAGTCATTGTTGTTATTGATATTGTTAGCTTATTACGTTTATTATTATTATTATTATTATTATTATTATTATTATTATTATTATTATTATTATTATTATTATTATTATTATTATTATTATTATTATTATTATTACTCAGTGTACCCTTACAGAGTTAATCTAAACATAAAAGCGATCAGATCTGCGCTGTAAGTTGAAGATACACAGAGTATAAGGCACACTAGTGCATCTGTAGTTAGCCTTTTGTGTATACAAACAACATTTTGGAAGCTTTGCTTAGTTCTACTCTTTTGTTTTGACTCAACGCGATTTAAAGGTTCTTACTAGGAGCTGCGTATGTACCTAGTAGTTATGCCTAATTAAAGCAAAGCTAAGAAAGTTAATACATAATTTCAAAGGCTTCCAGTTGAAAACAAAGAAGAAAGGAACTACAATTTGGACAGAAGAAAGAAGAAAAAATCACAGTGACATGATGAAGAAATATTGGAGATACAAAGGAGAAACAAAAGAAGTGAATATAAATGCAGTGGGTTGCTTAATATGATATATGGTCTAAAACGATTATGAAATACTACTACTACTACTACTACTACTACTACTACTACTAGTACTACTACTACTACTACTAGTACTACTACTACTACTACTACTACTACTACTACTACTACTACTACTACTACTACTACTACTACTACTACATCTGCTAATAATAATAATAATAATAATAATAATAATAATAATAATAATAATAATAATAATAATAATAATAATAATAATAATAATAATAAATAATAATAATTAACAGCAATAAACTAACAAGAGTAAAATTATAATAAAAGTAATAAGAATGTGATACCAACAACTACAATAATAACGATAACTAATAATACGTAATAAACATATACAACAATAACATTAATAAGAAACGAAGAAATGCCAATGAAACATTGCCCTCATGCCTGTAATTTACAAACTGTAATCCAAATGTTAGACAATAACAGCATATACAGGAGTGAGTTTATTGCCTGGAAAATAAAGATCCTGTAAGTAGAATGAGACTTTCTTGATTGTTGATACTGTTGTTGTCTATTATCACGAAGTACGCACGCTGGTTCAATTACCTCTCACCTCACGTCTCACAGCAACACCACTGCGCCGTGAGCTTCCGCGACTGTTTTAACGCACGAAGGGTTATCTACTTACGATGGGGCCGGCTGCAGTGGGCCACCTGGCTCACCGGGAAGCAATAATATGAGTTTAAGTAACGCATACAACCGTGTTAATTCTAAACTAAGTACACTAACGAATTTTAAAATAAAAGAAAGATTACTGCCTGATCGATATCAGAGTGGAGACAAACGAATGTTAGATGAACTCGCTGTTCCTTTGTTATTTTGCGAGCACTGTGAAAACTAACAAATCATGCTTTATGTTCGAGCTACTGCGATTATCATTGAAAGATATGGATGATCTTGGCGAGCTTTTGTAGACATAACATACAATTAAGTAATTAAGTGTGAAACGGGGTGGAATTTTGAATTCAAAACTAGACAGTAACTTCTGCTTTGTGGCAAAGGTTATTTGTGCCAAGTTTGATGGAAATTAGCGCAACGGTTTAGAAGCCACAAACTCACAGACATATATAGATGAATCCATACATAATAGATTTTCAAGGCCGTTCAAATTGGAAACAACTTTAGAGATTTAACAAGAATATTTCGCAAGCGGCAAATACTGTAACAAATTATACACAATAAATACTCCAATGAGCAGTGTTAACTTTTGTGCAGTGAATCTTTATCTATATGTTAAGATTTACACTTTTATAAAATTCATTCACAATGAAGAAGACTTACAATTCAACATATAGGTTTTATAACTTGCAAGTATGTTAAATATGTGGTATTTTAATCAAAATCCATAAGAAGCATTTTTTTTGAGAAAGTACAACGTTTCCACATAAAGGATAGTTTGAGATGAGGGATTTTCTGAAAGATCTTCGCCTGGCATACATAAACATAGTCAGCTCCAGGTATTGTATTTGGTATTTATCCGAGTTTTCGTTTTTAAGTAATTATCTGCACAAGAATAAGCGATAGAAATTTAGGTTTTCTTGCTTACACATTAAGAGATAAAACAAGATCAAGAATGTTACGAAAAATCCATACCTAAATCATAAATATTTGCAATACCGTCCAGTTTCAGAAACTGTGGATGTTAGCGGCGAACGCTACGTTGTAAAGCGGAATAGCCACTAATAAAAAAATCGTGGCAGGAAGAAAGGACCTTATGGATCTGACGAACCTTTCTGATTATGATTTATGAAGCATTTCAAGCTGTGTTACCGACCGACCGACCGAGCGGTCGAACCGTCTTGTTGCCGGCAGGTGATGAACTGCCGGGTGCTAGCAGCCGATCAGCACTGCAGGCGGTAGGATCCTCATGCTCACGTAATTTATTGGTGCTGCACTGCCCGCGATTTCGCTTCGTGTCTTCTCCCACTACGCATACATACGCGTCATTACTTGCACTATGTCCAAATATAATTATGCTTCTACATATTTTGCTCATGAACTATTAAATCTGAATTATAAAAACCTGATGTTACATTCACTTGACTTTCTCTATCCATTCTTCAACAAACTATACCTACCTATAAAACCTTATGCTTCTATATACATCATGCTAGTCAAGATGAACATTTGTAGAAATTATTTTATTTTATATCTCCTTGTAGTTACAATGGGAAAAGGGGAACACAGTAGGCTTAAGTGATAGTCAAATCTTTCAAGTGATGGATTGCTAAGTGATGACTTTGGCATTCCTTTCTCCTTGTATAACTAGGGAACAAAGAGTGAATAACAACTTTCCAAATTAACTGAAAATTGAAACCAATAACAAGGAATATCTCGGAAATTGTTAACTTCCTAAAATATGCGCGCTTTAACGAGATACCCATACATTTTTGTGTGGTAAAATGTTCCCTTTTCTTACGTTTTACAGTTGCGCAAAAGTCATCCAGAATAAAGAGGACTTCAGAAGCAATTTTAAGACAACTCATATAGACATAATTCATTTTTTATGAAAATATCTTAACATACGGTATTTTAATCAAGCTCGTAAGTAATTTTTAATAAAATACAAATTTTTGAAAAACGCTCCATGTAAACAGTAGATTATGGTGAGGGATTTCCATTTTTTTTTAAGTTTAAAGTTTTTGTATGGCATCCTTGGAAGATGAGATAAATGCCAAGTTTGGTGCTCAATCTGCTTTTAATTTGTCTATGCTGTTCACACACACACAGACACACACACACACACAGACACGCACACAGACACACACACACACACAGAGACACACACACCACACACGCACGCGCGCGCGCTAGTCTGGACATTTTGTTAAGAGTTCCTCGTTGTATTTAAGGTACCTACCTCAAAACGTGTATTTACAGTCAAATCTTGGTGTCGAATGTCGGGTGGAATACAACACCTTCCCTAAGTGGTAGAGAAAATAAAATGGTATACATGTGTTTTTTTTTTATTTTTTTATTTTTTTTTAAATTTAATATGTTGTACTAATATAACATTCCCTGTTTACAATGGTTTGTTTTATACGGCTTTTACAAACTTAACGCGCAAAAGCCTTCTTTCCTAAGTATCTTACTCAAATCGAGATAAGCCTTTGCAGAAATATTTGAGAAAAGTATAGGAGTTTGAAAATGCAAACCAATAGCAAAGAGTATTCCGAAAATGCTTATGTCCATAAGAATTATTATAGCCGTGCGGTTTAACGAGATGTACTTACATATAAGTACCATTTTGTCCATCTCGGGTTTATCGGTTATGCAAAGGTTCGTCCACAATGGAGCCTTCAAAAGTTGTTCACAGAAAATTAAAGTTGAATATTTCATTTGCCATGAAATATTTAAATGCATTGCAGCTATTTTAATTCTTAGAGCAATTATGGGAAAATCAAAATTTTGGAAACATTTCTATGTAAAGCGGAATTTGGATTGGCTTCTTGAAAATGTTTGTGTCTCATCCTTAGGTGGATGCTGAGTTTAAATACAAAGTTTGATATTTAACCGACTGTTAATCGTTTTTGAGACGCACTGTTTACGCACCCATACGAACACGTCTTTTCTAAAAATGCCTTCTTGTGAATAAGATACCTCAAAATGTGTATTTCCAGTAAAATATTGGTATCGGACTTTTGGGTGGAATGCAATATCTTTGCCTACATACTACGTCGCGAAAGAGAAAAACAAAGGAAGAATGAGCAAAACAAAGAAAGAAATATCTAAAAGGATTTAATGCTGTGATATTGTGAGTAATTTCATAACAGCTAGATAGCAAGCCCATTCTGAATACCTGATGAACGAAACATCTGCATAGCAAACTGCTTTCAAGTCTACAAAACGATAACGTTCTGAAGCTTTTGGCAGCTGCTTAACCTTCACACAACACAGGCATAAGAACGATTAAATGTCATAAAAAAGTAGAGCTACAAAATCAATTATTGCTTGCCAAAACGGTCGAAATGTAGGTATGTAATGGATGTGTGTGTGCATGTGTGTGTGTGTGTGTGTGTGTGTGTGTGTGTGTGTGTGTGTGTGTGTGTGTGTGTGTGTGTGTGTGTGTGTGTAACGGCTAGTCTCCGAAACCGTTTGACCGATTACTTCAAAATTAGGTAGGCATGTGTATCTATCTTTTCAAGGAGAAGGTTTGTGTGCTATCCGTTTAACTATGCAGTGTATTACATTCACATAGTTTCCTCTACTCGATTTTCTTTTACGTAACACATTCACACATGTTCTATTCACCCTTCAGCATACAATTAATACAATTTCTATATGTTTGAAATATAAGCATAATGTGAACTTCTACGCAACTCGCGTCATCAAGCCTTATTGCAGACAACCCGAGAGGGAAAGGATACACTGTATTCGAAGTACACGGTCTCTGATGAAGGCGGCAACAGAACAATCGACATAATTGCCTTCAAGCCAAACTCTACTGGTCACATCATCGCCCCAACCATCAGGTTTGAATACGGCGAACATCAGCCAGAGGATGTGAATCAGGAGGAAAAACGTATCTACGAACCAACCATTGATTATTACAAATTTAAGTATCACCTAGAGTCCATCAGTGTAACAGAACTAATGGTTGGAACAAGAGAGACAATCCCGAGGTTACTGGCAGAATTCCTGAACAGCTTTGGCCAATCCAAAGATTTGGCATACAATATTGCTATACTGTCGCTCAAAGGCTCTATAGCTATTGTTAGAAATCACGTGTACGGACCATGATTTTTTTTTTTTATTTTACTTATTTATTTTTTATTGTTGACACTTTCTTCGTCATTTTCGAATTTTAGCTTTTATATTTTATATTCGTTATGTTTTGTTTACTATTTTGTTACTCTTGTATTAGTATTCTTTGTCTTTTTGGCAGCCTCTAACTGTCACAGGAAGATGTTAAAATAAAACTCACATGGTTTTCTCTACCTGCTTTTATTTTACATAACACATTGACATGTCCTTCTCTAATCTCTTCTACAAACAACTCGTGCAATTTGCTATAGATATGTTTGAAATAGAAATGGAATGTATTACATTCACAGTTTTCTGTACTCAATTTTCTTTTATAAAACAATCACGGTTCTTTCTCTACTCCCTCTTCTACAAATAATTTATACTTTTCTATATGGTTGAAATAGAAATGCCAGTATTACATTCAGGCGGATTTCCTTACTCGTTTTTCTTCCTGTAGTGCGTGTGATTCTTTAACAGTGGTTTGCATAGTGCCTCTCCCAAGTTTTATTTATGTTGTTTATTTTTTGTGATTCCTAAGAATTTCAGTCTTTGTTTAAGTGTATTCAGTAATATTTTTTAAATAGGGGTAAATGTGTAACGCCGGATATTTCAGCTAGTCTTACTATAATATGCGGGTTGCATAGATACGAAAAAACTAGAGTGAACTGATTCACCGAGTATACCACATACATGGCTAATCCTGAACATATTCCTGGCCCTACTTAAACATCCATCGTTTCCTTCGAGCATAATATGTAGTCCATCGAACTATCCGGATGTAAGCTATGTTCAACGAGCTAATGTAACTAATTCCGAATATTACCTGTCATTATTCAGACTTAGACGCCATGTTTTCATTTTCTTCTCTTATTGTAAAGTTAACAATCGTTACAAACTAAGAAAGGAAAGAAAAGTATGAAAACAAAGCACAATCGGACAGTAAACAAGGTACCATATTGACAGATGCAGCAGACCATAGCATAAAGTTTTCACCTGCTCATCTCACAGCGGTAGGCAATACAATATGATGCCATGAACAACAGGAAAAATAAATGTAGTCACGTATGCTTCAGACAATTCCTGCGGATCAATAGTAAAACCGTGACTGCTGCACGTGGAACCCCGAGTTCGATTCTAGAGATCCATTTTAGGGCAGTGGCAGGAAAAAATCCTTTAAACAAGGTTTCTCCGTAAGCTGTCATTTTAATCAAAATCGTTAAGAGCCATTTTCAAGAAAATCAAAATGTTCAAAACATTTTCCATGCAAAGGGTAGTTTAGGATGGAGCAGTTTTCTTCAAAATCTTCCTATAGCATCCTTGAAAGACATTGAACTTAAATACCAACTTTGGTTTTTAACCATCGCTTATGTTGTCCACAGACTGACACACAGACACCAGACACACAAACGAACCTTTTTCTAAACATCTGATGTGTTGCACTCACGTGACTTTCTGTACTCTTGTACTAACCATTCTCACAAACTCTTATTCCTATATCTTCGTGTTAGTTAAGATAAACATTTGTGCAACTTATCTTATTGCTTATTTCCTTGTAGGTGCAAGGGGAATGTTAGAATACAATAGGCTTTGTGCAATAGTCAAATGTTTAAAGCTTTGAGATCCCGTTCTCTTTGCACACTTAACATATAAAAAAATGAACAACGATGATCCATTTCACGAAAGTTCTAAGTTTTCCGAAACTCACACACATAACAAGGAATATCTCCGAAATGGTTCACCCTACAAGAAAATTTATTGAGACATAAATTGTGTATTTTAGCAAGATCTACATTTTTTGTATAGTATAATTCGGTCTATCTGTAACGGTTTACCAGTTATGCAAAAGTCGTCCAGAGTAAATACGACTACAGGGGCTATAGCCAGAAAATTCAAGATATACATTTCATTTGTCATAAAAATATCTCAAACATATGACATTTTAATAAAAATCGTTAGAGTCATTTTCAAGAAAATCAAAATTTTCGAAAAATTTTCCATGTAAAGGGTAGTTTAGGGTGGGGCTATTTTCTTCAAAATCTTCTTGCACATCCATGAAAGACATTGAACTTAAATACCAACTTTGGTTTTTCACCGACTTTTCGTTTTTGAGTTATGCTGCCCATAGACTGACAGTCACACACACACACACACACACACACACACACACAGACCCACACACAGACCCACACACACACACACGAACCTTTTTCTAAAAATGCTTTTTTTGGATTCAGGTGGCCTCAAAACATATATTTGCGGTGAAATCTCGACATCGAATTTTTGGGTGGAATACAATACTTCCCCTACTTACCAATAGAGAAAGTAAAAATCTGACGTGTTGCACTCATATGAATTTCTCTACTCTTGTACTAACCATTCTTACAAAGTCTTATTCCTCTATCTTCTTCGTGTTAGTTAAGAGAAACATTTTTACAAATTATCTTATTGCTTATTTCCTTGTAGGTGCAAGAGGAACATTAGAATACAGTGGGCTTTGTGCGATAGTCAAATCTTTTAAAGCTTTGAGATTCCGTTCTCTTTGCACACTTAATATATAAAAAAATGAACAACAATATTCCATTTCATGAAAGTTTTGGTTTTCCGAAACTCGAACACATAACCAGGAATATCTCCGAAATGATTCACCCTACAAGAAAATTTATTCAGACATAAATTGTGTATTTTAGCAAGATCTACCCGCCTGCGGTGCCGTAGTAGTAAAAGCGGGCGTTAAACACTACAAACATTAGCAAGATCTACATTTCTTGTATAGTATGATTTGGTCTATCTCTAACGGTTTACCAGTTATGCAAAAGTCGTCCAGAGTAACTACGACTACAGGCTGTAGCCAGAAAATTCAAGATATACATTTCATTTGTCATCAAAATATCTCAAACGTATGACATTTTAATCAAAATCGTTTGAGCCATTTTCAAAATCAAAATTTTCGAAAAATGTTCCATATAAAGGGTAGTTTAGTTCAAAATCTTCGTGTCGCATTCTTGAAAGACTTTAAATTAAAAATACTAACTTTGGTTTTTAACCTACTTTTCGTTTTTGAGTTATACTGTCCACAGACTGACAGTCACACACACACACACACACACACACACACACACACACACACACACACACACACACACACACATACACACAGACCCACACACACACACGGACCTTTTTCTAAAAATTCTTTTTTTTGGATACAAGGGTTCTCAGAACATATTTCTGGTGAAATCTTGACATCGAATTTTTGGGTGGAATACTATACTCCCTCTACGCAGTAGAGAAGTAAACATGTTAATGGAGAAAATTAGAAGGGCTTGTTGCAATATGCTGATCCACTTTTATTTATCTAGAAAATTAACACATGACTGCAGTGATCAGTGTTTTGTATTATTACTTATTGTAAACATTTGAAATAGCTTTTCGGTTTTGTTACTTCATTTTATTCCTAAAGTAGTCCTAAAGGTGCAAATTGTGATATTCAGATCCTGTTCTAGATAGAGCGCTTGTCGCATTACTTGTAATTAAGCAATATTACATTTCGGCCAATCAACGAGCTTGCTGCAATATTGGATTATGATACTTAATGTTCATTTAGGGCCTAAATGGCACAAAATGACACAAACATTAAAATGTTTGGAGATTTATTTATCATAATCGAATTTAATATTTTTATCTGTGGTTTATTTGAAGTTCATCCTGTAACTTAACCGAAAAGGATAAGCAAGGTCGTTAAGGCATGCACTCGTGAACGGAGGTCTGAGGTTCAAGTTCCGCCAAAACCTTCCTCAAGTTTTCCCTGGTTTTACTCGGTCTTCATAGCAGCCAAATACCCGGGGAAGAACAATAAACTTAGTCCTGGAAAGTCTCCTGCCCAAACATTCCCTCTCATTTATTTAATTTCATACATCACAAATGTCCATCGCCTGTGGTGCCATATGTAGTGAGAACGGGAGTTAAACGCTGCAAAATATCGCGTGACTTTAAAAGTCATGCATTGCTGAACGTTTTAAATGACTGCCTGATATGACGTGCTATTCTTTCTGCCCCTGTAGTTCAATTTAAAATTAAATCGCGGGTTATACAAATTTGAGATCATTTTAATATTTTTTGATTGACAATGTTGAACATATGCATTCTTGTATGCGGTTCAATCTAAAACAGAACACTATTGTCAGGTCATGCACTGAATATTTTGTAATACGTATTCAGCTTTCGTTTGATTTTTTGTTCATTAAAGAAATACGTTTTTATTTAATAGTTGATATGCGTTGTTAGTGTGAGCCAGCAGTACAGTCGTTTCCGAATTTTTTCCGACGCACGCGGGTCTCGCAGCTGAGATGGAAGGGGTAAAGTTTATTGAGTAGTCAGTCCAGGCCAGAACTGTCTCAAATCGTCTCACTCTCTTGAGTTTGATAACTGTAATGCTAACGTTTTCCTGTTTCAACAAAAGAAACTATCAATGCAACCAGCTTCTTTGGGACTTTGCTGTAAAACAGCGAAGATTAATAATTGGGTTTTGGATCACTGAAGATATGAATGTGACATGTGTCTGCAACTATATTTTCTGCAGTAGGGGCACAAACACTACGTATACAAACGATGTTTCACACGATATTAGGCAACGTTCACACACACACACACACACACACACACACACACACACACACACACACACACACACACACACGCACACACACATACACACTGACAATTACCTTTTCTACCAACTGTAACAATAAGAAGAGTTTGTCAATGGAGAAACTGTACATCCAAAATAAATAAATATATTTTGCTATCCGATTTTTCGTGAAATAGTCAAGTGTTATACTTATCACACATTATTATGGTTTATTATTATTATTATTATTATTATTATTATTATTATTATTATTATTATTATTATTATTATTATTATTATTATTATTATTATTACTATTATTACTATTATTTTATTATTGATTAACCAAAAAATGATTATATTCATGCTTCTAGAACAACAGCACTACCACAAAATGTCAACATTAATTTGTTTAAATACGTTGGAAAAGCGTGCGCAGATATGTTTTGTTTGGACAGATTAATTAAGTATAGAACAAATCATTTCGTTTCGTTTCCTCAACAGAAGCTGTACCGCTTGCCTTACCTTAGACAACTGCATGCGAATGTAAATAAACACGTGCAATGACACCACCTCCAGGACAGGCACAACTACTCGATAAGAAAATTTTCCTTCCACTTCCCCTCAACCCCTCTCGCCCATCGGAAAACATTTTGAGCCGGCTGCACTTGTTGCTGGTGGGGCTAAAGTACATGGCTGATTTTGCTTCAATATTCATAGAGTAATAATAGACCAGAGAACTGATTGAGATGTGCAGAACAGTCTAAGATGGCGCTAACATCGAAACCTCGTGACTTGTGCGGTATTTCAAATATTTTATTGCTTTATTTATTATTGCTTAAACACGATATATTGGGGTTACATATTATGGAGTAAAACATTACAACAAAGCATTCACACGTTGACAATAATGTAAGAAAGAAGCAGGAACAATAGAGGTGCATACGAAGAGATTACAACCCAGTAAATAAACAATTCACACATTAAAGAGAACAAAACTGTGGAATCGTCAGCTGAATGAAATGAGTTGGTGCAGTACAGTACTTGTGAAGAATGGTATATACTTGTGGAAATGAAGGCAGTATAACTTGATGCAGGAAGCGGGGAGCTACAGGACTGTTGTATCGTCTTCTTCCATTGGCGTATTTTGTACATTTAGAAATATGGTTGATATTTTGTGAAATGTTGCACGAGTCCCAACCATGAGTTGGTTGTTTAGAAAGAAGGTGAGTGTGGATTAATTTTGCTTGACCCATCTCAGTCTGCTTATTACGAATTGATGTTTTCGTGGTAATACTTGAGTTCAATGGAAAAAGAGCGATGGCGTCCATTCGCACTATAAGGCTTTCTTATTGCCAAACAGTTTCCATGTGTCTGCTATCTTTTTAGTAAAAGTAAAAGGTACCTGTCATAAGAAAGGCAATTATGTGGCGCTGGTGTAGTAATAGAGATTTTGACTAATCTGGTAACACTGAGATATTATCGGATGTTGTAATGCATGTTCACACAATATATGACTGTACGTGTGTATGCTGTATGCATGCCTGTATTAATGCGTGTGCGTACGTGCGCGTGCGTGCGTACGTGTGCGTTTGTGTGCGTGCGTGTGTATGCACGTAGGTATGTATATCGTATTTTAAATAAAGTCACAGCGTTTTAAGAACATAGGAAACAATAAGACTTTTTCATGTTATTTGAGGGGGAATTTCATTGAAAAGCTTCATGTCATATACCTGAAAGAGTTTGATATTTAATCTACTCTTCATTTTTAAGTTAGGCTGTTCACCAACGTACAGACAGACGCGTGCGCATTCACACAAAACTTTTACTACAAATTCTGCTTCGGTGAAACCTCTGAATCAAACATTTTTTGTGGAGTGCAATATTTCCTACACTTACTATGGGTAAGCAGTAGAGAATGTAAACGTCTATGAAAATCATTCTCCAGGAGATGAAAGCATATTTCTTGTCATCCTCTAATATGTTTTTCCAGCTAAGTTCCTCAAAGCAAATTTCGAAAATCGGAATCTATAAGATGCACAAGATTAACCCATTAGGTTAGGATTTGTTCACGTCTGGCTGTTCACCTGGTTTGAACCTGGATGCGGAGAATCTGTATTTCATGTAAACATATGTGTATTGTGCTATGTAGATATTATGTAGATGTTCTTTGCACTATGCTATCTAATTCAGTCATATCTTTCTAGGTTACTGCTTTAAGGAGGAATACTGTTAATGGATAATCAAGAACAAAGGCACGTAAGTAACAGCGACTATTTGACTTTCGATTTAAAAGGAACATTTGCTAAATTCCATCCGAAATAATTGGCTGAAGAAAGTGAAGGGAAACTTAACAGGCACCCTCGTCGAGATAATGCAGGATATTAGCACCTCACGTGCTACAAGGCTAAGGCCTATGTTCAGCTGCCTATATTATTAATGGTTACGTAGACGCAAGGGTGGGAGCGGCGCATGTCCTGGAGCTATAGCTCCGACATCCCTATTATATTGTTGGGGGTGGAATGATGCAAGGATTTCTTCCTCTGAGGGTGGCAGGTGTTAAAACCCCTGTGTGTTATTACGTGATTATCGCCACTTATTCTTCAATATTTTAAACTTGGTCGCTCCAAAAGGTGAATGGCGTCCATTATGCCACGATTTCTGTCGTTTATTTTATTATTAAACCGAGATATGTAATCTAACAGTTCTGGCCGGCGCTCTGACTACCACTAAAGCATTTCCGTTTGATTCGCTAAATGCTAGTGATAGATTTAAATGGGTTCGGTCGGATGGAAAACTGTAGGAGGTCCGGGCAGCTGTTGCAATTGAGCCCACCCACATAGCCATTAGGGGCGTGCAAAGGTGCTAATCACGACTAATGACTAATGATGCTGTCCGTAGTGACATTGGAGTCTAGCGAAGGTGTTGGCAATGTGGTATTATTTACTGACATGGACCGAAGATAATTTACTTACAAGACAAGTTGTTTCCCGAGCAGATAATCGAACTTTGGAGTTACAAATTTTGAAACAGTGGCGGAGACCAAATTTGAGGGGGAGGCACTTCGATACGCTTGATGCAAACATAAATTATTATCATTAGCTGTTTGAGAGCCAAATTTCATAACCGCACCAGTGGAATGCTTCAGGTGGTTTCTCTTAAGGACTGTTGGTAGGAAATTGGGAAGTGAAGCAGAAAAATCTGATGCGTTGCACTCACATGACTTTCTCTACTCTTGTACTAGCTATTCTTACAAACTGTTATTCCTGTATCTTCATCGTGTTAGTTGAGATAAACATTTGCAGAAATTATCTTATTACTTATTTCCTTGTAGGTACAAGGGAAATATGGGAATACAGTCGACTTTGAGCAAAAGTCAAATCTTTTAAAGCTTTCAAATTCCGTTCTTTTGCACGGTTTACATACAAAAAATGAATAATGAAATGAATAATAAAATGGAAATGTTCTATTTGACAGAAGTATCCAACACTTACACAAATAACAAGCAATATCTCCCAAATGGTTTACTCTACAAACAAATTATTCAGACATAAATTGTGTGTTTTAGCAAGATCTGGGATTTTGTATAGTAAGATTTGGTCTATCTCTTACGGTTTACCAGTTATACAAAACTCATCCAGAGTAAATAGGACTTCGTGGGCTATAGCCATAAAATTCAAGATATACATTTCATTTGTCATAAAAATATCTGAAATATATGGCATTTTAATCAAAATTGTTACAGCCATTTTCAAGAAAATCAAGATTTTCGAAAATAGTTTTAATGAAAATTGTCAAATAGTTCCTGACGACGTAGCACGTAAACAATTGAAATATTAATGACGGACCGATATGTATACTTTTATTTAACTGTCACTACATGTGAACAAATTTCAAATATAAACAAGTAACTATGGCAACACATCGCTATATAAGTGAGATACAATGAGTCACAGTCTTCTACGTATGAATGAGTATATACAGATAAATGAAGATGTTGGTTGAACTTGGAAAGTCAGTGAATGTAAACTCTGATTAACAAATTTGTCGATTAATAGCGCAAAAACAAGGCACTTTGGGACATTGAATCAGCCTCTGTATATAAATTGAGACTCCCTGAATCCAAAAAGTCATTTTAAGAAGAAAGGTTCGTGTGTGTGTGTGTGTGTGTGTGTGTGTGTGTGTGTGTGTGTGTGTGTGTGTGTGTGTGTGTGTGTGTGTGTAAACAGTGTAACCCAAAACGGGAGTTCTAGTAAGTACCAAAACTGGTATCTCTTCATTCCAGTATTTTCCAAAGACACGACACGAAGATGCGCAAGAAAAGTTGCCCATGAGAATGGAAGGTTTTTTGAAATTTTTGATATTTTTAAAAATCTCTCTAAGCATTTTGACTAAAATATCATACATTTAAAACAATTTAACGTTTAACGTGTGTCTTGAATCTTTTGGGAATATGCCGTTTATTCGGAGAGAATTTTGTATTATCTTTTATAACTGGTAAACACTAAGAGGTGGTAAAACGAGCATAATATTAAAAAAGTGCAGATTTATTTGCACAATTAATTGGAAAGGACGTTCATGTGTTGTAAATAATTTAGGAGATATCTGTTAATAATGGTTCCAGTTGTTGATATTTCACTATTCTTTAAGGTTTCAAGCCTGTGCTGTTGTTTACCCCGACTGCAGGAAAGGTTGTGGCATTTAAAGTCCAGCATTAAGCGACTAGTTCTGAAACATTTTAGTATCACTATTCCTCTGTGTCTATAAATAATCGTAATGTGTTATGTGCAAATGGTTATCAGGATTACAATGAAGTAGATAGAAAAATAAACTTTTGCAAGAATGGATTGGTTACCCATAATAACGACAGAGGGTAGAGAACGTCATGTGAATGTAATACATCAGTCGTTTAATATTAGAGTAGAGCGTACATTTAAATGTATTTTAAAATTACGTTTAAAACATTTCTAGCTCTTACTAATATCGTATTTTGCGTACTGCAGTGCGAAAGTGCTCGGAATAACAACGTTAATATTTACTTTCTGAAGCATAACCTCTGATCTTCTGACGTGTTGCACTCACATAACTTTCTCTACTCTTTCACAATCTATTGTTAGAAACACGTACTTCTCTATCCATCATATGTTAATTGAGGTGCAAGGTACAGTAGGCTTTAAGCGATTGTCTTATGTTTTAAGAGTGGTAATATATGATGACTGAAATTCCGTTCTCTTTGCATTACCAAGAAATAAAAAAAAGTTAATAACGACCTCCCATTTGAGAACGACCTATAAGTATTACAAAATTCTCACACATAACAAGGAATATCTCCGAAATGGTTCACTTCACAAAAAATATTAGACATAAATTGTGTGTTTTAACAAGATCTACTTTTTATATATAGTAAGATTTGATCTATCTCTTACGGTTTACCAATCATGCTAGTCCTCAAGAGTAAAGAGGACTACATCTGGCTATAGCCAGAAAATTCAAGATGTATATTTCACTCGCCAGAGCAATGTGTTAAACATACGCCATTTTAATCAAAATCGTTACAGCCATTTTTAACAAAGTCAACATTTTCGAAAGTTTTCCACGCAAAAGGTAGTTTACGGTAAAGGAATTTGCTTCAAAATTTTCGTGTCCAATCTTAAAAGATACTAAACTTAAATATCAAACTTGGTTTTTAATCAACTTTTCGTTTTTGGGTCATGCAGTTCACACAGTCACACAGACACAGACACACACCAGCGCGCGCACTGACCTTTTTGTAAAAGAGTTTTTTTTTTCCCCCTTTTTGATTCGGGGGCCTCAAAGTATATATTGTTCCGGTGAAATCTCGACTCGAATGTTTGGGTGGAGTTGTACTTATACTTACTATATATAAGTAGTAGAGAAAGTGAAAATGTGATTTACAATTACACACGTTTTCCTAGCCACTATGGTTTGCTTTTCACAAACTGATGTTGCAAAACCTTGTTTATCTATCAACTTCATTTTAGTTTAACCTGATTTGTAATGTTTTGTTTGTTAAGGACGCCAGGACCATACCAGCGCCACCGTTATGCCTGAATTTCGTCCTGCAGTTCTGATGTGCTTTTTAACACATTTAAAAAGCATCCATCTAGGCTGGGTTTGGACCCGTGACGTTAGCGTCACTAGGAAAGCGCCTAACCTACTCAGTCACCCAGACCGACTCTTATTTTCGTTGAGATACATTTTCCAGAAACAGTTTTATTTTACATTTTGTTGTAACTACAGGAGAATGAAGCACTAAGCAAGTCCTTAAATAGCGAGTCTGTATATGCTGGTCCATACCTTTTATGTGAATACCATGAGAAACAAAAGAACGGTATCTTAGTACTTCAATCAGAGTTAAAAAGGTCAGTACCTCAACTAAATTATCTTCATGTCGGCGCTGTAGCACTGACCTATCTTAACTGATGCCTCCTGATTCCCATTACGTCGGGAATGTAACAATCTGATGCGTTGTATTTAGAAGACTTCCTCTACCCATATCGTTCATCACTTTCTATACCATGTAGGTATTTACAATAAGTACATGTATTATAGGTATTACATCAAAACCTCTACTGGAAATACACGTTTTGATATTACTGCATCCAAAAAAAAAAAAAAAGATATTTTTAGAAAAAGATCTGTGTGCGTGCGCGTCTGCCTCTGGAATGACTAATTAGGTATTCCCAAACGAAGACAAACAATGTAGATTTTATTAAATCACACAATTTATGTAAAATATATTTTTTCGAGGTTAACAATTTCTGAGGTGTTCTTTGTTATTAGTTTTCTTTGTATTGATTATTCTTTGTTATCCATATTTCTCAAACGGAGAGTCGTTATTCGTCGTTTTGCTCTTGTACTATCTTTCACAAAACTAAATAGCAGAGTTTACACAGACCTGCGTGAAGGGTCACCTAATTCTCAGGCGTACTTGGATAGATGGTATGAGAATTAAACTAGTTATATGCTTCCCTTGCTGTTCAGAGCACATGGTAGCCATTGGCTTAACCTCGCTGTTTTGAAAAGCAATACTTCAGCAACCCCTCTACATTAACGAGCAAACATTGCAAAGTCAACTTCAGTGCACCTGCAGAAAATATGTTCTTAGTGTGTTTCTATTAACTTATGGACTAGAACTAAAAATTATTCCAGTATAGTGTGCTAGGCTTACAGATGTAAGCTTAATCACTAACATTTTCTGTGTTCGCTGTAGCGGAACTCGTTAATCCGTGTTTCTGCAGACCAACAGTGGCTGGTTAAAATTAGTTCTAATCCCATTTAACGTTTCTTTTCTGTCTCTCTTTCTTAACGGGAACATCATTATCTATACAACCTGTGTCAAATGTAAAATTACACACATTAATTCAACCTATTTCTAATAGAGCTCCTTTAGGTATTTTTATTCTGCATAGCATTGTAACTTTTCCCACCGTCTTACGAAGCTGCAATACGATTGCAATTTTACAACTGAATGCTTTATAAGGTATTAATTAAAATAATTGTTGAAAATAAAACAGGAAACACCCCTACCTCAAATGTAATTAATTCCTCCCGAAATTAACTAATAATATTTAATAATTTCTCTTTCCATATTCACATTCAAAAACATCTCCATAAAATTCGTAGACTATTACTATGTTGAGATATTTCCTTCGGTCATGCTTTTTTGATGTTCATATTAGCTTACAATGGATATATGAAGCATTTGTATTAAGTGTATTTTCGTGTTAGAAAGTCTCGACAAGCAAGGAAAATAAAACGTTTCAGGCAGAATAAACGAACATCATTATTTTAGAAATGTTAGCGAACTCATCATGATTACAATCCTTTATGGTTAATTATGCAGTAGCTCGATACAGATGCCATACTATGTGGATTTAAGACGCAAAGTATTCAAAGGAAACGAATTTAATATATTGCATATCATAGGAAAGAGCTTAATAGTATAAAGGTGGTTTTAATGGTCATAAGAATGCATTCTTTCAAGATCTGGAGTGAGTGAGTGAATGAATGAGTGAATGAGTGAGTGGGTGAGAGTGAGTGAGTGAGTGGGTGAGTGAGTGGGTGAGTGAGTGAGTGAGTGGGTGAGTGAGTGAGTGAGTGGGTGATTGGGTGAGTGAGTGAGTGAGTGGGTGAGTGAGTGGGTGAGTGAGTGAGTGAGTGAGTGGGTGAGTGAGTGAGTGAGTGGGTGATTGGGTGAGTGAGTGAGTGGGTGAGTGAGTGAGTGAGTGGGTGAGTGGGTGAGTGGGTGAGTTAGTGAGTGAGTGGGTGAGTGAGTGAGTGGGTGAGTGGGTGAGTGAGTGAGTGAGTGAGTGAGTGAGTGGGTGAGTGAGTGAGTGAGTGAGTGGGTGAGTGAGTGGGTGAGTGAGTGAGTGGGTGAGTGAGTGGGTGAGTAAGTGAGTGAGTGAGTGGGTGAGTGAGTGAGTGAGTGGGTGAGTGAGGGAGTGAGTGGGTGAGTGAGTGAGTGGGTGAGTGTGTGAGTGAGTGAGTGGGAGGGTGAGTGAGTGAGTGGGTGAGTGAGTGGGTGAGTGAGTGGGTGAGTGAGTGAGTGAGTGGGTGGGTGAGTGAGTGAGTGGGTGGGTGAGTGAGTGGGTGAGTGAGTGAGTGGGTGAGTGAGTGAGTGGGTGAGTGAGTCTGTGGGTGAGTGAGTGAGTGAGTGGGTGGGTGAGTGAGTGGGTGGGTGAGTGAGTGAGTGGGTGAGTGAGTGGGTGAGTGAGTGGGTGAGTGAGTGGGTGAGTGAGTGGGTGAGTGAGTGAGTGGGTGAGTGAGTGAGTGAGTGAGTGGGTGAGTGAGTGAGTGGGTGGGTGGGTGAGTGAGTGGGTGAGTGAGTGAGTGGGTGAGTGAGTGGGTGAGTGATTGAGTGGGTGAGTGAGTGGGTGAGTGAGTGAGTGGGTGGGTGAGTGAGTGGGTGAGTGAGTGGGTGAGTGAGTGGGTGAGTGAGTGAGTGAGTGGGTGAGTGAGTGGGTGAGTGAGTGGGTGAGTACGTGAGTGTGTGAGTGGGTGAGTGAGTGGGTGAGTGAGTGAGTGAGTGAGTGGGTGAGTGAGTGAGTGAGTGGGTGAGTGAGTGAGTGAGTGAGTGGGTGAGTGAGTGAGTGAGTGAGTGTGTGGGTGGGTGAGTGAGTTAGTGAGTGAGTGAGTGGGTGAGTGAGTGGGTGAGTGAGTGAGTGAGTGGGTGAGTGAGTGAGTGAGTGGGTGAGTGAGTGAGTGGGTGAGTGAGTGGGTGAGTGAGTGAGTGGGTGAGATAGTGAGTGAGTGGGTGAGTGAGAGAGTGGGTGAGTGAGTGAGTGGGTGAGTTAGTGAGTGAGTGAGTGGGTGAGTGAGTGGGTGAGTGAGTGAGTGGGTGAGTGAGTGAGTGAGTGAGTGGGTGAGTGAGTGAGTGGGTGAGTGAGTGAGTGAGTGGGTGAGTGAGTGAGTGGGTGAGTGAGTGGGTGAGTGAGTGGGTGAGTAAGTGAGTGAGTGAGTGGGTGAGTGAGTGAGTGAGTGAGTGGGTGAGTGGGTGAGTGAGTGAGTGAGTGGGTGAGTGAGTGGGTGAGTGGGTGAGTTAGTGAGTGAGTGAGTGAGTGGGTGAGTGAGTGAGTGGGTGAGTGAGTGAGTGGGTGGGTGAGTGAGTGGGTGAGTGAGTGAGTGAATGGGTGAGTGAGTGGGTGAGTGAGTGAGTGGGTGAGTGAGTGAGTGAGTGGGTGAGTGAGTGGGTGAGTGAGTGAGTGAGTGAGTGGGTGAGTGAGTGAGTGGGTGAGTGGGTGAGTGAGTGAGTGGGTGAGTGAGTGAGTGGGTGAGTGAGTGAGTGGGTGAGTGAGTGAGTGAGTGGGTGAGTGAGTGAGTGGGTGAGTGAGTGAGTGAGTGGGTGAGTGAGTGAGTGGGTGAGTGAGTGAGTGAGTGTGTGAGTGGGTGAGTGAGTGAGTGGGTGAGTGAGTGAGTGGGTGAGTGAGTGAGTGAGTGGGTGAGTGAGTGAGTGGGTGAGTGAGTGAGTGGGTGAGTGAGTGAGTGGGTGAGTGAGTGAGTGGGTGAGTGGGTGAGTGAGTGGGTGAGTGAGTGAGTGGGTGAGTGAGTGAGTGGGTGAGTGAGTGAGTGGGTGAATGAGTGGGTGAGTGAGTGGGTGAGTGAGTGAGTGAGTGGGTGACTGAGTGAGTGGGTTAGTGAGTGAGTGGGTGAGTGAGTGAGTGAGTGAGTGGGTGAGTGAGTGAGTGAGTGGGTGAGTGAGTGAGTGGGTGGGTGAATGAGTGGGTGAGTGAGTGAGTGGGTGAATGAGTGGGTGAGTGAGTGAGTGAGTGGGTGAGTGAGTGAATGAGTGGGTGAGTGAGTGAGTGGGTGAGTGGGTGAATGAGTGGGTGAGTGAGTGAGTGGGTGAGTGAGTGGGTGAGTGGGTGAATGAGTGGGTGAGTGAGTGAGTGGGTGAGTGAGTGGGTGAATGAGTGAGTGAGTGAGTGAGTGATTGGGTGAGTGAGTGAGTGAGTGGGTGAGTGAGTGAGTGGGTGAGTGAGTGAGTGAGTGAGTGAGTGAGTGAGTGGGTGAGTGAGTGAGTTGGTGAGTGAGTGAGTGGGTGAGTGAGTGAGTGAGTGAGTGGGTGAGTGAATGAGTGGGTGAGTGAGTGAGTGAGTGAGTGAGTGGGTGAGAGAGAGGGTGAGTGAGTGAGTGAGTGGGTGAGTGAGTGAGTGGGTGAATGAGTGAGTGAGTGGGTGAGTGAGTGAGTGAGTGGGTGAGTGAGTGGGTGAGTGAGTGAGTGAGTGAGTGAGTGAGTGGGTGAGTGATTGAGTGAGTGAGTGAGTGGGTGAGTGAGTGAGTGAGTGAGTGAGTGGGTGAGTGAGTGAGTGAGTGAGTGGGGTTTAAGGGCCTATTGACAGGTAGGTCATGTGAGCCCGATCAAGGTTTGGATGGCAGTGAATAATGTAATAATGTATTAAGAAGAATACAATGCAATTGAAGATTACTTCAACGTAAAGCAACCGTTTGACCACCTCCTTAGCGCATTTGGTAGCACGCTTGCCTCTGGCGCGGAGGACCCGGGTTGAATCCCCGGTACCAGCATGGAGATTTTATCCCCTCTGGGAGGTCTGGCACGGGGTAAACTCAGCCTCGTTAGGTGCCGGGGGGATTGAGGAGCTACTTGATGGAGAAGTAGCGGTCCCAGGTGGAGAAAACCGCACAAATGGCCGGGAGGGCTCGGGGCGCTGACCACGTCTCACCCTCCAGTGATGCACCTCACCAATGATGCCTGTAGTGGGCAGAGGTGGGAGACGCAGCGGTTGGGCGGTAGGCCTTGGCCCTTCATGGGCTGTCGCGCCGGAGTTTAAAAAAAAACAACCGTTTGCACTTAGCGTTGTTATGTGGTTTATCCAAGCACTATACAAAGTTGCCGTATCCTCATTAACTCAATTTCTAGTAGTGTGACTCCGTGCCGTTTGCCCATTATCTATTGTTAAAACAGCCGTAGAGAATTCAACACCTTTTGTTAATTTCGTATTTTTGAAAATGAACATGTGAAAGACGAGGATCGAACCCCGGTGGCTAGTACATTCCATGGATCTCAGGTGTTGCTCACTTGGGCATTTGCGCTATATGCTGCTAAGCTTTATTGTCAGCCAATTTCACCAGAAGGCGTAAAGTTTCTAAAACTTTTACAGATGATTTAAAAAGTTGGCTTTTGGTTCTAGATATTCGTTTACATTTATTTAGACGAAGATCAATTTAGAATATCTCTTAGAAATAAAAGTGAAACCTTTTTCCTTTTTATTTAGTTTTCTACGCAACATAGAATGGTAATAGGTAAGATAAAAAAGAGTTCGGTCGATGGCGATCCGCACACTATGCACTATAATATTTCAAGGATAACCATCTCTATTGCTAGGTGGCAAAAACCAGGTCATTGTTACGTTGTATTGGAAAATCCAGCGGCAATTAACTCAAGCACGCCTATGAGTTGGTCTGTAGAATAGAAGAGAACTACTGGTAAAAGGCGCGTAGCATACAATAGGAGTCTTTCTCTCAACATATCACACTTTCATTATAATGCACATATTGATTATATCACTTAAAAGGGTTTACAAATTTCCACTATAAGTCAAATTTACCCGAAATATGACACCAAAAGTGGACTGACGTGGCTAATGGTCTTTATTGACTCGCAGTTAATTGCCTTTTAGACAAACAGGAACCTCTCCCTGAGATTTACTGATATACGCCCAACAATTATTTCTTGTATGATGTTAGAAGATGCCCCGTTAACTTAATATACCTCATTTGTGGCAAAGCTTATGATTCAAAGATTATTATTTTAAAATTCAAGGGCGAGTTCACTATACAAGTATACCATGTGGCCCACTTCATCCGGCATCGGCGTCCGAATACCTTTCGTGCGTTAAAACAGTTTCACAAGTCCACGGCGGAATTCTAGCCACAGAGAGGACAGTGGTGTGTTCTGCCTCTCAGCGAAGGCGTCAGGTAGGAGGTAGTTGAACTAGCGTGTGTAGTTCGTGATAATAGACAGTATAGGTCGCGCGTTACTTCTTGACGAATGAAAATTTTATATGAAAGGTTGAATGCGAGTCTCTACTCAGCTTTTGCGGGAACGAGAGAGAGGAGGTACAGTCTGCAGTGAGATGACGCGCATGCTTCTGAGCTGAAGTAGTACAACACTACAAATCAATTTATGACACTTGCAGTAATATCAGCCACACGTATTATACACTATACCTCTATAACTGTTTCCACTTAACTTTCTTGCATTTATTCTATTCCCGACATCTCTCCCTCGTCTGAATTGCTATTTTCGTTGCATGCATACGTACATCCGTACCGCACAAAACTTCTGCAGTCGACTGTATACACAAACGCGACAGAGGAAAACAGAGGTGTCTGTTATCGTAGCATAAACATTTGCTGACCTGTTTATTAAGGGTAGGCTCACTCATTGGATTTCTGCTCAAGGTCATTCGTCAAGAACGAACGCGCAACCTATAACAGTAACAACAGTCGATAAGGTCTCACTTTACTTACAGGATCTTTATTTTCCAGGGAATAAACTCACTCCTGTATACCATGTTATAGTCTAACTTTACGGTGTGTGTGTGTGTGTGTGTATATGTGTGTATGTGTGTGTGTGTGTGTGTGTGTGTGGAGATAGCGTCACATTCAAAAAGTCCCGAGAGAAAAGAAAAGATGTCGAAAAGTCTGTCAAATACCAAACTTGGCATTTTATGCTCAGCGTCTTCCAAGGATGCGACATGAAGATGTTCAAGAAAAATCTCTCACCCCAAGTATGTAGACCTTTACATGGATTCTTTTTCTTAAAAATGAGTAAGTACTTTTATTAAAATATCATATTTCATGACTAATGAAATGCATATCTAGAATTTTCTAGCAATAGCCTCGGACGGCTTCGTTCTGAATTATTTTTGCATAGTAATTGATGCACTTTAAGTCTCACTATACAGAAAATGTCAGTCTGTTAAAGCACACAATTTATGTGAAATAACGATTTTTGTGGAATTAACAATTCCCGAAATATTCCTTGTTAATATTTAAGTTTATACTTTTCTAAAATATAGGGTCAAAATTCAATTTTGTCTGCTTGTCACGCAAAGAGAACGATCGGAATCTCAAAGTCACCACATAACGACCAGCTCTTGAAAGATTTGACTATCCCTTAAGCCTAGGTACTGTATTCCGTTATTCCGATTTATCTATAAGGGACTCTGTACCAATACTATAGTGTGTACCTGTGTATGAATGTGCGTGCGTGCGTGTGTGTGTGTGTGTGTGTGTGTGTGTGTGTGTGTGTGTGTGTGTGTGTGTGTGTGTGTGTAGGATATTCTTAAAAGTCACACAACCCATTTTACGTCTTTCAAGATCTGGAAAAATACCGGAAAAAATAACCTTATCGAGGTAATCCAACCTAACCTAGATTCGAACTCGGGACCTAGATATTTCGTTACATCTATACGTTAAGTGAGAATGACGCAGTTTTTATGTTATTATATGTGTACGGAACCAAAAATAAGGTACAAATATTTAGACGTTGACCTACTATAATTATGGAAAGCATTATCGACCATTTCGGCCGAGGCTTCTCCTGCCACCAAGAGGTTCTCGTACGCCTTGCTCATTTACAAACATGGAGGACAGGCATTCCGCCGATGTTTCGCGTCCTTTTAGGTCAATATCACAGGCGCGGCTCCTCAGGGTAGGCAGGGTAGGCATTGCCTACCCTATCGTAATACATCAACAAATAATGTTTAACTATGATTCTGCATTTTATCATCTGAACCGTCATTTTCCCCTAAATTGCAGTTCAAGAAAAGTTTTCTCGGTTATAATGATCAGCGCATGGTCAAATCCTTTAATCTCAATTCCGATTCATCAAAACTGCGCTGCGTGTTTGAAACGCGCGGCAGAAATGATACGCATGGAACCTGGGTAGTGGAGAGCAGGCTAGCTTAACCTCTGCCTGCCCGGCCCCATTTCCTCAGTACGAGGCCCTTGAACAGGGATAAGGAAACATTCGGTCTGTATATGCACTCCGAGCAAGCGTAGACGCGTCTGCCAGCAGTCCGAACACTTGCCTGCCCAAATCCGAATTTATGCGACATTTTCCGAACAGCCATACTCCACGAACGAAGATCTCAGAGATCTGAATCTGTTGTTATCTCTGTGTAATACCAGTATGACCGACTTAATTAGTGAACTATTACAAATTTTGCTTTCGCGGCGCACTGACAATGAAAAGAGGAGTGTTTTAGCTATTTAACACAAAGCTGCAGTCAGACAATTTTTCAATTTCTTAATCTATTTTAGTCATGGGCGTCGCGAAACGGGGGCAAGGGGGGCCCTTTGGAAGTTGGTGAACTTAATGTGCAGTCAGTTACTGACTTTTAAACTATTATTTTAATTTTGATGTAAAGAACAATTTTTGTTTAGCACAAATTAATACGGTTATCTGCAACAAATACTATAGGGGAAAGGCGGATAGTACGGGCCGGCGGGTAGTATGGACCACTTAGTGTTTCTCGGATTTACCACTAGGTAGCAGACACATACATTGTCAAGGTTACACCTCCTTCATCGCTCCATTTTGTTATAGAAGTTGGTTGATGTAAGTGCTTTGTTTTGGCTGCCACAACATATTGTTTGTTTTCGTGTGGTTGAGTTGCTGCTGCGCATAACTTTTGTGATCATTGTTTGCTGTTAAAGGTAAGGAGTCAAATAACCAAACTAGTATTAACGTTCAGCTAGACTAATATACATTATACTGTGGTAATATAATTCCGGTTGCTCAAGCCTTTTTCGTTTTTCAACATGTTTAAGTGCACAATGTTGGTCGGGTAGTATGGGCCAAACAAAAATCGGGTAGTATGGGCCACCTAAGTAGATTGTAAATTTCTTTTTAGGACGTGATGCTAAAGCTCAAGAAGAAGCCTGAAGGTGAGGGTCGTAGAGAGTGGAAAGAGGATGCTATGAAACAGGCAGTTTCATGCGTCTTAGAGGGTCAAATGACTACAAGAGCTGCAGCTGATAGTTTTAAGGTTCCTAGAACTACACTTCAAAGAAAAAATATGTCTTAGGAAACGAGCAAACGAATATGAAACCCCAGATGGGCTTTTTCAAACCAACATTTGAAGAAGAGTTTGTAAAAATATTACTAGAGCATGAGAGATTTGTATTCAAAGTTGAAAAGAAAAATAAGGAACTTGAAGACTGCATTATGTTTGGGGAGAGTTTTGAAGAAAACTGGATCCAGTGCAAACCATGGGAGGGGTGGGCTCATGAACTTTGTGCGGTAATTGAAGACCCGTTGTATTATTATTGTGATTACTGTAAAAACAATAACTGTTCGATAAAGCTTAGTTAAACCCTTATTCTTTTATGATCTGATTTTCGTGATAATTTTCGTTCACAAAAAACCATAATTTGTATTTGTGTGAATACAAATGACTTTTGTCAATTAAATTTCTACTTTTTTTATTTTGAATCGCTTCATATACAGATAAATATACATTCTGTATGTTATTTTACCCAAAAGTATTTTATTTAATTTAAAATCCTGTCTTTTTTGTATGGCCCATACTACCCGACCCTTTCTCTGGCCACCAAATATAAGCCTTTTTTAAAAACTTCAATGTGTGTGTGTTTCTCTTGACTATCATAACTTTTTTAAATCATATACATAAAGGAAGTGTTCAAAGAAACGCTTTAATGTATCTGTGACCTTTTTGTGCAAAATCAAACATATTATAAACTTTTTCCTTAGGGGGCCCATACTATCCGCCGTTCCCCTAAATTTTGACAGTAAAATAATGATTTAATATTATATGATTGCAAATTTCCAACATGTGCCCCCCCCCCCCTGGAAAAAAGTCTGCCGACACTCGTGATTTTAGTTTTGGCGGTAATTCGTCCGTAAAGTCACACTCATTCACTCTCCTCTTATTAAACAACCAAACAATATATTGTTTGGTTATCCGCAATGACTTCGCCCCCTATATTTCGGATAAACGTGGTTTATTATTATTATTATTATTATTATTATTATTATTATTATTATTATTATTATTATTATTATTATTATTATTATTATTATTATTATTATTATTATTATTATTATTATTATTATTATTATTATTATTATTATTATTATTATTATTATTATTATTATTATATTTATTATTATTATTATTATTATTATTATTATTATTATTATTATTATTATTATTATTATTATTATTATTATTATTATTATTATTATTATTATTATTATTATTATTATTGTTGTTGTTGTTGTTGTTACTGTTACACTTTGCCTACCTTAAAATTTTGACTGCGAGCCGCCACTGCAATATCATTCGTTATTTGGAACAGTTGGGACTGTATCAATTTAGAATTTCAAGGAGTAACAGGAAGGTTCCCTACAAAGTCCTCTAGGTCATTGCGGATTAATTTAATAAAGAACGGTGGGATAAATGCAATTAATTAAATCGAAACTAAAAAGCTAACCGTGGAACATGAATATGCCAGTAAGTGTGTAATAACATAATTTTATACAAATACTATCCGACCCGACAGACGTCCTGTTCAAACGTTGTACATCTAAAAATTATAAAATTTTAAGAATAAACCACTTCTTTATGTTACACATTGCATCTGTATTTGTGTGAATGTTTAATGGCAACTTGAGTGCTGAATGCACAGTCCACCCACCATCAAGCGAGATCGCCGCAATGCCTGATGAAGCAGTTGCCAATGCAATATGATTATGTGATATAATATGTGCAAGCATCAGTGAGATGAGGAATGTTTTGCCAGTGCCACCTTGTGCGTCAAAAAGAAAAAAAGAATCTTTCTGGCCGTTAGGCGATGGCATGCCCAAGTGAATGAGTGCCATATTCCAAATGAGAATACAAATATCCTCAATCTTTATAACGCCTCGTATATTTCCGGCAATTCATGATCCGTTATAAGCTATTTTCTGTGTTTTAATGCAGTATCAACATTTCAATGTAAAAGAAAAATGACTGAAAATAGCACTAATACCGCGAATTGCGCTTCTTTTTTGGTTTAGAGGTCGTCATTGCGCATGCACTGTAGCGAGAAGTTGCCCATGTTTCTTGTAGTTACGTGATTATATTATTGTATAAGAAAACGTACTGCAAAAGCAGCTATAGCACAATTTGCACAATGTATATTTTTAACGTACACTTTAAAATCTTACTTCAATAAATAATATATGAAATTTGTAGGTTAAGCTGATTGTGATAAAATGCAATGTATACGTCATTGTAATTCATGAAAAATCATATAAAATACTCACCTCTCTACTGCACCTTACATATTTGCACAATGTGTATGTTCTAATTACACTTTAAAACCTTACTTCAATAAATATTAATATATTACATTTGTAGGTTAAGCTCGTCAAACTGGGTGATTTCAGACATATGACCTGTTTTCGGACAATGTGTATCATAATTAAATTAAAAGCTACAACAATGTTTAAAAACAATTGTAGTTGAGCGGTGATTTTTAGATGTGAAACTTTAAGCTTTGTTTTACATTTTACGAACACCTATTGTTTGTTTCTGTGCAGTGTTGTTACATTTGTGGAGCTTTGAAGTATACCGCCAATTACCGAACTATTGTTGATCACGTGTACTTTCATTCCTAGAATGGAAATGAATAACTTAATTTTTTTCCTTCAATATATGTTCTTTTAACTAGGCTACCACACAACAATGTATTAGTTTAAGGGTTGACTTCGGACAATCATGGGCTTGTTATAGGAGGAAACTTGGAACTCCAGTACGCTGTAATTACAATACAGAAAATTTAGAAAAGGCTATCAGAGCTGTAAAATCAGATGTCTTACAGAAAAGCAGCAGAATATTATGGTATATCGCGGTCAACTCTCGAAAATAAAGTTTATAAGAAGCAAGTATAACTAATGGGAGGCCAGCCTGTGCTAAACGAAGATGAAGAAAAAAACTATTGACTGCTGCTCGCTGGGGATTTCCCTTTACATCATAGGTACCTGATAAAGAGGTATCTAGACAGATCTGGCAGAAAAATACGGTGCTCCAAGAATAATTTTCCAGGAGTGGACTGGGCTGCTTCCTTCTTAAAGAAGCATTCTGCAACACTGTCTATTAGACTAAGTATGAATATAAGAAGAGCTCGCACTGAGGTGTCCAAAGAATCAGTGCAAGAATATTTTCACAACACTGGTCCAATTATAGAAAATGTGCCTAATTCTGACATTTTGAACTATGACGAAACTAATTTCAATGACGACTCTGGAAGGAAACATATAGGCGTAAGAAGAGGTGTAAAGCATGCTGAATGCATTATAGATTTTTTAAAAAACGAGCATTTCTATCAAGATGGCTGCTTCTGGAGAAGGGCATCTTCTTCGGTCTGATATCCTCTGTAAAGCAGAACATATTTGGTACACTTGGAAAGAGGGTGGACCAACCGGGATAAGGTTTAATCGTAATGGAAGTGGATCGTTTGATATGGCTATTTTCGAGGATTGGTTTTGACCATAGCATTACCATGTTTAAAGAAGAGGCCTGGTCAAAGGATTCTAATTGAAGATAACCTAATTGGCCATATTTCAGTGAAAGTGATAAAAGAATGTGAAAATTTTGACATCTATGTATTTTATGTTGTTGCCTCCAAACAGCACCCATGTTCTCCAGCCCTTGGATGTCAGTTTCTTCAGACCTGTGAAGATAGCTTGGCGTGAGGTACTGAGTGACAAGAAGAAGATCACTCGTGGTCCAATATCCAAGGATGCATTTCTATTCCTGTTAAAACAAGCCGCTGGAAAATAAGTCAAAGCCAGAAAAGTTGATAATGTTAAGAGTGGTTTTTGAGCATATGGACTAATTCCATTTGATCCACTGCCGTGTTGGACAAACTTCCAGACAGAGAAGAAGCACATGATTTGACTTCATGGCAGAGTAGTTTCGAAGAAATCCTAAAGAAAATTCCCTACAAGAAGCCCCAATATTGTTAGGCGGAAGAAGCTCAAAATTGCACCAGGGCAGTCAGTTCTGGGACACCATTTGGAAGAAGAAAACCAGAGCAATGTTTCAACTAGCAGCAGCAGTAACAGCAGTAAAGATGACGTTACAGGAGCACTCATTTTTGGTGGCTAGCTTTGAGCACAGTGTTGGAAAGAAGACTCGTGTAAGGCAGTATGTTGGTGTTGCAACAAATGTCCGTGCCAAAGAAGTTGATGTGAAGTTTTTGCGCCCACACAACAGCAAAAGTGTATTTGTGTTTCCCGAAGTTCCTGACGAGGGCACAATCTCTAAAGATCAAATAATAAAATTGCTGCTGGTGCCGACGGAAGAGAAGGGAAAATTTGTATTTCCACATGACGTACTGTAATTAACTGTATAAGATATGTTACTGTGTTATTTCACCAACTTTTTAAGTTTTTATTCACTTAAAATATGTTGACTTATTTATTGATGTAATTTGATCAAATGAATCATGTGTTTTTTCTATTCTTACTGAATTCAGGGGATTGCAGGTATAATATTTTGTATTTATACTATTGTAAACTATTATACATTAAACCGGAATCTGAAAATATTTTTAAAACTAAAATAAGTGTCCAAAACACGTCAGGACGACCATCTTCGGATATCATAAGAATAACATGTGCGTCCAAAGTCTCCCCACTATACAGGGCGACATCGGAAGTAGGTAGGTTAAGACAGAGCTGGAACAGACCCAAATGCGCAAGATGGCCGCCATGCGCAATCTAAGGATTACTAGGTGAGGTGGTACTGGAAGCATGCATTGTAGGTGTTTGAAGGAATCTCTAGGGATGACTCTTAAGGCCCATAGCAGTGTATGTATGCTTATGAGCGTTCATGGTGTCTAAGTATGTCCTTCACTATATTGATGTACGCCACCTAACACAGGAGCTTTCTGATTTGATTGAATATATTACCCCAACATAATGTTACCTCACCCCACATTGCCTCACTAACCTAACCTAACCTAACCTAACCTAACCTAACCTAAGCCTCATACTACTATTCGGGTAACCTAACCTAGCGTTACTCAACCTAAGGGGAGCATAAACCTTCCTATTTATTAAGATATTTTAACCTTACCTAAACCCCATACTTCTACTCGTCTAACCTAACCTAACCTAACCTAACCTAACCCAGCTCCCACTATTTACTCCCGTCTTTGATAATTTAACCTAAGCCTCATACTTATACTAGTCTAACCTATCCTAACCTATCCTAATCTAACATGGCCTAGCCTAACCTAAGATAGATCCTCTTATTATTATTTATTCTATTCTACTAACATGATACGTTTCTAGACATTCATTCTATCCTCTTATCATCTATCCTATTCCCTCCTCTGCTTATCTATTCTATCCTGTCATACGCTACCCTGATCTCCCTCTAGGAATTTCATAAACATTTTTTGATACTATTTTGAGTCCTCTGATAGATCTTTTTAAGCACTTTTAGCATATTCTTGATGCTTTTACAACATATTTAACAACTTTTCAGACAATTTTCAGAATTATTCAGTCATTTTCATACATTTTTAAGACGTTTCGCCCCATTTTGCTACAATTTTGCACCCTCTGTTAGATCTTTTAGACGCTTTTGGTATATTCAGGACGCTTTTACAACATATTTAACAACTTTTCAAGCAATTTCGAGAATTATTTAGAAGTCATATTATATATTTTCAGCGTGTATTGAGACCCGTTTAGACTCGTTGATAGATATTTCAGCCTGTTTCCAGATATTCTGAAGACTTTTACGTCCAGTTTAAACATTTTTCAGAGTATTTTAGACGAATTTGACATTATTTAAGGCAATCCGAGAGTTATTCTGGACGCCCCCTGTCCATTATTGTTTGCTTTAAGCACTTTGAAGGGTAATGGAAGATAATTTTCACGATATTAGGAATACTGAACCGTCTATTTCAAGGCTGTTAGACGTATCTCTACCAGTTAAATATCGTTTCAGCCATTTTAGAGACATTTTAAGCACTATAGGGATATTTTAGACTTTGTCACCAACATTTTGATTGGTTTTCAGAATCCTTTGAAACACTTTTATAGGCGTTAGACGCTTTTAATGGTATTTTTCGAGCGCTAATTAAGACATTTCAGCTCCTTCACAGATATTTTGAGGATTTTCAGGGCATCTTAAACTCGTGAGAAGCATTTTTTTCGACAGTTTGAAGATGTTTTAAGGCACTGAAGCAGGTATTTTTGAAGTTGCTGGGGGTATTTTACTAAGCTTTCTTCAGTAATCGCTTTGTTTTATAGCAGTTGAAGAGCAGTCTAACCTATTCAGTCATTTATTGCATATCATCATCATTATCAATTACTCTATCTTATAGTCCAACTAAGCTAACCTAACCTAACCTGACCTAATGAGGAAATAGGGATGTTAAGGCAAGCAATGAAATAAAAAAAGAATAATAGCAATGAGATAATTTTTATTCAATTTATAGAGATACATACACTAGCATTAACATTTAGAAAACAAATATACACTGCTGAAAGACGATAGCGCCCTCCTCAGTTCTTCTTCTTATTATTCGCATTATCATTCTTCTTTATTGGTTAGATGTGCCATTGGCGCACGAAGTTCATAGTTCAACAATCTTCATTTTTTTTCTACAGACAAGCTTTAAGTATCCATGTCTAGGCACTATTCTCGACACTGTAATGCCCGTACGCATACGTTGATATTCCATCCTCTGCAATTACTCTCTTGTCATCATGAGGTGATAAGGCTATTTTATTAGCTTCAACCGTAGAAATATTATGATGTCGGGATAGGATTAAATTCATAGGAGTTCTAACAATTTTCAAAGTTTTAAGGCACTCTACATAGCTATTGAAGTTGATGTATTGCTTAATGGCGCTACGTTTTATACCTTTAACTTTTTTTATCACAGAACCATCAATATCGATAGCATACATTTTGGGCCTAAGACCAACGAACCGATGAATGATTTTTCCACAGGCTTCATCTTTAAACTTTCCCAACACTTTTTTGTTTTGTGTAGAATAGCATATATGGTTAGCAGGGTAATCAGATGTATCCAGATGTTCAAGCATGTGTAATTTATCCTGGTATATATCAGCTGTAGTCACTCGATGGACGAAAGAATCTGTATCTGTATACAACAGTTTAAGATTTTCAGCTCCATAATATGGAAGTAACACATCGTATTGATACGAATACATTAGCGTCTTGGAGATGTCTAGTACACTCATACCAATGTATATAGGCTTGTTGAATACTATTTTACGAGAAGCCATATGTACACCAGCAAGATTAGGTCCATATATGGTTCGATCAATGAATGTAGGTTTGGCTATGAGTTTTTCTAACGTTTTGCTGTTTGTCACAAGCCGTATATCCATGCGATTACGAATATTTTCCATAGTTTTTCCAAACATAGCATTATTGAATAGTTTATAAAGGTCCTTCTCAAAATCATTTCTAGCTTGTTGTCGTAGTCGGTTATTAAACTCGACGTAAGGTTTTAGCCAACACGACTGATGAAACTGAAGTGCTCGATGAATCTTTGTTAATAGTAGACCGTGACTAAGAGCTTGTTTCAAGGCCATGTAGTGTACCACATACTTCTTTCGGCACCCAAGATGAGCAATTAACTTCTCTGAAGACGATTTCCCCGGTTTCAGACTCTCAGGCAGGAAGGGCAAATCATTATGAAGATCGTGGAGCTCGACGGGATATTCGACATCGACTTCTAAGATGTATCCAAGGGGGTCATCTTCCTTCAATAAATCCAGGTCTATGTCTTCAGGAGAAACCCATTTAAACCCTCCATAAGGAAGGGCCTTACACATAGCCCAGCCATATTCGTTGTTTGCATCTTCGTATGTAATAAACTGGGAAGGTTTATGAGGATCATACTGTTCCATATATATATTATTAGCTTCAGCATACCGATGAGAAACCTGGCATAACCCTCCTCTTATACCAGATTCAACCATGAGCAGCTGATCGTAGTCCAGCAGCAATTGCAGCTCAATTCCTGTGTACAGTAGCATAGCATCCCACGTAAGTCCTGGAGAAGTGAAATAATGCGCAGGATCCACTTTGTGTGTTTTCAGAGTTTGGTCTCTGAACGTTTCAAAGACATCCGCTAGGAGAAGAACATCAGAGGTCAAGTAAATATCACTGTATTCACCTAAGTTTTCCACATTAAACTGCTTCCATACATTTCTAGCATGCTCATAGTCATCGCCGCTAATTTCTTCTTCATTTAATTTATTGTAGAATGCTTCTCTTGGAGGCAGCTGAGTCTCATTCAAAACATCCCATGAAGTAAGGTAATCGTAGGGGAACACTCCCTTACGAGTCATCAAGCCAATCTTCTCTTCTCCAAAGTACTTCTCTGTTTCGGGATGCGTCGTGAGGTTTTTCACTAACTTGTCCAAGCTTGTACTCAGGAAACGGAAGGTATCCACAAACCTGAGTTTAATATCTCCAACATATTTTGAGAATGAGATATAGCTTTCTTCAGAGCTTGGTATTACCTCCACTCTCTCGCTTGTGCAACCTAACTCCTTAACAATGAAATGAGAGTCATACCCACTCAGATTATGCATGAAGACAGGTATATAATTAGGTGTTTTACAAGTCAGGTTACATTTATTGTGTAAAGACCCTCTATACATCCCGGAAACATGATCGTGATCGCGAACCTTCCAATTATCTTCTGTAAATTCACGCCCGCACAGGTAGCATATAGTAGAAGCATCGAACGATTCTTGTTCTTCAGCTGTAAGTTTAAGAGGCTTAGCAGATTTATATAAGTCACCAATTTTCTTCGCAAGGGAAGTTAGATACTCTAGGAACTTCTCAGCAGCATCATGACCTCGATACACGTAGGGATGTGTAGGAAGATCGGTTTCTACTTTGTCAACGCTGGATGATGGTTTGACGTAAACAGCAAAGCTCATTGGAGAATGACTTTGATAGGGTGTTGTATAGGAGGTTTCAGGATTAGAGGCGCAGGTATGGTAAGGTGTGAGAATGCTCTCAAAATCAGCGTATATAACATAAGGAAGTTTCAACATTCTTTCCACGTTTTTGAATCTGACGATAGAGTTTTCTTTTGTAGGCATAACGCATCTAGCAATAGCATGTTGCATGCACATTTCTCTATGCTCCTCCAATTTTTTCATTCCACTTGGTCCATGTTGATCATCAAAATGGCTGAAGCAACGTTTACACGTATATATTTTTCCATCATGTTTAGTTTTCTGCTGACGAATAAGTCTCTCAAAATCCTTTATATACACATAGTGATGTCTGGCAGTAGCATCACTTAACAGAAGGAGATCGCGATGATCATCTAATTCTTCATCAATCACCTTTATCGGAAACACTTCATGTTTTTCATCCACTCCAAACACATTTATGGATATATTATTGAGCTTTTCAAATTTAGAGATTTCACCCAAGCTCGTAGGAAATGAGACGCATGAGAAATCGTATTTTTCTTGGCGATCCTTATACTTGCTAACACGATGAGCATTCTTTTGAATGAATTTTGCAAGAACCGCATATATAAAGCATTTCTCGTCACTATAATTTTGAGGGTTTATACAGGCTTTTCTCGCTTCCACAGATGCAGGTAGAGGAATATAGCTGCTCCCTCGAAGGGCATTGTACTTGTTAATTCGGAGTCGAACTCCATCAACAGCCAGTAGAGCCCAATTACTGCCTTTCAACTTACTTTCCTCCATTTCAACACGAAGCTTCTCGAATTTTTTTTCCAAGATGGCATTCATATCAGTTTCTAAAAACACAGGTTGGTTACGTGTTTTAAATGTTCTGTCACATGTCTCTCCATGAACATTCACAAATTGACAGTCGACCATGATGTTAATTTTCACACTTTTATGTATCGACAGTTCTTTCTTTATAGCTTGAATTATACGAGGTTTTGACTCCTGTAGGTAAGTTTTCATATCCTTGAAGGTGTCACAACGTATATAATATGATTTGAGTCGTCCTTCAAATGATGTTTCATACTCGATCATATCACACTCATCAGTCATTGTCAATAGATGATGCTTGCTAGGTTCAAACTTGATTTTCTTGCGAGATACAGTTTTTTCACATCTTTCTTCATGTACGTCTCTTCTATGCTCAGTATTGCAAACATCACCACAATGTTTACAGCTGTAGACTCGACCGCATACCAACTCATGTCTCTTCTTATCATAGTTGCGTAGAAAACGCTTATCACATTTGCTACAGCTATAGTCTGGCATAGCATTCAGAACCGATTCCATCACTCGTCCACTCCACATCTTTATAATATGTAGTGGCAACACTTGTAAATTATATAAATCAATAAATGCTTATAGCGCACTACGCTAGTTCACCTTGATAACTTATCAAAGCTATTGAACGACAATCTCACTAAGAGAAACTCGTCTACTCAACTCGAAGCAAAACCACACAATGAAAGTTCAAGATAGATCTAGGTATATTTATTCCACTAGCACGTACCTTATAAACTACTACGCGAATCAAGATTAAGTTTATATTTAAAAATAGATATATCATTAACTACGTGAGTCAAGGATCAACTTGTTACATTTTTATTTGCCAGTTCAACGTTAACATGCATTTCCCCTCATTTTTAAAGTTTAAACAAGGTAAATTATATTTCAACCACTGTATTTATAGAAATAAATGTTTATAATTTTAATACCTTCATGCCGAACACACACACACACACACACACACACACATTCACATACGCACAAAGATGCATAGCACACATACATACACACAGGCATGCACGATAATTCAAGATCACGATTGCAGCAACTCATAGCGGCTTCAATCAGTACTAAAACGTACATTCGACCGATTTTATACTCTTTATGACGGTAAATTATATATTAGCCCTCAAATTATAATTATTTTTATGGTTTTCCACCGTTTTTTACGTACTTTGCGACGAATCCGACAGAAACATTAAGATGCGAAACGGCGTTTATGTATCTTTAAGTAACATTTTTTTATCGATATCGGATGACAGTAATGAAACCATCTAAACATTATTTAAACGCTTAAAGAAACAAATACCCCGTATTTTTATAATTCTTTCTCCATTTTTATTCACTTTAAGACGAATCAAGCGTCATATTAAAACATAAAACGATGATTATGTTTCTAAGTACCATCATTTCAACAACAAAGACATTAATTTTAACTATCACCACGAAATAAACCTATTTACACGCGTCTTAACACGCTAACATACTATATGTTACAATCTCTCAACTGAACCCACCTTATAAACGACTACGCATTCAAGATTAAGTTTTGTATTTAAATGTATATAATCAGGAAACTACGTGAGTCAAGATTAACTTGCTTCGTTTTTTATTTGATAGTTCAACGTTAACATGCATTTCCCCCACATTTTTTAAAGTTTAAACAAGGTAAATGTTTATAATTTTAATACTTTCACGCAGACACTCACATACGCAGACACACACAGACACACACACAGACACACACCCATACACACAGACACACAAACACACACAGATACACAGACACAGACACACACACATACACATACACACACATAAAACACACATACACAAACACACACACACACACACAAACACACAGACACACGCATGCGCAGACACACACATACACAGACGCACACATACGCAGACACGTACATACGCAGACACATACAGACACACACACATACACGCACACACCCACACACATACGCAAACAGACATACACACATACACGCAAACACACACGCGCATGTACATACACGCACGCTCACACGCACACTCATACACATACATGCACACACGCAAACACATACACATGCAAACACACACACGCGCATAAAGATGCATAGCACACACATACACAGACACACATGCACGCACACACACGCAAACACACTCAGGCACACACACGCACACAGATGTATAGCACACCCACAGACACATATACACCCGCAAACACGCACACACACGCCCGTAAACACACACACACATACACAAACAGACACACATGCACGTACACACACCCCAACCCACAGACACATACACACCCACACATGCAAACCTACACCTTCACACATGCACGCAAACACACACACACACACAAATTTTTAGCAAACACACCTACACTCACACACACATTTAGACATACACACACATACACACATTCACACACACACAAATTTTCAGCAAACACACATACACGCACACACGCACACATGGACCTTGTTTCTAAAAATACTTTTTAGGGATTCAGGGGGTCTCAAAACATATATTTCGGGTGAAATCACAACATCGATTTTTTGGGTGGAATACAATACTTTCCCTACTTACAATTCGTAATAGAGAAATCGTTTGTCTCATATAAACGTCTTTATTAGAAAGAACATGAAAAGTTTCGAGAACACAAAAATGCATTTTAAATTCTCACAAGTATATACATTAATTCAATAATACTTTTTCCATACGTTTATCACAGTCAGTTTGAGCAATATTAACACGATAAGTTTTACCGCGTACAGGGTTCGTTCTGCAAACCTACGGACAAAGTAAAACACATCGTAATAACTCATACATAGAGAAAACGGGGTTCTTTCCACATTCCAAGAAGTTATTTGGCGTAACAGTAAACTCATTTAAAGATGTGTTCCTTAACCCACTCTTGCATTAAATGGAGTAGTAGTAATATGTTCCTTTTGGCTCAAGAAGTGGCATAAGTGACATGTTCCCTTTGGCTCAATTAGCATAACAATACACCCCCCTCCCCCCTCCCCATCTCCCCCTCCCCCTCCCCCCCCCCCACCCCCACACGTGGGAATTTCCAGGATGGCAAAGGAAGGATAATTAATGACCCCCCCCCCCCATAAGCCACCCTCCCCCTCTGACTTGACAGATTCTCAAGACCAGCGCAGGTGGTCTTCGCCCTCTCCCGCCAAATTCTGAAGGTCAGTGGGGGGGGGGGGTGGTCTTCGCACCCTTCCAAGTGAGGATGAAAAAGATGGTTATCTTAATGGACCCTTTGAGAAACTGACATATTTATGTGACAGTTGGAAATGTTCCCTCTACCAGTTTTTGAAAAGAACAAGTTACAACTTGCAAGGGGGGCAAGTATAGACGTGTCTGCACGTGTTTTCGAAAAAAGAACGTAAGGGAAGAAACCCTTTTCATACGATACAATTACTAGAACCCTCTGATATACTAATGAGATTCAAATTGGTGGTGCAGGAACATATTACTACTACTCCATTTAATGCAAGAGTGGGTTAAGGAACACATCTTTAAATGAGTTTACTGTTACGCCAAATAACTTCTTGGAATGTGGAAAGAACCCCGTTTTCTCTATGTATGAGTTATTACGATGTGTTTTACTTTGTCCGTAGGTTTGCAGAACGAACCCTGTACGCGGTAAAACTTATCGTGTTAATATTGCTCAAACTGACTGTGATAAACGTATGGAAAAAGTATTATTGAATTAATGTATATACTTGTGAGAATTTAAAATGCATTTTTGTGTTCTCGAAACTTTTCATGTTCTTTCTAATAAAGACGTTTATATGAGACAAACGATTTCTCTATTACGAATTGTAAGTAGGGAAAGTATTGTATTCCACCCAAAAAATCGATGTTGTGATTTCACCCGAAATATATGTTTTGAGACCCCCTGAATCCCTAAAAAGTATTTTTAGAAACAAGGTCCATGTGTGCGTGTGTGCGTGTATGTGTGTTTGCTGAAAATTTGTGTGTGTGTGAATGTGTGTATGTGTGTGTATGTCTAAATGTGTGTGTGAGTGTAGGTGTGTTTGCTAAAAATTTGTGTGTGTGTGTGTGTTTGCGTGCATGTG
The DNA here is from genome assembly GCA_030765045.1 of Tenodera sinensis. Lineage (NCBI taxonomy): Eukaryota > Metazoa > Arthropoda > Insecta > Mantodea > Mantidae > Tenodera > Tenodera sinensis. Next base: position 97,037 of record JAUKNM010000127.1, read on the forward strand.
TGAAGGTGTAGGTTTGCATGTGTGGGTGTGTATGTGTCTGTGGGTTGGGGTGTGTGTACGTGCATGTGTGTCTGTTTGTGTATGTGTGTGTGTGTTTACGGGCGTGTGTGTGCGTGTTTGCGGGTGTATATGTGTCTGTGGGTGTGCTATACATCTGTGTGCGTGTGTGTGCCTGAGTGTGTTTGCGTGTGTGTGCGTGCATGTGTGTCTGTGTATGTGTGTGCTATGCATCTTTATGCGCGTGTGTGTGTTTGCATGTGTATGTGTTTGCGTGTGTGCATGTATGTGTATGAGTGTGCGTGTGAGCGTGCGTGTATGTACATGCGCGTGTGTGTTTGCGTGTATGTGTGTATGTCTGTTTGCGTATGTGTGTGGGTGTGTGCGTGTATGTGTGTGTGTCTGTATGTGTCTGCGTATGTACGTGTCTGCGTATGTGTGCGTCTGTGTATGTGTGTGTCTGCGCATGCGTGTGTCTGTGTGTTTGTGTGTGTGTGTGTGTGTGTTTGTGTATGTGTGTTTTATGTGTGTGTATGTGTATGTGTGTGTGTCTGTGTCTGTGTATCTGTGTGTGTTTGTGTGTCTGTGTGTATGGGTGTGTGTCTGTGTGTGTGTCTGTGTGTGTCTGCGTATGTGAGTGTCTGCGTGAAAGTATTAAAATTATAAACATTTACCTTGTTTAAACTTTAAAAAATGTGGGGGAAATGCATGTTAACGTTGAACTATCAAATAAAAAACGAAGCAAGTTAATCTTGACTCACGTAGTTTCCTGATTATATACATTTAAATACAAAACTTAATCTTGAATGCGTAGTCGTTTATAAGGTGGGTTCAGTTGAGAGATTGTAACATATAGTATGTTAGCGTGTTAAGACGCGTGTAAATAGGTTTATTTCGTGGTGATAGTTAAAATTAATGTCTTTGTTGTTGAAATGATGGTACTTAGAAACATAATCATCGTTTTATGTTTTAATATGACGCTTGATTCGTCTTAAAGTGAATAAAAATGGAGAAAGAATTATAAAAATACGGGGTATTTGTTTCTTTAAGCGTTTAAATAATGTTTAGATGGTTTCATTACTGTCATCCGATATCGATAAAAAAATGTTACTTAAAGATACATAAACGCCGTTTCGCATCTTAATGTTTCTGTCGGATTCGTCGCAAAGTACGTAAAAAACGGTGGAAAACCATAAAAATAATTATAATTTGAGGGCTAATATATAATTTACCGTCATAAAGAGTATAAAATCGGTCGAATGTACGTTTTAGTACTGATTGAAGCCGCTATGAGTTGCTGCAATCGTGATCTTGAATTATCGTGCATGCCTGTGTGTATGTATGTGTGCTATGCATCTTTGTGCGTATGTGAATGTGTGTGTGTGTGTGTGTGTGTGTGTGTTCGGCATGAAGGTATTAAAATTATAAACATTTATTTCTATAAATACAGTGGTTGAAATATAATTTACCTTGTTTAAACTTTAAAAATGAGGGGAAATGCATGTTAACGTTGAACTGGCAAATAAAAATGTAACAAGTTGATCCTTGACTCACGTAGTTAATGATATATCTATTTTTAAATATAAACTTAATCTTGATTCGCGTAGTAGTTTATAAGGTACGTGCTAGTGGAATAAATATACCTAGATCTATCTTGAACTTTCATTGTGTGGTTTTGCTTCGAGTTGAGTAGACGAGTTTCTCTTAGTGAGATTGTCGTTCAATAGCTTTGATAAGTTATCAAGGTGAACTAGCGTAGTGCGCTATAAGCATTTATTGATTTATATAATTTACAAGTGTTGCCACTACATATTATAAAGATGTGGAGTGGACGAGTGATGGAATCGGTTCTGAATGCTATGCCAGACTATAGCTGTAGCAAATGTGATAAGCGTTTTCTACGCAACTATGATAAGAAGAGACATGAGTTGGTATGCGGTCGAGTCTACAGCTGTAAACATTGTGGTGATGTTTGCAATACTGAGCATAGAAGAGACGTACATGAAGAAAGATGTGAAAAAACTGTATCTCGCAAGAAAATCAAGTTTGAACCTAGCAAGCATCATCTATTGACAATGACTGATGAGTGTGATATGATCGAGTATGAAACATCATTTGAAGGACGACTCAAATCATATTATATACGTTGTGACACCTTCAAGGATATGAAAACTTACCTACAGGAGTCAAAACCTCGTATAATTCAAGCTATAAAGAAAGAACTGTCGATACATAAAAGTGTGAAAATTAACATCATGGTCGACTGTCAATTTGTGAATGTTCATGGAGAGACATGTGACAGAACATTTAAAACACGTAACCAACCTGTGTTTTTAGAAACTGATATGAATGCCATCTTGGAAAAAAAATTCGAGAAGCTTCGTGTTGAAATGGAGGAAAGTAAGTTGAAAGGCAGTAATTGGGCTCTACTGGCTGTTGATGGAGTTCGACTCCGAATTAACAAGTACAATGCCCTTCGAGGGAGCAGCTATATTCCTCTACCTGCATCTGTGGAAGCGAGAAAAGCCTGTATAAACCCTCAAAATTATAGTGACGAGAAATGCTTTATATATGCGGTTCTTGCAAAATTCATTCAAAAGAATGCTCATCGTGTTAGCAAGTATAAGGATCGCCAAGAAAAATACGATTTCTCATGCGTCTCATTTCCTACGAGCTTGGGTGAAATCTCTAAATTTGAAAAGCTCAATAATATATCCATAAATGTGTTTGGAGTGGATGAAAAACATGAAGTGTTTCCGATAAAGGTGATTGATGAAGAATTAGATGATCATCGCGATCTCCTTCTGTTAAGTGATGCTACTGCCAGACATCACTATGTGTATATAAAGGATTTTGAGAGACTTATTCGTCAGCAGAAAACTAAACATGATGGAAAAATATATACGTGTAAACGTTGCTTCAGCCATTTTGATGATCAACATGGACCAAGTGGAATGAAAAAATTGGAGGAGCATAGAGAAATGTGCATGCAACATGCTATTGCTAGATGCGTTATGCCTACAAAAGAAAACTCTATCGTCAGATTCAAAAACGTGGAAAGAATGTTGAAACTTCCTTATGTTATATACGCTGATTTTGAGAGCATTCTCACACCTTACCATACCTGCGCCTCTAATCCTGAAACCTCCTATACAACACCCTATCAAAGTCATTCTCCAATGAGCTTTGCTGTTTACGTCAAACCATCATCCAGCGTTGACAAAGTAGAAACCGATCTTCCTACACATCCCTACGTGTATCGAGGTCATGATGCTGCTGAGAAGTTCCTAGAGTATCTAACTTCCCTTGCGAAGAAAATTGGTGACTTATATAAATCTGCTAAGCCTCTTAAACTTACAGCTGAAGAACAAGAATCGTTCGATGCTTCTACTATATGCTACCTGTGCGGGCGTGAATTTACAGAAGATAATTGGAAGGTTCGCGATCACGATCATGTTTCCGGGATGTATAGAGGGTCTTTACACAATAAATGTAACCTGACTTGTAAAACACCTAATTATATACCTGTCTTCATGCATAATCTGAGTGGGTATGACTCTCATTTCATTGTTAAGGAGTTAGGTTGCACAAGCGAGAGAGTGGAGGTAATACCAAGCTCTGAAGAAAGCTATATCTCATTCTCAAAATATGTTGGAGATATTAAACTCAGGTTTGTGGATACCTTCCGTTTCCTGAGTACAAGCTTGGACAAGTTAGTGAAAAACCTCACGACGCATCCCGAAACAGAGAAGTACTTTGGAGAAGAGAAGATTGGCTTGATGACTCGTAAGGGAGTGTTCCCCTACGATTACCTTACTTCATGGGATGTTTTGAATGAGACTCAGCTGCCTCCAAGAGAAGCATTCTACAATAAATTAAATGAAGAAGAAATTAGCGGCGATGACTATGAGCATGCTAGAAATGTATGGAAGCAGTTTAATGTGGAAAACTTAGGTGAATACAGTGATATTTACTTGACCTCTGATGTTCTTCTCCTAGCGGATGTCTTTGAAACGTTCAGAGACCAAACTCTGAAAACACACAAAGTGGATCCTGCGCATTATTTCACTTCTCCAGGACTTACGTGGGATGCTATGCTACTGTACACAGGAATTGAGCTGCAATTGCTGCTGGACTACGATCAGCTGCTCATGGTTGAATCTGGTATAAGAGGAGGGTTATGCCAGGTTTCTCATCGGTATGCTGAAGCTAATAATATATATATGGAACAGTATGATCCTCATAAACCTTCCCAGTTTATTACATACGAAGATGCAAACAACGAATATGGCTGGGCTATGTGTAAGGCCCTTCCTTATGGAGGGTTTAAATGGGTTTCTCCTGAAGACATAGACCTGGATTTATTGAAGGAAGATGACCCCCTTGGATACATCTTAGAAGTCGATGTCGAATATCCCGTCGAGCTCCACGATCTTCATAATGATTTGCCCTTCCTGCCTGAGAGTCTGAAACCGGGGAAATCGTCTTCAGAGAAGTTAATTGCTCATCTTGGGTGCCGAAAGAAGTATGTGGTACACTACATGGCCTTGAAACAAGCTCTTAGTCACGGTCTACTATTAACAAAGATTCATCGAGCACTTCAGTTTCATCAGTCGTGTTGGCTAAAACCTTACGTCGAGTTTAATAACCGACTACGACAACAAGCTAGAAATGATTTTGAGAAGGACCTTTATAAACTATTCAATAATGCTATGTTTGGAAAAACTATGGAAAATATTCGTAATCGCATGGATATACGGCTTGTGACAAACAGCAAAACGTTAGAAAAACTCATAGCCAAACCTACATTCATTGATCGAACCATATATGGACCTAATCTTGCTGGTGTACATATGGCTTCTCGTAAAATAGTATTCAACAAGCCTATATACATTGGTATGAGTGTACTAGACATCTCCAAGACGCTAATGTATTCGTATCAATACGATGTGTTACTTCCATATTATGGAGCTGAAAATCTTAAACTGTTGTATACAGATACAGATTCTTTCGTCCATCGAGTGACTACAGCTGATATATACCAGGATAAATTACACATGCTTGAACATCTGGATACATCTGATTACCCTGCTAACCATATATGCTATTCTACACAAAACAAAAAAGTGTTGGGAAAGTTTAAAGATGAAGCCTGTGGAAAAATCATTCATCGGTTCGTTGGTCTTAGGCCCAAAATGTATGCTATCGATATTGATGGTTCTGTGATAAAAAAAGTTAAAGGTATAAAACGTAGCGCCATTAAGCAATACATCAACTTCAATAGCTATGTAGAGTGCCTTAAAACTTTGAAAATTGTTAGAACTCCTATGAATTTAATCCTATCCCGACATCATAATATTTCTACGGTTGAAGCTAATAAAATAGCCTTATCACCTCATGATGACAAGAGAGTAATTGCAGAGGATGGAATATCAACGTATGCGTACGGGCATTACAGTGTCGAGAATAGTGCCTAGACATGGATACTTAAAGCTTGTCTGTAGAAAAAAAATGAAGATTGTTGAACTATGAACTTCGTGCGCCAATGGCACATCTAACCAATAAAGAAGAATGATAATGCGAATAATAAGAAGAAGAACTGAGGAGGGCGCTATCGTCTTTCAGCAGTGTATATTTGTTTTCTAAATGTTAATGCTAGTGTATGTATCTCTATAAATTGAATAAAAATTATCTCATTGCTATTATTCTTTTTTTATTTCATTGCTTGCCTTAACATCCCTATTTCCTCATTAGGTCAGGTTAGGTTAGGTTAGCTTAGTTGGACTATAAGATAGAGTAATTGATAATGATGATGATATGCAATAAATGACTGAATAGGTTAGACTGCTCTTCAACTGCTATAAAACAAAGCGATTACTGAAGAAAGCTTAGTAAAATACCCCCAGCAACTTCAAAAATACCTGCTTCAGTGCCTTAAAACATCTTCAAACTGTCGAAAAAAATGCTTCTCACGAGTTTAAGATGCCCTGAAAATCCTCAAAATATCTGTGAAGGAGCTGAAATGTCTTAATTAGCGCTCGAAAAATACCATTAAAAGCGTCTAACGCCTATAAAAGTGTTTCAAAGGATTCTGAAAACCAATCAAAATGTTGGTGACAAAGTCTAAAATATCCCTATAGTGCTTAAAATGTCTCTAAAATGGCTGAAACGATATTTAACTGGTAGAGATACGTCTAACAGCCTTGAAATAGACGGTTCAGTATTCCTAATATCGTGAAAATTATCTTCCATTACCCTTCAAAGTGCTTAAAGCAAACAATAATGGACAGGGGGCGTCCAGAATAACTCTCGGATTGCCTTAAATAATGTCAAATTCGTCTAAAATACTCTGAAAAATGTTTAAACTGGACGTAAAAGTCTTCAGAATATCTGGAAACAGGCTGAAATATCTATCAACGAGTCTAAACGGGTCTCAATACACGCTGAAAATATATAATATGACTTCTAAATAATTCTCGAAATTGCTTGAAAAGTTGTTAAATATGTTGTAAAAGCGTCCTGAATATACCAAAAGCGTCTAAAAGATCTAACAGAGGGTGCAAAATTGTAGCAAAATGGGGCGAAACGTCTTAAAAATGTATGAAAATGACTGAATAATTCTGAAAATTGTCTGAAAAGTTGTTAAATATGTTGTAAAAGCATCAAGAATATGCTAAAAGTGCTTAAAAAGATCTATCAGAGGACTCAAAATAGTATCAAAAAATGTTTATGAAATTCCTAGAGGGAGATCAGGGTAGCGTATGACAGGATAGAATAGATAAGCAGAGGAGGGAATAGGATAGATGATAAGAGGATAGAATGAATGTCTAGAAACGTATCATGTTAGTAGAATAGAATAAATAATAATAAGAGGATCTATCTTAGGTTAGGCTAGGCCATGTTAGATTAGGATAGGTTAGGATAGGTTAGACTAGTATAAGTATGAGGCTTAGGTTAAATTATCAAAGACGGGAGTAAATAGTGGGAGCTGGGTTAGGTTAGGTTAGGTTAGGTTAGGTTAGACGAGTAGAAGTATGGGGTTTAGGTAAGGTTAAAATATCTTAATAAATAGGAAGGTTTATGCTCCCCTTAGGTTGAGTAACGCTAGGTTAGGTTACCCGAATAGTAGTATGAGGCTTAGGTTAGGTTAGGTTAGGTTAGGTTAGGTTAGGTTAGTGAGGCAATGTGGGGTGAGGTAACATTATGTTGGGGTAATATATTCAATCAAATCAGAAAGCTCCTGTGTTAGGTGGCGTACATCAATATAGTGAAGGACATACTTAGACACCATGAACGCTCATAAGCATACATACACTGCTATGGGCCTTAAGAGTCATCCCTAGAGATTCCTTCAAACACCTACAATGCATGCTTCCAGTACCACCTCACCTAGTAATCCTTAGATTGCGCATGGCGGCCATCTTGCGCATTTGGGTCTGTTCCAGCTCTGTCTTAACCTACCTACTATCGGACACTTAATATTTAAAAAAAAAACTTAAATACATTATATACAACAGTTAGAAATCATACTATTCGCCAAGGCCATAGCAAATTTTACCCCACATAGAATAACACCGATCCCATTCACACACTTAAATAAAATGAAACGAAATGCAAAAAGCGTCCGAAGTCACCCAAGTTGACGAGTACTACAAAGCTCTAGTACAATTTGCACAATGTATATGTTTTAATTAAATTTTAACACCTTCAACAAACATTAACATATTACATTTGTAGGTTAAGCTCATTACGTGCTACAAAGGCTCTAGCACAATTTGCACAATGTATATTTTTTAGTTATACTTTAACACCTTACTTCAACAAATATTAATGTATTACACTTGTAGGTTAAGTTAAAAGTTAGAGGATGAAAGCATATACATCATGAATACTCACCTCAATACTGCACCTTACAAAGTTGCACAATGTATATTTATTAATTACACTTTTAATTACTTGTTCTCAATAAGCGTGCACTTATAATGTAATATTAACGCTCAGCTGTGACGAATACTGGAAATTCTTAAATGCGATTGCAGTGCTGCTTACGGATCCAATTGTGAATCTAAACCATTCTCGAATCACGTTTATCACACATGCAAAAGTTCATAAAAATCGGTCCAGCCGTTTAGGATCCTTACAGTCATAGACAGAAGGTATATAAAGATATATAGACATGTATAACATGAAGTATAGGTCGCGCATTAGTTCTTGACAAATAACCTTCTGCGAAAATCCAGTGAGCTAGCCTTCTCTTAATAAACAGGTCAGCAAATAGTTTGTCTTCCGCTAACAAACAGCTCTGCTTCCCTATGTTATGTTTCGAAGAAAACGCAGGGTGCAGTTGACTGCAAAGCTTGTGTGGCTCGGGTTCATGTCATTGCCAGTGGTTTAACGAGAGATAATGAAAATGACAGCGATTCAGATGAAGAAAACAAGGAGAAATGTTCGGTATATAACAAATACAAGTAAATTAAGTGTAAATAATTACATATTTTGGTGCTGTAATACATGTGGCTGACATCGCTGGAAATATTACAATTTTCTTTGTAGTTACTGTACTTCCTGAGCACAGAAACATGAGAGCAACGTCGCATCATGTGATTGTCGTTTCTGCTTTTGTGTGCCAGTGTTCCCGTAAAGGCGAGTAAGTGACTCGCATCTATCCTCTCATTTAAACATTTCATTCAAGAACTAGCGCGTCAAGAACAGGTCGTAGATAGAAAAACAAGCTTTCGTAAGAGGTGTTTATAGGTTTGTTTACAAGGGCAGTGCCGTAGTTGTGTCAAATAGGTAACTACCTCAAATATGCTGAAAACGGACTTGAACAACGCCAAAATGCCCAGGAAGTGGCTATGAAACGTGGTAATCCATGCTATACAGATGATTGTGATTGCAATATACTATATTAATATTGAACTATATTGTTTTTACACACTGCATCTGAACCTTCAGAACTTAAATTAAAACCTAAAGCATCCTATCCATTATCCATATATCATTAAAACGAGACACAGATACCTGTACTCGCAGTTCTAGAGGTCAGAAATTTCTCACAGGCTTAGTCCAAGACACCTGCTTATTGCCTATCTACAGTGCTTACTCAACTGATTGTAGGATAACACTAACTCCGTCCCTTAGAAAAGGTTACTTTCTCCGAACTAGAACAATAGGAGATGTTACAAGTGTTGCGAGGGAGATGAAGGCAAAATTGTGCTTCTTATTGCACCACACAACGGTTTACCTTCAAGGATGCGAGAGGACATAATTGGGTCTTATATCTATTACGCAAGTCAGACATTTGTATTCCGTCCCATAAGATGGGGGTGCAGTATAGCAAGATATTGCACTCGAATATTCAGGTCTTTAACATGAGTATTTTGCTTTTTCCCAAACTCATTTTAATGTGTGCTTTAGTAGATACACGTATTCTTGCTCTTCTACTTTTCGAAAATAGTCACTATCAACTTGAGGACAACCAGCAAAGAAATAAAAGAAACAATTTGATGTGCTACATTCACACGATCTTCATCAACCATCGTTTATTTTTATGTAGCTTCTAGAAAGTGCAAGGTAATATTGCGAAGGCTTATTATATATATTTTATCACAACGGAGATAAACACTAGCAAAAATACATTCATTACCTTCAGTTGTTCGTAAGAGGTAGTCAAATCTGCAACTGGATGATTAAAAGCGGTCACTATATGCCGGCACATTCTGAAAAGCAGCTGAATAGCCATAGAAGTTTAAAAAATGACAAAATGTAGAAAAATTCGGAACAATAATCTGGGGGCAGGAGCATATAAAAAGGAAGCTCATGGTCAGCCACCTCACACCACTATGAGTAACACATCGCAATGGCGAGTTTCTACATAATTCTAGAAGCTTCGACTGCAGGACCTGCTATGAGTAGTTTCGCGAAACGTGGATATTCATAAAAATCGCAGATACTTAATACTCGACTGTAGAAGCGAACGGACACTAGCAGTTTGAGCTCAGTCAGTTCGTGACTTGAGAGAGAGAAAGAGAGTTGCGAAGCCTTGAGATTCCACCTGAGTTTTAATTGGAAGGAACTCAGGAGAGTGCCTATCCGAGCTAGACAGTTGAGTGAAGACGTTGACAATTCAATCCACATCAAATGGATCAATAGCTCCTCTAGCTGTTTTCAGTCCCGCAATGGGCACATGGGTGCCTTACCGGCTACACACCTTAGCTTATTCCATATAACCGAGGAAGATGTATGTCGGTTAAATGATACTACAAACTTATTCCATGATGCATTTTTGCTATTCTAACTTTTCTGGACCCGGCGCATATTTTCTTGCATTGGATTGGGTTATTCAGTGTGTGCAGTTGAGCAGTATTTGTGCCAAGGTTACGATAGAACAGAACAGCTGCAAATTGCAAGGTCATCAATTGTGAATTATGATTCAAATAAGAGGAAATAAAGTGACAAAAATAACTGGAATTGTCATTTGTCACAATAATAATAATAATAATAATAATAATAATAATAATAATAATAATAATAATAATAATAATAATAATAATAATAATAATAATAATAATAATAATAATAATAATAATAATAATAATAATAATAATAATAATAATAATAATAATAATAATAATAATAATAATAATAATAATAATAATAATAATAATAATAATAATAATAATAATAATAATAATAATAATAATAATAATAATAATAATAATAATAATAATAATAATAATAATAATAATAATAATAATAATAATAATAATAATAATAATAATAATAATAATAATAATAATAATAATAATAATAATAATAATAATAATAATAATAATAATAATAATAATAATAATAATAATAATAATAATAATAATAATAATAATAATAATAATAATAGCAAGAAGAAGAAGAATACCTATCTAAGAAATAGCTGGTGCCACAGAAAATGATTTCACACAAATTGTAATTTTAAAGAGTTAATTTTCGCTTGTGAGCTTTGGCTCTCTTATGTTTGACCTATTGCGAAAATTATACAAAATTCCTTTGAATGAGGAAGTCTTCATAGACTACAGCCAAGAAATTCGAATATGAATTTTATTTTCTCATAAATATCAATAGGTACTTAGTATTTTTAATCAAAACAGAGCCAACTTGTGCCAGAATTAAAAGTATAGGTATAGTATAGTATAGGTATAGATAGGTATAGATGTTTTTTCCATGTAAAGGTTAGTTTACGGAAAGGGATCTTTTTTAATTCATCATGAGGTATATTTGGAAGATACTGAACTTGAACACCAATTATGTATTTTCAGTAAACTGCGTATATTGAACTTTTGGTAAGAATACTAATTTCTCTATCCACTTTGTATGCAGCAGAGAAACTTAAACATTTTAGTGTTACATCCAATGGTTTTCTCTGCTCACTCTTCCGCAAAACCTTACTCTTTTATCCACACTTTTATATATAGAAATAACGTTTCATAGCACACTTAACTGTGGGTATAAGAAGGAAGTACGTCGGATTTTTATAAATCGTATCCTATGTAATGGGTTTAAGATACCATGTTCTAAGCAGACTTTGCCTGACCACAAGAAAACGAGAAAAGCAAATAGCGGCTTACCAATTTATAATATTAAAGAACATTCTTAAATTGTTAGCGTTACAAAACTTACTGTTCACATAAAGTTTGGGCTATTATTTTTATTATTATTTATTTATTTTTTATGTAGCAAGATCTTTCCTACCTTTTAAGTCAATCTATTAAACAAAAGTTACTTGTAATAAGGACTTCACATTGTACTCACAGGAAATGCAAGATCTATATCGTTATTTGTAATGCAAATACCTGAGACATATGTTTTAAGATATTTATATTTTTATTAATATAAACATTTAAAAAATCGTTAGCAATCCGGGAATGTTTACTGCTACAAAAGCAATTGACATAACGTATGTGTATTAAAGAGATCTATATCCTTTGTTTGTAAATTCTTGTGCATTTTTACGGTTTAATAGTTATGCAAAGTTCATTTTAAATGAACCGGACTTCACCAGCTAAGATGATGATGATAATGATGATGATGATGATGATGATGATGATGATATATATTTAAGAGCACTCAGATACTCCGTAAGTAGAGCCCTGGTAAAATGGACCATAGCAAAGGCCAGAAATAAGCACCAAACCAAAACAAAAGTCAAGGGAAAGAATCGAAGATAAACTCAGTATACAGAACTAACAGTGTAAAAGGTCGGAAATGAGCATAAGTATGTATACAGGTGTACCAAAAAAGCACCAAAAAATGCTTAGTATGTTGTGCGGGACGGCAAACTGATATGTTTTCAAATAGGAACCCCTGTCTGTGAATGCACGGTTTGAACGCTGTAACGCATCGAAGTGTGAAATGGGTGTACGTTCACATTTGGTCAATACACCCAACATGAGTAGCACATTGAGCTGTCTACATTACAAACGAGTTAACTGTGTACCTCGTACGTAATTACAGAGCCTACATCGACGGAAGTGAGCCTCATGCACATGACCCAAAACGTGCGGTTGCTTTTGAAGAGTTTCATTCACCTCGTGGAGTCGAGCAATATGGTCCTCCGCTGACGTTACAGGAGTGCCATACAACACCATAAAGAATAATCGAGAGGCGTCAGATCTGAAGACCCTGCTGGCCATGGAATTGATCCACCTCTACCAATCTATCGATTTGAATATGCGATGTTGAGGTAATTCCTGTCGGTCTGAGTGGCTCAGTTGGTTAGACGCTGGCCTACTGATACCTAGGTCGCGGGTTCAAATCTGACCTAGACCGATGGTTTTTAAGTGTGCTTAACCCTTTGGTCGCCAAGATCCGATGAGATCCGATGCCAATTGCCTTTGAATAATGCCATGATCCGATCCAATCTGATCCGCCGAGGTTGGTTTTCGCGTTCAAATAATTTACAACTTATGCAACAGATGGTGTATGTGTCCACCTCTATCTAATCTACGATATATAAACTGTATGTTGGTATCATTGTCAGTTAATCTCTGCATTTCCTGTACAATTAATTTTTTCTTTCTGAGGTTGTTACGCGTCGGGCATTTTAGCGCATTAGAAGACGAGAGCGGTAAACACGTGTTATAGGTTGTTGCGTGCAGAGCTTTATTATTTATTCTATATACAGTGATTTCTCGTGGCGTTAGTTTAATGAGCATTAAAGAATGGCATACTGGAATAAAAAATCTTTGACAGAAGATGAAACTGTGGCAACATTGCTGGAAAGTGACAGCTGTAGTGATATTTCTCTTAGTGATGATGGCAGTGACATAAACGAAATAAACAATCATGTGTGTTCTACGCAGTCTTCTGGAGGAAATGCCACGGATGAGGATGAAGATGAACTGGATATCGACTGGCAAGATGTAATTAACCACGAACATGAAGCTTTTTGGAACATAAGTGTTGAATGGCATTCGCCAAGAAAAAGCTCTAAATTGCAGTTCATATAATTAACCGTGCTCATTTCAACAATTTTAAGCATAGAAGTTTCGAAATTTGTAATTTTATAAATAATATAATGATTCATTGACAGACAACAAAATTGCTATGTGATAATAATTATGGTGTCAAAATAAACTGAAAGTGGAACATTAAAATTTAAAAATAAAAATTTAACAATTCAAAATTTTTTTAAAACAAATATGTGTACTAGAGTAATGTTCTCAAAAGTGTGTATATAAGTAAAACAATATTTCAGAAGTAACTGCAAAAAATTTCAACAGTTTCAAAATTGAGGTGAGTGGAAAGCTTTGTGTGAAACCTTTCACATTTTTCCACATTTAGGGCTGGCAGTTTAAGCAGTAGTATAGCATTTAGCTGGCAGCAAATGGGTTAAAATGACAGCTCCATGTCCGTAGATTTACTGGCATGTAAAAGAACTCCTGCGGGACGAAATTCCGGCACATTGGCGACGCTGATGTAATTGTGGCAATTGACCACGTCATTAAACAACAAAATAATTTTTGAGGTGATTCCGCACACTTACATCAAAGTGTGCAGAAGTTCAAGTCGGCTCTTAATTTTCAAGCCCGAGGGCTTAGCCCGTGCCCGTGCAGACCTCTAGTGAAAACTACACGAATAACGAGTGGGATACGCACCAAGGAAGAATTTAGCGCATGCGCAGGAATGTTGTTCTGCTTAAGTCGTTCATTCCAGTACACAGATGGCTAAAGGGTTACCTACCCTCCGTATTAAAAATACCAAAACAAAATGTTAACAAATTGTTACAACTGTTCGTTCTCAAACTTCGACGCTCTCCAGCGTCCAAACCGTGCATTTCCGAACAGGAATTCCTATTTGAAAACTGACCAGTTTGCCATCCCGCACAACATACTAAGCGTTGTGTGTATGTTTTTGGGACACCCAGTGTTTGTCCTCTATGCGCTCCTAAATCACTTCACCTATCACTGTGAATATTGGCCGATATATGTTTTCCATATCGAAGGTTTGTATGCTAACCATTTTACTACACAAAATAACATTCACATGGTTTTCTCTTCTTCTTTTTGTTTTACGTAACACATTCACATACGCTTCTCTACTCGCCCTTCAACATACAATTCATTCAATTGTATATGAATGAAAGAGGAATGCCACATTACGTTTGCACGATTTTCTCTACTCACTTTGCTTTTACGAAACACGAGCATATTTCCTCCTTCAATCGTTCCTAACATACAATTCATACAAGTTTCTATGATAGAAAAAGAGATGCAACACATTACATTCCCACTTTCTCTACACACTTTTCTTTTATGAAACACAATCACACCTTTGCTTCTTATTCTTCATACAAAACACGACCACGTTTATTTGTCTATTTGCCCTTCAATATACAATTTATATAATCTTCTATGATTGAAATAGAAATACCACACATTACATTCACACCATTTTCTCTCCAAACTTTTCTTTTACGAAACACAATCGCACTTCTGTCTCTAATCTCTCTTCTACAAGCAATACATACAATTTTCCATATGTTTGCAATCGATATTCAATGCACTACATTCACACGGTTATCTTCACTCACGTTTCTTTTACCAAACACAATTGTATTTTTCTGTACTTCCTCTTCTATAAAGAATTCATACAATTTTCTATATGAATTACATAGAAATGCAACGTCTTATATTTACACAGCTTTCTCTACCTGCTTTTCTTCTTGTGGTATCCAGGAACGTTCAACAGTGCTTTTGCACAGTGTTCTCCCGGTGTTTTTATTTATTTTGCTTATTTTTGGTTCTTTATAGCATCCAACGTAAGTAGAATCGTCAGCTAGTATAGAATAAAACTCCTAGAAAAAGTCAGAGATACAAATAAAAAGAATGATCATGGCAAAAAGCTGAAACAGGGTTGAGTTTCCAAAAATAGGCCAAAAGGTTGCAAGCATTAAAATTCTCTCTTTTAAATTCTTTGGACGACTTTATAAGTGCATGCCAACGAGAATATGTGCACGGAATGCATATCCTTCCTTCACATCAGACCTGCTTTAACACTCGTGTTTGCTCTGAGGGCTTGTCCATCATATTGCTAGATGCGAGAAAACTGTCAATTATACGCTTATGTAGCTTGTTCCTTACTTTCTTTAAAGCACAAGGATTGTTCCCATCACGTTTTCCATTATGTTCTTCAAGACTAATAGCCCTTTCTGCAAGACCAGTATGTTTCAGAAAGAGAGGAAGAGAGAGAGAGAGAGAGAGAGAGAGAGAGAGAGAGAGCATTATACCCTTACTCAATTATCTGTCAGAATTTCAATTTCAGGCTCAACTGGAGGTCAACTTGTGTTTTAGATGTATGACTTTCAGCAGCACATTTTCTGACACACGGGATGGTTACGCTATGTTACTCTTACCACTTATTAAAATTTAAAGTAAGATACACGATAGTGCTAAAACACTAGCGGAAATAGATTGTTTCATTTTGTGCATTTGTTTGTTTCATTACAAGATCTTTCTGGTTAAAATACAGTTGAACCTTCATCAAAATGTATGCCATATATTATTTCCTCTACTGCGTATAATAAGTCGGAGATGTAGAGATTCTACCGGAAACATATGTTTTGAGGATCTCTGAATAAGAAAAAGGTATTTTTGAAAAAAAAAAAAAAAAGTCTGTCTGTGTGTGTGTGTGTGTGTGTGTGTGTGTGTGTGTGTGTGTGTGTGTGTGTGTGTGTGTGTGTGTGCGCGCGCGCGCGCGCGCGCGCGCGCCTGTAAACAGCATAAGTCAAAAACAAAAAGTCGGTTAAAAGCTAAAGTTGGCAGTTAATATATTTCAAGGATGCGACACAAAGATTTTGAAGAAACTTTCTCCACTCTAAATTACCCCTTACATGGAAGATCTTTTTAAAAATTTTGATTTTCTCAAAAATACTCTAACGTTTTTGATTAAAATGCCATATGCTTATTGTATTTTTATTGCAAATGAAAAGAATATTTTGAATTTTCTGGTCATAGTGTACGTAGTCCTGTTACTCTTGATCACTTTTGCATAACTGGTAAATCCTAAGAGATAGACCAGATCTTGCTGTACAAAAATGCAGATCTCGCTAAAACACACAATTTATGTCCAAATGCACTGTTCCATCCAAGTTACGTTATTTGTGGTACATTTTAAGTCAGTAACTATTTCGAAGTTTGCACGTTGGTTGCATACAACGTGTAAAGGTGTAAGAGAAGTAGTTGCCCCAGGTTCTTCTGGTGGAAAAAAACCATCATAAGCCACACGCCTAATGAGTTTCTCTATCGGTTACAGCTTTAAACTATTGCTTATTACTTTCTCTAGCAGACATTCATGGTAGGCAGAGAAATTAGTGCAATCCACCCAAAAATTACCGAGCAAGATTGTCCACACTCGGAAGTTCGATTCCCATGGTCAACATTCCTGATCCATGGGTTTTTATTTTGAGGATTATCCTGGGAGAATGCTGGGAAGGATAATTACACAATCTCCCGAATTTCCTGTTCTGTCATTTCATTTCATGTAATTTCCATTCGGCTTTTCAAGTTCGTCTGCGAGGGTGGCGCCTTTCCGTGAATGCTGATTGTGTTCTGTAAATACGGTTCTCGGTGGCGAGATGGCGTTGCGGTGCTTGTCCTAGGGGGATGGCAGGCTCCTTGCGTGCACCTCTTGTCGAGATGGACGACCTGAACCTGTGGGTGTCCTTTTGTGGTTTGCCTTAACCCTTCGTTACTCGCGTGAATAACTGTAACGTGTTTACTCGCGTTGGGGACAGGTGTCACCCATTTTACATTCTTGCTTTAAACATAAATTTTTAAATTTTGTTAATAAAGATGCTGCTGTGGGCTATACTGAACCATATTTTACGTATGTATAATAATACATATTTATTCACACAATTAAGAACATCTCACATATTCTTTTTGAACCTGAGCCTAAAAGATGTTCTTATAAACCTTTACAAATATGCCTGAAAATACCCTCCCAAGTATCACCTATTGTTATTCGAATTCCACTGATATTTCACTTGCACCCCATTTCCTTTGGCGTTCGTTAGATGCAATAGTCATTTAGAGGCAATTCACGCACACGTCCTTCAAATAGCTAGAGCAAACCCATTTGCAACATTTTTTGCACCATTTCCTGATTGATTAAACCTTTGATCTATATTCATAAAAACGTCCTCGGGATGGTTTTCTTTGTGCACAGTCTTCCACAACTGGTTCTTCGACATCAAGTAATTCTTGAGCACGTCGTGGAATCTTTGCAGCAGTTTGTGGGATTTCTGCATTCAATCTGTGGCTTCATCAGTTCTAAGAAAAGTTAGAAATGAAATCTGTCATCTTTAACCCCTTCACATTTTACTCTCTGGCTTTGTAAATGCAGAAGGAATTGATTGCGTTATATTTAGCAAGTTACAGAACACAACCATAGGCTAGAACTGGTGTTTCCTGAAATAGCATTATTCTGACAAATTGGTCCACAGAGTCGATGCTTACCTTTATCCTATAATATTTTACAGTTTCCAGCTTTTTCGCTTCGTGTTTTATGCACTAAAGCAGCATCGTGATGCATTGTGGAAATGAACAAAAAAGATTTATTTCAGGATAGTATGAAACTAGCGTTTTGTCCTTATCAAATCTAAATAAAGAACGATTTTTTGAAAGAAAGTGGCCACTTTGAGTTATATGACCTTCACTACTCTCATCAAACCAACGGAGCAATGAGCCGGAATCAGAGATCCTCTCAATTCTTCTTTACTTAGCATCAAATACGTCTGCAAATATTATTATTATTATTATTATTATTATTATTATTATTATTATTATTATTATTATTATTATTATTATTATTATTATTATTATTATTATTATTATTATTATTATTATTACTGTATTTTTGGTGGTGGTAGTAGTCATAGTGGTATACTAATGGCTATAAGTTGTAGTATTGCAAACAAAACCAATAAATAGCTACCTAGAAAGCAGTGCATATAGATAACGAGATAAATGCCTTAGATATTTTAAAGCACGAATAATAATAACCTACAAATTGCTTAAACATACAATATAGAGAATAAAATGTGCATAGTATAGTTATCAACACCTTGCAGAAACTATAACGCGAAAGCTCGCGCGGGTGACACTTGATACCCAAAAGGACTTCAGCTGCATACAATATACCTAACAGTATCTACAGAACTCACAGAGAAAAATGTTGCTATTTATGCATCCCTTAGAAGGTATATGAGTCGGCAACCTGTTAGCCTGTTCTGAGAACTACAGCAGTTAAAACGAGTACGCTATCACCCACGCGAGTAACCAATGGTTAAGTGGTCGCGCGGGGTGCTCGGAACACCCCAGCCATTCTTATTGATGTATTATTACATAATGGATAGGAGTGTACCTTCATGAACTTTGGAACCTTTCTATGAAGTAATGTGCGAGCCTTGAATAAAAATCTGATGTGTTGCACTCACATGACTTTCTTTACTCTTGTACTCACCATTCTTAGAAACTCTTATTACTATATCTTCGTCTTAGTTGAGATAAACATTTGTACAAATTATCTTATTGCTTATTTCCTTGTAGGTGCAAGGGGAATATTAGAATACAATAGGCTTTGTGCGAAGGTAAAATATTTCAAAGCTTTGAGATTCCGTTCTCTTTGGACGTTTAACACATATAAAAATGAACAACGATGTTCCATTTCATCAAAGTTTTAAGTTTTCCGAAATTGACACAAATGACAAGGAATGTCTCCGGAGTGGTTCACTCTACAAAAATTTATTTAGAGATAAATTGTGCGTTTTAGCGAGATTTACATTTTTTGTATGGTAAGATTTTGTCTATCTCCTACGGTTTACGAGTTATTCAAAAGCCATCCAGAGTAAACAGGACTGCATAGGCTATAGCCAGAAAATTCAAAATGTACATTTCATTTGTCATACAAATATCTTAAACATATGGCATTTTAATCAAAATCGTTAGAGCCATTTTGAAGAAAATCAAAATTTTGGTCATTTGCCAGGATCACACCAGCGTTGCCGGTGCGCCGGAATGTTGTCCCGTAAGAGTTCTTTTGCATGTCAGTAAATCTACTGACATGGAACTGTCGTTTTTAAGGGCTTAAAACACTTAAAAATTATCGGTCTGTGTCGGATTTGAACCTGCGACCTTGGGATCAGTAGGCTAGCGTCTACAGTTCGTTCGGTTTATGTTGAAACATGGGAATTAGAGAGAGAACGCACTACTGCCCGCGCTCTTGAGGGTACTCTATGACTGCCTAATCCCATTTCGCATCGGTTCCATGCAACATGCAACGGTGCGATTGACTGCCTGACTATAGCGCAGCTATCAGAGAGCAGCGCTTTAAGAGCTGCTGTTAGGTAGCGTCATTATAGAGATCCCGTCCAAGAAGGGTTCCTTGGAGGGTACCGGTAAGCCGTAAGATCTTCGGCTTCATGGATATCGGATGCTGGATCACATCCGCAGTCTTCACACGCATCTTCCGATTCAGAGTAACTGTCTTCTAAACTTATGTTGAAACTGTCCAATATGTCGTCCATTAATTCGTCTTTTTCCCCAGTACATTTCTTCTACACGCTTCACATGCTCACAGACAGCTTTCCATTTTTCGGGCAAGAAATGCGATGTGTACGACCTACAAATTGTACTACGAATAGCCGCCTTTGTAAATGAAGCGGCTGTTGTGCTTGTTGGTTGTCTGTTTGGTCTTTTCCTTCCTGGTGTTCTAACAGCGGTCCCATTTGCGTCTGCTTTCTTTTTTTCTTGCAAAATTCTGTATATTGAAGTGCGAGATACACCAGTAGCTGCGGCGGTTCTTTCCATGACCTGTGTCACGGACATTGTTGGTTTACCCGATGTTAACGCCTCTAGTTCATCAGCAAAACACTTATGTACCAAACATACAACTTCCCGTGCATCAGATTGAAGAGGTTTCCCCTTTCTTCCAACACCAGCTTGGAACAATACGATTGTCAACACAATGAGCAGGACTAAACGCATCACCAGCATTTCCATATTTCACTCTCAATATTAAGGGTACATAAGTAGCCCGTACACTCGTCGAAGCACGTATTACCGACAGACGCAGACTAGGCAGTCGCGGATAGCCGTGGCGATGTGTTGTCATCCCTCCCCTATCACAGGGAGGGGTAGCGCTAAGTAGGTCATGTTCCAACTTAGACCAGACGGACTGTAACCAACTGAGCCACCCAGACCGACAGTAGTAAAAGCAGGGTAGATAGATAAAAAGGATCACGAAACCGAACGTATGTTACTTTCATGGCAACTTGTCTTATATTCACCGGACCATGCCATTATGGATAGCTTGCAAATTGCAGAAGCTGTGAGATAACGTCACGGTTTTCAGATTTCCACCAGTTGTACCACTCAAGCGATATCTTTGACAGTAAAGCTATATTTCTGGATAATCTACTTTCTCTCTTAAGTGAAGCATTGTGAGACCGTCCTATTGTTCAACTTTCACTGTGATAGCGTTACACCCAAAATATGTATTTACATAATTACTGTATACTATACTCGGATTCTCTATGTTTCAAACGTAGAATTCTGATAGGGAATTAATCATAAATACTGTAATATTTTCACACACAGTAAGAATAATAAGTGATGATAATAAAGTTACCTGATGAGATATAGAAGCTGACTTAATATCAGTTATCAGCTAAATGCATCACAACTTACCTGAAACAGAAAAGAAAGTAATTAAATGTACAGATACAAATCATTAAAGAAACATAAAACTTTATTTAGTTGTAATATGTAAACATGTGTATAAATGATTCTTTATATTATGCCACTACTTAAAAAAATATTTTGCTCATTAAGCACGCTGTCAGATTCAGGTTATGCCACTAGTTAGCGACAAAAAATGTGCTAATTTTCACGAATAGCATAACAAGGAATAACAAGGAATATGCGCGAGTTACGTACGATGTCTTACCAATATCAGCGTTATAAATGAATTAGCAGAACCTGTAGCTCGCGTTATTCTGTTAACAAGGAAATTCTATTCCGCCTGCAAGGTTCCATCGTTTTAGGGTTTTAACTTTTTTACGGTTTTACTCTTCATTTTTTTTTTTTTAGCCTTTAACCGTTTCAGCTTTCACTGTGTGTTCCAACTGCAAAGCCTAGATGCTTTTGCGATTTTAGCTCTTTTTTTATCTTTGGACATCACTGACCTTGTTGATAAGCCCTTAAACCACACCCACTCACTCACTCACTCACTCACTCACTCACTCACTCACTCACTCACTCACTCACTCACTCACTCACTCACTCACGCACTCACTCACACACACACTCACTCACTCACTCACGCACTCACTCACTCACTCACTCACTCACTCACTCACTCACTCACTCACTCACTCACTCACTCACTCAGTCCTCACTCACTCTCACTTTCTCTCTCCACTTTCTCTTTTCTCCTCTTCTCTTCTATCTTCGATTCTCTCCCCCTCTTTTCATCTATCGCATCTTTCTCTGTCTCTCTTTGTGCAATATACATGTGAATGACATTTTTATAAACGGCAATAAAGCTGCTTTTTCTGAACTGAATTATCGCTGGAATGAACAAAATGGAGAGAGAAATGGAATCCGCAATGAATGAGATGGGAACTAAAATTAAGAGAGTCAGTACTGGAAGAAAAATATGCAGACTGAAATGAAAAGTATAAAGCAACAAATTGGAAATGAAATTCAAGCTTATCCATGAAACTGAGAACGAAACGGCAAAAGTGGATACGGAAATGGAATTTGGAATGGAAAGAATGGAAGGTGAAATGATGAATGTAAATTCCAGATTGGAGAGCGTGCAAACAAAAATGAAGACTGAAATGGAGAAATAAAATCCCAAGTAGATTTCGACATCGACTCTCTTAAATCTGAGATAAATGCGACGGTGAAAACCTTGAGACGACTTTGCAAAGGCGTGGGAAAAAAAAAAAAAAAAAAAAAAAGTCTACGGTGGAAGAGCACCTAGTTCAGTAAGAAGGATGGCTAGGACGCACAGACGGAAGAGTAGAGACTGATGGAGACCTCAATGTGCAAGCATTTGGAGCAGCAGATGACCGAGAGAGCTGCTGTCCAATGATCAGTCACGGTGCATTCTGCATTTGGTTCGGGCAAGGACCCCTTGAGGAGAGAAGAGTTGACGGATCAAGACATAGCCCCGATCCTGAAGGATAGAGAATCTAGCATACCATCCACGTGAACAGATTTTGCTCCCGGGTCCCGACCTACTAGATGCAATAGGGCTTCCTGGTGGTCATAAACGGTATGCTGAAGAGCGTGTGATAATTCGCAGACGGAACACTGGTGTTCCTGTAGAGTATCATGAAGGAAATCTTCAAGGAAACCAGTGCAATTAGAAGGTAAGGTAACTGAATGCGAATATATAAGGTAGGTAGCCCATTCTATTAATGACATCCTAGAAGCGAGGTGAAGAGATGGTACCAATAATGCAACTTCCACGCGACAGGTCCTGGGTCCTCCTTCACGCATTCAGTATTAACCCCATGCTGATTGTTGTTCATCGTGGTTGTCCTTCTGCAGATGACAAAAACTCAGAGGAGGAAGTATATTGAAACGAATTATACATTTTTCTTCTCGAATTTTAAATATCTAATTAGGAAGCTTTGTGGACGCAGCAGCCGTAGCCCAAGGTTATCCGAAAATCGGCACTGGGCAGTCGGAGTTGTAAGCAGATAAGCAGCGTGCTCGTCCAGCGTAGACATTACCTGCACAATCGTCAGGTAATCAGAATTTTCTGGAAGATTTTGCCATCTCGAACGTTCTAGAACTCTATAAATTCCCAATGGCTATATAAGCGAACGCTCCTGCAAGTCAGAGAGTGAATACTATTGAGTCGGTAAGCGAATGCTATTCCGGTGCGGCGAAAAGCGCTGTTCTTCAAGCCAGTTTGTGATGACTGTGATGACATGTAGGGGGTGCTGCAACTGCAAGAGATTTCAGAGGTCTTGTGTTCGACTCCCCAGCGAGTGAACCGCCGAAAGAATGGGCTATGGTTATTCCGCTACGTCAAGAAAGAAAGAAAGGAAAGCAAGTAGAAGAACAAAGTGAATTGACGGTGAAGTGACAGTGTGGGTTAAGCGAAGTTTCAGCAAAACAGTGTATAAAATAAATGAGTTGCACTCACATGGCTTTCTCTTCTCCCTCTTGTACAAAGTATATTTAGCAAACATTTATTGTTTATCGGTTTCGTACCAACAGAGATAAGCTTTTCAGAAATTGTCTTATTGCACATTTTCTTCTAGGTACAAGGGAAATAAGGAAATACAGTAGGCTTTAGTGATAGTTAAAACTTTTACAAGCCGGTCGCTGTGAGATAGCTTTAAAATTCCTTTCTATTATATACAGGCGGCAGATAAAAAGTAAACAACGACTTCCTTTTTGAGAAAACTATAAGCATTTCAAAACTCACACCAATGACAAGAAATATCTCTGAAATAGCTTCATAAAATCCTGAATTGCCATAAATTGTGTGCTTAACGAGATCTAAGTTTTCTTGATTTTGTTTTGTTTTTTATTTTGGTATTGTAAGATTTTGTACATCTCTTACGGTTTACTAGCTGTGCAAAAGTCATCCAGAATGAACAGAACTTCAGAGTTATTCCCAGAAAATTCAAGATAAACATTTCATTTGTTGTGAATATATCTTAAACACATGGTATTTTAATAAACATCGTTACGACCACTTTGGAGAAAATCAAACCTTTCGAAAAAGTTACCATGTAAAGGATACTTTGGGGTGGGGGATTTAGGGAGTCTCAAAGTAGTATTTCTGGTGAAATCTGGGTATTGAAGTTTTGGTTGGAATACATTTTCTCTGCTTCCCGAATGTATGTAGTAGAGAAAACAAAAATAAAACGCTCTAAACGACGAAAAAAACAATTTTTAATAATAGCGATGCATAAAATAAGTGAAACGATGCTGAAATGAGCCCAGAGTCCAAAGAGGTTAAATTTACCCCATATTTATCTTTTCAGGATAAGGGAAAACTGGATAACTCACACAAAGCGAGATTCGAACTCGTGATCTCGTGAATGTGAACCACACACGCTACCACCAAAATGAATTTAGTTTGTTACAGATTGATATTGCAGAATAAATGGGAATCGTAGTTTTATTACTGTAGACTTCGTGGAAATATGTATTAACCTATTAAACAATCATGTTATCAATAATTTTAGGATACTAATTACATGCTGATTAATATACTGAGAATTATCACCATAACAGGAATATCAATTTGATCACGTTTTAGTGTTCCTCAAAGCATCGTGAAGGCAACGGAACAAAAATTCATGGTTGATATTTTTGAATAGCCAGAAATGTTCCTCGTACACAGAGCAAGACATAGGCATATATTTCTAAAGGTCTACGTTAGTCAGTGAACGCTGTTTATACTCCTGAGTGATAGGCAAAATATAAATATAGAAAAGAATAAGTTGCTTAGTTAATTACAAACACATTAAATAATTTATAATGATCTCGGTATCCTCAAGACGTTGAAAACTGTAATTTTGAGTTGAGCCTCCTGTGGATACTGGCACACTGGCGTGCGATTAGATCCCGGTGTGCAGTGGGCGCGTGGACTCGACACTCCCAGAATGTCTGGAAATGTCGGAGCCGTAACTTCCCACAGCCCATGAGACGTATGCGACCTATGATTGGCACAGCCTTGATTCTCAAGGGAGTGTAGCTTTTGTTCTTTTCAGTCCACTAACGGAGAAAATTAGACCCAGAAGCAACAAGTGTGGCGACATCTTGTTTCGAATCAGTTTCTGCTACAGATGCGATAAGATTATGTTCCAGATTGTTAACACAAACACCATGAAAACTGCCACTGCGTGATTCTGATTCTGTACATGCTAATGTTAAAATCGCAAAATAAATCATGTTTTAACTTTATCTGTAACATCTGCCTGTGCATTGAGAAACATATATGGAGCGATTATCATCAAGCGTTTCACCTGTACACGTTTCCCCATGAAAACAAATGAAAGTTGTGACCTGCACCTTGCTAAAGTTCAACCTGAACTCTTTCTCTCTTACTCTCTCAATCGCTACCTCGGATCTGGCCTCTCGCCTCGGGGAAGCACGAAGCAACAATAGCAAAGCAAGATTAACATGAGATTAAAATTAGACCTCGACACAATCACACTTGCACAGAAAGGAGCCAACGAATCAAGCAGCAGAAATTATAATTTTTAAAATAGTAATTAAAACAGTCGATTTGATCAATAAACATGGAGGAGTTTTTGTAATAGTTGTCAGATCAAATTATGCAAAGAGGTGTTCACAATGTGAAGCCTTCTGGATGGTACAGTCTTATACAAAACTGATAACTTGAGCTCGTCCTAGGTGAATGAAATTATCGGCTTACTTTTCAAACAGGAAGCCTAATTCCGTCGCAGGTGCGCAGAATACGGTTGAATTTATTTCGGAAGTTTCCTGATCGCAAAAGCAGGTTTAGAAATTCATAGATCTTCTTTTTCCTCTGAGGGATTAGACCTTAGGTCTGTTCGGTCTCACACTGTCTTTCCATCTCTTCCTCGGTCTACCTTACTCCTCGAATTCCTATTGGTTAATATTTTGTTGTTATTTTAGGAATTCTGTTTTCCGATATTCGTTCCAATGATTTAACCAATTATCTCTATAACGTGTTAATTTATTAGATACACATTCAATTTATAGGTCTTCTCTAATAGTTTCATTTGAAATTCTGTCTTGTAGCTTACTGCTCTTTGCTGGTCTCACATTATCTCAATTCTTTTTAACCTTCTATCTACAGTCCATGTTTCACTGCCATATAATAAAACAGGCAACGCCATCACATTACACAATTTTATTTGCGTTTCTTTCCTGTTTTTTTTTCAGGGTTTTCTTTAACATTTCATAAACATGGAAACATTCACTAAGTTTAAAGCCATCTTTTTTATTATATAAAACTATCGTACCTAAGTATCTAAACATCGAAATCTGTTCTATTCTGTTACCTTGCATTATTACTTTACTTCTGACTGGGTATTTACCGTTCTTTGTTTCTTAAATAAAATTTTAAAATTTCATTTTTCCCGTAATTTATTTAGATAAAGTAGTGCATATTGTACTTTATCAAATCCATAAATGCTATGCATAGTTATCATTATTAAAATACTGCGCCCAGAAATAAAATTCAAGACAAAAGACCTCGAATTGAAACTTTAAATCCTTCACAGAGTGTTTTACAATTTAGAAGATTTCTGTTTTATCATATATCCATTAGCCTCCTTCACATCCTATAGAATTTGAGCTCTTTTCGGATTAGAAAGGATGATAAAAATTTTAAAATATTGTTGCGGTTGAATTTTGAACAATCAGTGTTTTGATTTGCTTACCGTCGCTCATAATAACCGCACTACTGTGCCCCCTCAACAAAAAGATTTACATACGGAACCTTAGATAGTATTGCAATATTTTCACTACGATTTACGGTGTCTTGTACGAGTAAATTGAAATAATTAAGTAAGCTACATCACTGATCTAAACTACTTAAGTTATTGACTTAAAGCATTTCTTCTCAAAATCTTATGTTAAATTCTAATTAAACCCCAGCGCAACAACCCATTAAGGGTTAAGGCTTGCCGCCCAGCCGCTGCGTCCTCCACTTCTGCCCACTACAGGCGTCATTGGTCGGGCGCAGTACTGGAGGGTGGTACGTGGCCAGCGTTCCGAGCCCTCCCGGCCAGTTATGCGGCCTTCTCAACCTTATGTTAAATTCACATGTAGTTTATAGCTTAACAGAGTATTCATACAAAACTTTTTGTCCACATACAGCATGTTAATCAATTTACAATTAAATTTTGTAGAAATGGTTTCATTACACTTGTGCTATACGTTTCTCTCGCTCTCTCTGTCTGAATCTTCTATTTCCTCTCTCTTTTCTCTTTCTCTGTTTCTCTCTCATTGACAAACACGTGCGCACGACTTTATACTAAAAGTTTATTTGGATTCAGGTGAACTAGAAACATATATTTCTTGTGGAACCTCAATTCGGATATTTGTGTGGAATGCAATAATTTTATTCCTCTAACCACCGTATGTATGTGTAAAAGCCTGAAGTTGCATATGCCTTATTTTCTCTGCGCGTATCTTAGATTCCTTTACAACGTGTTGTTATTTCATGTTAATCGAGAAAAATGTGTGCAGGAAAGATTCCATTGAATATTTTGTTGAAAGTGCAAAGGGCTGAAGCAAGAAACATCTTGAAAACACGGAACGTTATAGGCTGGCTTCGACATTTCATATTATCTGCACAACATGGCAAGGGGAAAAACATACATTTAATATTTATTTTGAGAATCTACTTTCAAACTACTGTTTGAACAACAATTTCACCATAGCCAAGAATATCTTAGAAATGCGCAATGCCACAGAAAATAATTATATCCGAAATAAAGAGTAACCACATCTATATTGCCTCAATTTTTAATTTCTCTACCACGTACTTAGTAAGCAGAGAAGGTATTCTATTACGCTGAAGAATTTGATGTCTCATTTTCAGATGTCCCGAACCAAAATATAGGTCTATAAAAAGGTCCATGCTAGTATTTGTTGGGTATCTATGTGCGTCCGTTTGTGTATTTGTGTGGGAGTGTAAGTTTATGTGTGTAGGTGCATGTGTGTGTGCGAGCGTGTGCGCTTTATAACTAAAAAACGAAGACTATTCGAAAAAAAAAAGAGTTAAGATTGCATTTCATTTGTCACTCATATACATTAAACGATTATTTTACTCAAAATCGTTACACCTATTTTAGAAAATCATATATGACGAAACACTTTTCATTTAAAGGGTAGCTTGAAAGTGGGAGATTTTATTTAAATGTTCGTGTCAGCTTGAAATTTGCCTTCTATATTTAGTGGATACTCAAAACAGTTGTACCAATTTCATGAAACAATAGCTGAATATTTTCCCTGGGTCTTCTGTTTTACCTATAAAAGTACGGTGTGTTCACTTCAGAACTTCATTCTTCGTGTCGATGTCTGGAAAATCTCTTTCTTTCTTTCCTTTCTTCCTTCCTTCCTTCTTTTCTTCCTTCCTTCCTTCCTTCCCTCCTTCCCTCTTTCTCTCCCTGCTTTCTTCCTTTCTTTATTTGCTTATTTATTAGTTTATTTACTTCTTTCCTTGCTTTTCTTTCCTCTATTCTTTTTCCTTCCATCTTTCTTTCCTTCTTTCCTTCTTTCTTTCTTTCTTTCTTTCTTTCTTTCTTTCCTACATTCTTTGGTTATTTCTTTATTTATTTTTTCTTTATTTTTTCTGTTCTATTTCTTTCCCTCTTTCTTTCTCTTTTTCTTACTTTTTTCTTTGTTTTTTTTTCTCTTTCTCTCTTTTCTTTTTCTCTGTCATTCTTTCTTGCTTTCTTTCGTTCTCTATCTATCTTTCTTTCTTTCTTTAATTCTTTCTTTCTTTCTTTCTTGCTTTCTTGCTTTCTTGCTTTCTTGCTTTCTTGCTTTCATTCTTTCATTCTTTTTTTCTTTCTTTCTTTCTTTCTTGCTTTCTTGCTTTCTTGCTTTCATTCTTTCTTTCTTTCTTTCTTTCTTTCTTTCTTTCTTTCTTTCTTTCTTTCTTTCTTTCTTTCTCTCTTTCTCTCTTTCTCTCTTTCTCTCTTTCTCTCTTTCTCTCTTTCTCTCTCTCTCTGTCTCTCTCTCTCTTTCTCTCTCTTTCTCTCTTTCTCTCGTTCTCTCGTTCTCTCTTTCTCTCTTTCTCTCTTTCTCTCTCTCTCTCTCTTTCTCTCTTTCTCTCTTTCTCTCGTTCTTTCTTTCTTTCTCTCTGTCTCTCTGTCTCTCTCTCTTTCTCTCTTTCTCTCGTTCTCTCGTTCTTTCTTTCTTTCTTTCTTTCTTTCTCTCTTTCTCTCGTTCTCTCGTTCTCTCGTTCTCTCGTTCTTTCTTTCTTTCTTTCTTTCTTTCTTTCTTTCTCTCTTTCTCTCTCTCTCTTTCTCTCTCTCTTTCTCTCTCTCTTTCTCTCTTTCTTTCTTTCTCTCTTTCTTTCTTTCGCCTCTCGGAGAGCAGAAGAATCTATGAACTGGAAAGAGTGAAGACTGGACAGTCGGTGGTATGCCGCGCACCAGGCATGAGAGAGGAAGAGGATGATATGAAATGCAGGCCAAATATATGAATAGAAAGGTGATGATTGACCGTTTGGTGGAATGGGTGGAAAGTGCTGGTTATTATTTATTTTATTATTTAACGACGCTGTCAATAGCCAGGATCACATCAGCGTCGACGGTGTGCCGGAATTTCGTCCCGCAGGAGTTCTTTTACATGCCAGTAAATCTACTGACATGGAGCTGTCGTTTTTAAGCACACTTAAAAACCATCGGCCTGGGCCGGGTTTGAACCCGCGACCTTGGGATTAGTAGGTCAGCGTCTAACCAACTGAGCCACCCAGACCGACGGAAAGTGCTGGACATAAATACAAAGTTTTGGTTTTTATCGATATTCCATCTCTGAGTTATGCTGTTCAATGCCAAACTCACGCAGACACACACACACACACACACACACACACACACACACACACACACACACACACACACACACACACTGTCACACAGACTTGTGCGAGCGCGAAACGTTTTTAAAGGAATGTTTTTTTTTATTCGTGGGCCCTCAAAGCAGAGTTACATTTTTGGGATGCAATACCTTTTCTATCTATAGATTGGTGGTAGAGAAAATAAAAATGGCGAAATTCGGTGGGTGTCTTAACCATACATATTGTCCAACATTGCCGGGCTCAGTAAAGGGCGTAAACGTGTGAGATGGTGACCTGTGTAGCCTGGAGCTGTGTTACAGTGCTGATTTCAGGAATGGCAGTAGAACCGTGGTCAGTGTTACATTTTTCTCCCTCAAGGTGCACGTTCTCTGTCCTACACAATGGTCCAGTGTGTACGTCGCTTTAGCACGACTCCGAACGTGACCTGTTCAATTCTTTTTTGCTACGAGGACAACCTGATTCCGCAGGTGCACACCTTACGCAACCGTAACTGTTCCTGCCTTAGTATTATAACTTTTTCTTCAGTTATGGGCATACACACATTAATTTAGAGTTTTTAATTGCACCCCTTTCTCCTAGCAACTTGCTTGCAGCTATAAAATGTTCCTTGGTGAGTCAGATGTGAAATACAAAGGTAGCATTAACCATCGGTGCCTAATTTCGATTCGAAAGAGTAGGTATTAAAATTCTAGCGAGAGACAGATAGATAGGCTTTAGCAAGTTGAAGCCTAGAACAAATTGCATGTAGTAGAAAATCCACTCGCTTGTTTTCTAACGCCTGCCTTATTGCTGCTAATTTTTTTTCCTTACCTCCTGGCCATTCGATTGTCGAGAGTTGCTTTTTAACACATAAACACACACAAACAATTTTTGGGAGATAATTAGTAACTTAGTATGGCATATGAATAAAATGTGAAATGCTAACCTTGAAACATAACATTCATCTTCCCATGGTGTCTTGATGTTTGAACTTAATTAGCATACATTAACCACAGCATCTTTCATATCTCTCTTTACATGTTTCAGGTATGAGAGAAATGCCTACAGCTATTTTCCAATTTCCTTCCACTTCAGAATCAACACACTCGTTCAAGTTAGCCGCCATGATTACTATGGGTAATGATGATTCATTTGAGCACGACCTACTCTGTTTATCTCGCGGAACGTGTATTAGGATTCAGTGACTCTCTGCATAATATCTTCGATGGTCATTACAATGAAAGTTGGACTGATTATTTGAAATTATTATTGTTTTAAATTATAACGTATGCGATATAAATAAGCATGAGGACAATTATTGAGGTGGTAAAAATCAACAAGTAGGTTTAATTATATTTTATATCTGCATTATTCAAATTATTGTGAAGTTTAAGGTTGTGAAAATACTAGCGGCCTAGGCCTTAAAAGTACGTAATGTAGAAGGGTAGGTTAGGTTGGTAGATATGAATACGGCATAATTCATTTACCTGCAACGTCAACATAACTGGAAAGGCCATTAATTGTACTATCTCCCAACATGTGCATTAAGTGTTTTTACTAATCCTAGAAATTGAAAAGACTCGACTCGCCTTTTCAAACTTTTCCTTGGTCCAATAAAAATTGCTTGTCATCCTTATATCGCAATATACTATTTATGACTAAATAGAAGCCAGCATTACTTACAATCCCTCCGTGAAAGTTGGCAAATAAAATGCTCCTCTTCTCAGTGCATATTGCAATTAAAGATCTACAGGTTCATAAATAGATTCACTGCCTTGCTGATGGCGGTATCAGTCATCAAATTGATATCATCGTGATTGATACTAATAAGCTAAACTGAAACTATTGATCCAGGTATAATATTTGAAATACCAAATATCGAACCTTTGAAAGATCAGAAAGAATGGAAAATATGAGCATATAATGCCTATTTTTTAAACATAAGCCAAATCACACTTTTTTTCGATCATGCGACACCATCTCAAACTTGTTTGTTAAATGGAAATACTGCTAAAAATTGTTAGGCGATTACAGACCAACCTGGTCGCGAAGACCGCAAAACCGACCGGGAAGACCAGGGGCACTGACCACGTCCAACCACGACGCCTGTAGTAGGCAGAGGTGGGAGATGCAGCGGCCTAGCGGTAGGCCCTGACCCAGTAAGGACTGTTTCACTGGTGTTTAGTTTTTAGATTACAAACTCACATTGTCATCGCACTATAAACTATTTGTTATCTTTCTTCAAAATCATTTATATGGTAAAAGAAGGTCTCAAATCTACTCCTACAGCATATATTTTCATGTTTAACAGTACTGAATTTTTAACTTATTTCAAGAAGGAAGAACTATTGTACCTATACTTTTTGTACTACTCTTAATGAACCTATTTTAATCTTTCTATTCTGTATGCTATTCTGTACATCTATTGCAAACACATTTTGGGTCGTCATCATCATCATCATCATCATCATCATCATCATCATCATCATTATTATTATTATTATTATTATTATTATTATTATTATTATTATTATTATTATTATTATTATTATTATTATTATTTATTATTATTAGTATTATTTCACTTTACAAGGTGCTCAAGATGTGGAGGCCTTCTCCGCAACCTGTGTTTAGTGTCTGTGTAGTTGAAGATTTTCCAGAAATATAGCAAGTCATACATACTTCTTATCAGTTGGTAGTTAAAGCAGGGACAATACTATGAGTTGTTAGGCTTGCTTGAGGGTGGTCTCCAAGAAATAGCATTACACCGAGCTTGAATAAGTTTCTCTGCATTTTAATATTAGTTCTCTCAATATTTAATCTCTGTACTAAACAGTAACAATGATAGGAATATTTTAAAGTAATTCATACACAACAAAGAAGTTTGAATAAGATTCCACTTTTGTGATTCACAGTGAACAAATTCTAGTCTTTATAACATGAACAAAACGCAAAAGCTGACAGTTGACATTCACAGCCAATAATCACGGCCTTCAGGTCATTCACTACCTAATATAGAACAATAAGAAGTCATTGCAATTTAAACAAATCACTCATACATGCAATCGTGACCATGTTACAAAACAACCATAGTTAGTGCTCAACCACTTCCTGAAAACATCACATGGCGAAAATCTCAAGGGACTCCATTAATTTTTAATTATGCAGTACACTATTCAGTAACAATTTATATTGTGCACACAATATTCCTTAGAGCTGGTACCATACTCAGTCGGTAGAGCACTAACCTGCTGTGCAAGTGGTCCCGGGTTCGATTCTCGGCAGTGGGGGGGGGGAAGGGGTTAGAAATGTTTCTCCAGTCAAGAATATTCCTTATCCTCCCTAGACTCTCGAAGTATGAATGAGAATATGAATGTGTGTGAATGTAACGTTTAAAAATCCCTAAAGACCAACAGCTTGTTAACACTGTTAATCGAGTGCTACCATTGTCTATAGGCAAATATTCCACAGGAAAGGCTGCCGATATTACCTTATAGGCGGGATATAGATGGAACAATATCAAATATATTCCTTGGTTTTCCCATCCGTGAGTACCTACATGTTATGTAAAGATGCATTCTAACAGTTGAAAAACCACGGTAAAAACGAAAACGCGTAGTTTTCATTACAAAGTCATAGACATTAACAAAGCATGACTTGCTCATTTACAGGGCCATCGTTTTAGGAGCATCATTAAATATGTTAATCTGTGTAGACGCTCCAGCGGGTGTGTTCTCGTTACTCATCAATTAAGATCCACATTTGTAAGCAGTTGCTCATGATATTACTAGCTGAAACTCCTAGATTTATTTTAGATTTAGGTTGCCTTGTGTTTTTTTGGAGACATTTAAAAAATATTACTTGATACGAGTAAAAAGACGGTTAATTAAATTTCTTGGGTTAATTTAAACAATACAAAATTAACGAAGTAAATAAAAACACTGGGAAGACACTGTGCAAAGTCATTGTTGAACAATCCCAAATACTACACGAAGAAAACAAATTAGAGAAGGCTTTGAATTTAAGACGTCCCATTTCTATTTAATCATATGGAAAATTGTAAGAATTCTTTGCAGAAGAGAGAGTAGAGTAAGAAATTTGGTTGTGTTTCGTAAAAGAAAAGTGAGTAGAGTTAACCGTGGAAATTTAATGCGTTGCATCTTATTCAAACATAGAAAATTATATGAATTACATGCTGAAAGGCGAGTAGGGAAAATACATGAATATGCTACTCACAAGAAAAGCGAGTTGAGAAAAGCATGTTAATATAGTACGTTGCATTTCTATTTCAATTATGCAAAATTTGTGCGAATTTTATGTTCAAAGGTGAGTGGAGGACATATGAATGTGTTACGTAAAGGAAAAGTGAGTTGAAAAAATCATGCGAACCTAATATGTTGCATTTGTATTTCAGTCACATTAAAAATTGAAGTACGTTGAAGGGCGACTAGGTAAACAAATGTGACTGTTTCGTAAAAGAAAAGTGATTAGAGAAAACCGTGTGAATTAAATTAGATACATTTCTATTTCCACTATGGAAAATTGTATGAATCGTGTACTAAAGGGCGCGTAGATACTTATTGCGTAAAAGAAAAGCGAATAGAGAAAACCGTGTGAATGTGATACGTTGCATAGTAAAATGAATAGCATGGACACCTCCATGAAAAAATGCCCATACATGTGCAATTTCGCGGTGGTTTGTTAAAAGGTTTTGGAGATTGCTAACGTGGGGTTGCCAAATCTCTCTTAGAAATTTAACTTTGCCTGACATTTCAACATTAAATTAAATGGTTCATTCTAATTAAGATAGAAATACATTACGCCATTGTTCACACAATGTTTGCACGACAGTTAATGAAATAATAAACAATTTATATCTACTCGTCAAGAAGCTAGATGGCTCCAAATATTTGACACAAATTATTTTTTTTCGACGAAACGTTTTTTTTTTTTTATTATTATTGACTGTAGTCGTATTAGACATACTTGTTACACTCATCATGTAGAATCCCTGGTATGGCCGAAGCAGTGCTTCCAGTACTTCATGTGTGTGAATATGTATGTGTATGTGTATGTGTGCTTGTGAAGCTCATAAAAAAGTCGACTGAATACTAAGCTTTGTATTTAAGTTCAGCATCTTACAAGGATACCCTCAACATGCACATTTTTCGCTTTTACTTTTTCCAGGAAGTTTTTCATTTTATTTTCTTGTTAATATTTTACTTATTGCTTTATTTTTAGTGCTCTAAACCTTTTATGCATTGTGCTGCAACTTTGTTAACATAGTATATTTAGATTGTCATGAAGGTTGTAATGAGGGTTACGTCCAATGATATTCCTCAATGAGCCCATAAGTCGGTGTGTTTCTCTTGAGGCGGCACTGCGTGCTGTGCTTATTCTGGTACTATGTCCTGAGGTATCCTATTCGGCAAGGTGTTGGGTGCGTTGAAAACGTTGATTAATTACTCTGGATGGTTATGGGATGAGTGGAGAAGTTACTCTGGTATTTTCAGATAGATGGAAAATTTCACTTCTGATGTCCCAAAATGAACTGGTGATTATCCTGATCATCTTAATCAAGTGACTCTTCAATTGGCCCCTCAGGGACCTAACCAGGGTGAGTGCACCCCAAACCAGATCTCCCAGGGGGGAAAATCCGCACGCCGGTACAGGGAATCAAACCTGGGTCCCCCGCTTTTTTTTGGGGGGGGGGGAGGAAAGGACTTTTAAAGACACCACTGGCGAGTTGGGTTTACACCAAATAAAAAACCCTTGCTAGGCGAAAGTGCACACATTCCGGGACTACCCTTCGGTATTACTTCTGGTACATGGCACTCATGTTTATCTCATTTATTCATCATTTTCCTTTTCTTTGAGGATACTACTCGTAGTTTTCATTTCCTCGATAATTGCTCATTCTTTTCATTTTCTAGTATTTGTGTTGTAATGTTCCCCAGAGTTGTGTTGTCTGATTTTTAAAGCAATTTTCTTCCCTTATATTGCGTCATTTATTACATTTTAATACAATATCTTCTGGTGCATCCTTTTCGTCACAATATACACAAGCGTCATTATTTACTAGTCATTTTGAAGAGAGAGTCTTTAAATCTTCCATGTCCAGATAGAAATTGTGTAAGATAATATCCAACTTGACCATGTGTCTTGTTTAACTATGGTTCTATCTTTGGCATTGGGGTCTTCATTCATTGAGGTTTTACAGTTTCTAAATCTCATTTTATTTGTATTGTTTTAATGGAGATGTGCCTTGCCTGTGTTCTGTGGGCCTTGTTATCTATTGTGTCTCCATATGAGCGCTACATGACTAGTAGATGTATGAGTATAGTTCCCAGTATCACTTGGATTGTCTTGGTAGAAACCGTTCTATATGTGCTGGCTATTCTTAATGCAATCTTGCGCTGCACCCTTTTGATAATTCTTCTACATGTTGTTTTCTCTACCCAAGCTTTCCAGGCTGGAACACAGTAAAGAATAATGGAGTTAATTACACTCCAAGTACTTTTCTTTTCCTTGCTCTTGGTCCTAAATGTGTGGCATGTAACAGTCTTTTCTGCCTCACCGTGTCCAGATGATCTCGGCTTGGTAAGCAGCATCGCTACCGCCGCGCTAAGGAGACGACCAAATAAGCGTGTTATTTAAAGAAAATGATTAAAATGATTAATCGGTTTTGAGGAAACAATAAACAACAAGGTTGCTTTATCTTTATAGAGTAAAGGATAGTTTAATGTAAATAAATTCTCTTGAAATCTTATTTTGTGATTAACTAAACTTAAGTTTGGTGTTCATCCAACTTTTGGTTTTTGAGTTATGCTGGTCACACACACACATTTTCTAAGAATATATTTTTTAAACAAGGGACCTCAAAACGTATATTCAATGAAATCTCGATATCGAAGTACTTGGCTCGTGGAGAGAGTAAATCTATTATTTAAAGCAAAGTGCATATTTTAATGCAGTTTTTCTTGTAGTGTTTGTCTAAATCTTGTTGTTTTCACCAGAAAAAGTCTAAAAAGGAAGGGGAATTGGGGAAAGCCTGACGCAGCATTAGATGTTTCAGTATATGAGGGAAGAACCGGTTCACGATGAAGTGGCACCGGAGTATACTGTCGTGCATTAAAGAAGAGGCATCGCACGTTAGTTTCTCTGTTTCAGAAGAAAGCATTAATCACGTTGGTACATTAATCCCTGGGTAATGCACGGAAGCTAGACCGTGCTGGAGACCACCCTCTTCCATATAAGTCTACCCACATTAATATCACTCATACAGCAATTAGTTTCTTAAACGGAAAAGTAACAAAATAAAATAATTTGCTCTGCCTTTTCTTTAGTTTTTTTCCCTGTATTTATTTTACGTCGCTTTAACTACGTAGTCAAATCGCGATGGATCTGTGAGGATCTATCAGAAGGTGCTCGTAGATCGGTGCGTGATGGAAAATTAATCTTTAAGATCTCAATCCTATGCCATACCACATTGCTTCGTCACGAGTCCGTAGAGGGAGCAGTGCAGACGACAGTGTGACGGCAGATGGCATTAGGGTGCCATCCAGTCTATTTGCCTTCATTATCTGTGGATAGATGGGACAGCATTCATTATTACCATCTAGCTCTCATTTATACTGTCTTTTTAGACTTAAAGTGGAACTTGTGTCATGTATTAAATATTCAAGCCGGTATCTACATTTTCGAGGGTGACGCGGAAAAAAAAGTCAGATTGGTCGACCCACGGGATTTGAACCCCGGACCTCCAGAATGGGGACCACCTAAACGGCTACCCGCTCGATTTCTTCAGCTTTGCACAACACTCAGAACGAGTGTATAATTATTAAAAAGTGGTTGGGGAACACTGCAAGATGATTTTGGGTCTCGTTTCCTCAACAGTAAGTGAATACAATACAAACGTACTTATAACCCAATGTTTTATTTCGGAAATGAAGTGTAAAGGAATCATTTGGAAGACTCATACTTTGTGATGCATTGAGTGACAGTGCTTTTGGTGAACATATTGAGAAATTAGATTGTATATTGAGTTTTTTACTAAAGTTTTAGATTCTTTATGTGACTTAGCAGCTGAATTGCCCAGCATTGCATGAGTAGGCCTATTACAGCTCAAAATGTTGATTTAATTATTATTTTCACTTGCCAATCCTGTGACCGTTACTGTACGGTGATTTGCAGGTTTTTTAATAACAAATTCTAACCCTTAGCTACTCCTCAGTAAATATTGAATTTCATAAATCTTCCCGATGTTTAATTAGTGAAAATATGAAAAATCCACCCAAAAATCACCGGAATTGTGGAGTACTTTTAGACAAAGCTCTGTAGATTTTCTCTGGTCCCGTATTTTTCTTACTTTCTTTTTACTGGTGAGTACAGGGAGTATTGTATTCCACCCAAAAATTCGATGTCGAGATTTCACAGGAAATATACGTTTTGAGACCCCCTGAATAAAAAAAAGCATTTTTAGAAAAAGGTACGTGTGTGTGTGCGTTTGTGTGTGTGTGTGTGTGTGTGTGTTTGTGTGTGTGTATCTGTCAGTCTGTGTGTCATTCTGTGGATAGCATAGGTCAAAAACGAAAATTCCGTTAAAAACCAAAGTTGATATTTAAGTTTAATGTCTTTCAAGGATGAGATACGAAGATTTTGAAGAAAATAGCCCCACCCTAAACTAACCTTTATATGGAAACTTTTTCGATCATTTTGATTTTCTTGAAA
Organism: Tenodera sinensis; assembly: GCA_030765045.1. Taxonomy (NCBI): domain Eukaryota; kingdom Metazoa; phylum Arthropoda; class Insecta; order Mantodea; family Mantidae; genus Tenodera; species Tenodera sinensis. Next base: position 135,860 of record JAUKNM010000127.1, read on the forward strand.
ATGGCTCTAACGATTTTGATTAAAATGCTATATGTTTAAGATATCTTTACGACAAAGAAATGTATACTTTGAGTTTTCTGGCTATGTCCTACGTAGTCCTGTTTACTTTGAATGAATTGAATAACTCGTACACCGTAGGAGAGAGACCAAATCTTACTATACATAAATGAGATCTCCTTAAGATTTAAGAGACTATTCCAGGAAAATTAAAGATATATATTCTATTTTTCATGAAAATATCTGAAAAATGTAACATTTTAATAAAAATCATTACCAACATTTTCGAGAAAGTCAGAATGTTCGAAATTTTTCCAGGTACAGGAAACGCTGGATTGGCGAATTTTCTTGAGAATCTTTGTGTAACATCTTTGAAAGACGCTGAGCCCAAAATACCATCTTTGGTCCTTAATCTATTCTTCCATTTTTGAGTTATTGTGCTCAAAGGCGCACGCACACACATACACACATGTACACATACACACGAACCTCTTTATACCTTTTTCTTGTTCTCAGGGGATTTGGAAGCATGGGGTGAAACGTCGGTATCGAACTTTTAAGTGACATGTAGTTTCTTTACTAAGTATGCAGTAGAGAGGTTAATAAACTTTCATTAGAATAACTTGTACATTATATACAAGATAAACCATTGTGGCTAAAGAAGGTAATGTGAATGAATCATATTAAAGTATGCAATGCGCTGTCGCTATTCATTTATTTCCTCCTTACATCTACTACACATTCTACATCACGAATACTACATTACTCTATTTTTGCAAAGATTTATCTTGATTAACATGAATAAGCATGGGGCCAATATGCATTAGCTAGACCATGTTGACCAGAAAAAGTCATGTGAATGTTACACATTAGATTTTCACTTTCTCTACAACGTACATAGTGAATAGAGAGGGTATTGCATTCCTCCCAAAAATTCAATACCGAGATTTCACTGGAAATAATTTCAGGTTTTAGGGTCCCCGGGAATAAAAAAAGCCGTCTCAGAAAACGGTCCTTGTGTGAGTGTGCCTGTGAGTGGCTTAAAATTAAAAAAAAAGTTGGAATACCAAATTTGGTACTTAAGTTCAGCTTCTTTCAAGGATTTATCTAAAAAAATTTTTAAAAATTTACCCAAACCAAATTGCCCCCTCCCATAGAAAAAAGTTCCAAGATATCTTTATTTTGTGAAAATGTCTCGAACTATTTTGATTAAAAATGTCTCAGATATACATATTTTCATGATAGATCAAATTTTACGCCTTGGATCTTCTGGGAGTAGCCCCTGAAGTCCTCTTCATTCTGAATCATTTTTCCATAACTCGCAAATTGCAAGAAATACCTAAACTAAATCTTACTATAATAATAATAATAATAATAATAATAATAATAATAATAATAATAATAATAATAATAATAATAATAATAATAATAATAATAATAATAATGAGAACAAGAAGAAAAAAGGAAAGAAAGAAAGAAAGAAAGAACGAAGGAAGGAAGGAAGGGAGGAGGGAGGGAGGGAGGGAGGGAGGGAAGGGAAGGGAACGGAAGGGAAGGGAAGGGAAGGGAAAGGAGGGAGGGAGGGAGGGAGGGAGGGAGGGAGGGAGGGGAGGGGAGGGGAGGGGAGGGAAGGGAAGGGAAGGG